>JADLZK010003974.1:0-132593 GCA_015847255.1 Hyparrhenia diplandra | reverse complement strand
TGTGGATGCACAGCTAAGAAACGCGAAACTAATGTTCAGCGCTTCCAAGGACATAAAAGCAACATTTTTGTCTTGTGCTTGGTCTCTACCTTGACCTTGTGCACATCGGGGATATGCATGATAGGGTACTTGGCGTGTGTGACCGAGCATTAAATTTTGATTACACCATTAAATTTATTTCAATTAATTCTTCAAAACAAGATATCACATGGATAGTAGATAAAATTACAAGCGGGCCCAAACGATGGTAGTTGGGATAGAGTAGGACAAACTTTTTTTTCAGGGCCAAATTCTAATTCTCCCATAGTCCTATTACTCCAAACAATGTTTGAAATTTCGAAATAGCACACAAGTTACTGATTAAGCCTTTTTACATTAACCAGTGGGACCATGGTGTCTGCATCAAACACTCTACAGCTTGCCACCTCGGATTCCATTATAGTGCTAATTTGTAGGCGCAGTTTTCTCTCGCAGCTTCTCTCGTCTCTTCCTTCTCCCATACTACACCTCTTCTCATACTGTACTAGTAGTACTCTTCTCACCTCTTTCTCCGTCCTAACTTTCCAAACTCATCTCAAGCAAACAAGAGTAGAGCGGTCCGACACGAGGGGACTTTGCCTGCCTTCGTCTCCATCCCGGGCGTGCACCTCTTTATCACATCCATGCAGCTAGATATGGTTTTTCATGTGGTTCTAGAAAACGGCAAAATACGAAGTTTTTTTTTTTTTTGGTGGTTGCGGATGCGGGGTCCGTCGTCGGAAGCACATCTTCTTTTTTTTTTGTGGTTGCAGATCTGGGGGGTCCGTCGTGGAAGCATATCTTCTTGGGTAAGCACCGAAATCTAGATTGTAAAGTGCATTATCCTTCCTTTTTTTGAAGGGTTTTTTGAATGGTTTGCTATCTAGCTTGTACAACATTGCTCAATAATTTTTTCGTCTTAAAATCCTTTTTCCGATGATTGATCCTAGGTACAAACCCAAAGACCCACGCGAGGAGATTATAAAAGGATGAGGAGTCCCAAGAAGCACAAAGAGGATCTAGCGTTCTTGAGAAGGCACATCTTCTTAAGCGTAAAAGCCGAATCTAATCCCAAAGCGCATTTCATTTTCCACTAACTAAACCAATCCCGGATCTACAAACTTCCCACTCTAGCAAACTTGCATCGGGGCCTTGAGAGTGAAACAAAATTATATTTCCACCCTTCCTTTACCTCTTCTCGTCGGTTACTTCGTTCCCATGTATACGGTGATGGGCGATCCCAAGAACTACCTCTTCTTGGAGCCAAGTTTTTTTTTTTAAGTTTGCAAAAATCCAAGGATGGCAAACTAGTTTAGCAAACTCTTGGATATCTTTGTCATTTTAAATTGTACACACGGTTGCTAGGAAGTAATGGTTTAGCGGCTCCCGTCATAGTCGTATCTTATTGGCTACTCTATTTTTTTTGAGAGAAAAACTGGGGCGAAAACTGGGAGGAAAAACTTGTCCTCGTCGGTGGAGATGCCACCCTTATCGTTTTTGAGTTGTTGCTTCATCTCTTCCAATATAATTGCAAACATAGACCTTTTTCTTTTACCTTCATCTTGGTTGTATACAATTCCCTCGTGCACCATATCATAAATTCCATCATCATGGCCATCTTCTTCATCCACACTCATGCAAAGATCATCATTGATACTAGTCCGTTCATCGGCAAGGCCCTCATTTTCATATAGTATAACCTCCAATGGTTCCCCATGATGTATCCACCTAGTGTAAGTGCTATCCATTCCATTAATATACAAGTGTCGCGATTACTTTGGTTGTGTGAACGCTAGTGTTGTCAATGCATTCTCGCCTGATGCGGATAGAGCTTTATTATGATGGGCATGAAGCAAGATGGAATGGAAGGGCCATTACGAGTTTTTATTTTTATTTGAGCCCTACTCGGCGGTTCTATTATTCCACACTTGGTTTGAAACCTAATAATCTTTGTATATCGAGTAGGATGATGTCTTTGTATATCTCTCTAAAGTTACGGAGAAAATAGAATTTCGGACAGAGCATGCCAAATCCGATTCTGAATATGTGGATGAACAGCAAGCGAAACTGAAACTAGAGGCCAGGGCTTCCAAGGACATAAAAGTAACATTTTTGCCTTGTGGCGGGCTCTACCTTGACATTGTGCACATCAGGGATATGCATGATAGGAGTATTGTTGATCTTTATGAGCATGCGTTGTGTGTGACCGAGCATTACGACCAACATTTTTGTAAACTCTTTGTGTCGTATTTTGTATTGTCGAGTTTACAATGGATGGAACTTCTACTCATGAACGTCTAGCTTGTCATCTTTTTTTATCATATTTTAAAAATTGAGATGCTGACTTCATAAGACTAATGACGAGCTTGTTTGTTTCTTGTGGCACTCGGCGCATTTGTTGATAGTGCAGTTTTATAGTTTATTGAAACTTCGCTATCAGGATGACTGCTTGTGGTTTGGAACTGATTTCTTTGTGTACACATCCATAGCGATTACTTTGGTTGTGTGAAGGCTAGTGTTGTCAATGCATTCTGCGTGTCTGGATTGAGCTTTATCATGGCAATGAAGCAAGACTGGAATGGAAGGGTCATTCGGAAGGGTTTTTTTCCACACTCGAGGACAAGCACCGCAAAACTGGAGGCTACCTATGCTGAATTTGCGGTGAAGCAAGCGCGCGTAAAGCCTCGTCTTTGTGAGTTTGTGTATGATTAGGAACAGATTTTGTTGGGCTATCCTTCCACATGGAGGATGAATTTGGAGCCCAACAAAGCGCCAAACCACCGACGCCGCCGGTGCTTGTGCACCGTTGATCTCGGTTGGATTCAACGGTTGAGATTGCTTCTGGGAAGCATGTATGGGGTAAGGAAAAACCTAGCCTCCATTCAACCGAGAAACTATGCCGCCTCTAGATGTCGTGACGGCGTGCTTCTGTTGCGGCTGCCGGAGGACTGCTCGAAGCGTAAGATCCTCCAGGTAGCGGCATTCAACGAGGAACAACTTCCAACTTGGAGCCTCGTCGGCGTCTGCCGCGCGGGTTCCGGCGATACCACGGACACCAAGGAGGCGATCAAATACGATATATAGCGTGGCGTAGCAAATCAATCATCAACGGTATATAGGCTGCCGTCCTGTGCGTCGCGCTCCTCCGCGCTGCCGCCCCCTCCCCCACCCTGCGGTGTGCCGCCACCACGAGAGAGAGCGGTGTTGAAGTGTGTGGCAATATGTATGCGGTGTTATAACCTACGCGGCGAAAACGGCCCGGCTCGTTGTACCACAAGAGAACGGGCCTAACATGCGAGTCAAATTCAGGCCCAAAGGAAGGCCGAAGCGCCGGAGGCGAAGCGGAGGCCGTTCAAACCGGATGCGAGGCCCGGTAAATTCAGTCTAGTACGGGCGCGTGTCAACATCCATCGTCTCTAGCGGGACGGGCGTATGGACTTCGAGACAAATCTGGTAGCGTGCGCTTGCGGCGTCTGCTCAGCGACGTAATGTGCGCAGCGCTTTGGACACCACGGACACTGTGGACTCTGGCGACAACGCCTGCAGCGTAACATCGCGGTGATTCTGAGCGCAGCGCACCAGCGAAGCATCTGTTTCTTGTCACGTGTCCGCAATACCCGACCAAACGACCGCACGGTGGCGACAACACCGCGTTTGTAAATGACCCGCGTCGGTAGCGGTTCTGACATATCTTCTGGAACACTGCTAACACATCTCGTCTGAAACTATCTGGCGTGTCGGTAGTGGCCGAGACATGTCTGGATTACGATAACACAACTCGCGGAAACTATACGGCGCGTCGGTAGGAGGCTGCGACATGTCACGAACACACGCTAACACAACTCGTCACGAAAAATAAGCGGCGTCGGTAGTGGCTGCGCCAATGTACGTCACACACCGCTAACACAACTCGTCACGAAAATAAACCGCCGCGTCGGTAGTGGCTGCGACATTCTGACACACGCTAACACAACTCGTCTGAAAATAAGCGGCGTCGGTAATGGTTGCGACATGTACGAGACACCTCCTAACACTACTTCGTGCGAAAATAAGCGCGCGACTTTAATTTAAGTGACCGTTCTGGACCCCTTGTATGTTCAAGCGTCGTTATCTGCGGCCGTGCATGCCGGTGTCAAGCAACACGGGGGTGGTTCGACCACCCGAAGCGTGAATCAATGCGCGTGAATACCGTAATAGCGCATGCATACCGGCGCGAAAAGGTGTCTCGTAAGCAAAAACGGCGTGCGAATTAGGGGTTGCATCCACGGTTGATCGGTCTCGAAAATGCGCTGTGATGAAACGCGGCGTCCGAGATACGTTGAATTCTGCGGACACTCGGTTTCAAAAGCGTGCGTGGTAGCCACGCTGCGTGCTGCCCAAGGAAAACGGCGTGCGGATTAAGAAAAATGGGCGCATTACATGAACACGCGTGCATGTAATGACCTCCTATTATCGACGCGTATTGGTCCCGTGGGACCATCCGACGCCCTAATGCCCGGCGCTCACCCAGCCCGCGCGTCAGGAATGTCACAACACAGACGCTCGTTATTAGCGACGTCTCTGGGCTCACTGGCGGTTATTAGCCTTTTTTACATAGTGCAAGCCTCCACTCATCATGACAAGTCTCAAGAAGAAGACAAAAGTCATTTGTCAGAGGAAAACAACCCTGACAAACCAAAGCAAGGCTCTACAACCATCTTCAGTCAAATCTACAGAGAGGACGGGCTGATTCTCCAGAGGAAATAAACCTGGAACTCAAGAGGTCAACTTCAGAGCTACCTTCAGAAGAGGCAACGTAATCCTTCAGAAGAAAAAACTCTGAAGCACTGAAGCAAGACTCCAATCTACTACGGCAAGACCTATGAACAGGCCAGCCGACGCGCCAAGGAAGAAATAGCCCAAAAGCGCTCAAGGACAAGATCCTATACTATCTTCAGCAGATCTACGAGAAGACAATCTGACAAGTCAGGGAAACAACCCTGACAACTTGAAGCAAGACTTCAAACCAATCTTCAGCTAGTCTACAGAAAGGCGAGCCAAATCATCAGAAGAAACAACACTGATGTTATGGAGCAAAACACCAAACGAGTCTACAAGAAGGAGATAAGAGCCGGAAGCCTAAGGAAGAACTCTAAAGGCGCGATCTCAACAAGTCATCCAAGGAAGACAACCCGGAAGACCACATCAAGAGCAAGCAGAGAACAAACTGCAATAAGCTGCACGAAGGCAGATCAGAAATACTTAAAGTCCGCACGAAGGCGGACACAAGCAAGAGTATTTAAGGCCTACTACCAACAGGCCACCAAAGAACAAACTGTTCATTACAAGGCGGACGGCGCCACCCCGAACACTCCGAGGCCGCATCAAAATCGGCCCCTCTCCTTTAGGAAGATCAAGATCGATGGTGCCGGCAAGAGTGGTCACGCAATTTGCATCCACCTCGGGCGCTCCTCATCCATTATCTGAGATGCTCGTCGAAGCAAACCCATCCACAACAGCGACAATGGGCGACTCCGGCACAAGATGATGGAAGTAAAAGAGCAAGCTCTTCAACGACCTCTAGCGGCGTCTCAACAAAGAAAGCGAAACGCGATCGGGAACCACGGGAAGAAAGTGTCGATGTTTTACGACCGAGAGCCCACGGGTGAACCGGGCGTTTGTTCGAGCCTCGATGAACCTAGAGCCCGGCGGTTTGTTCTTGCGGTGACATTGAGCGGGGTTTTTATATCGGTTCGGGCCCCTCGATCAAGGATCGGTAAAGACCTTTACGTCGACGGCGTGAGCTGTTTTTTGATTGATGGGGTTAGCCGAGAATCGCGGCGTGAAGCTTATAGCACTTGGTCGTGGCCAAGCTTGTGTTCTCAGTAGTCGCTATGCGTTCGTGCTCTCCTCTCTGAGGTGTTCCTTGGCCGCCTTTTATAGTCTAAGGAGCCAAGGAACTTCGCTCGATCCTAGTCGGATCTGAGAGGTTGTTCGTAGAGGAACCGAACACCGAACTCTAAACAAGGTAACCTGACTAGTGTTCTATCCTAGTTACAACAAAAGTCACCGTAGCTATGCTTCCATTGCCTTACGGGAGTTGTTTGTGGCCGCGAGGCTGGGATAGAACCACACATAAACTTCGGTAGAGTTCTTTGGTGATCTGTATCCACAAGCCCCGAGCATCTCAAGGCCGAGTCATGAGAGTTGCCTTTGCTTCTCGGGTGAGGTCTTGATATGGTCTTCAAGATCATCTTTACGGAGTGCAACTTTTTCAAAAAAAAGTGCACCCGTAGGGTGTAGCCCCCGAGCTTCTTGCTTTTTGGCACAAAGAGGAGGAAGGTCTTTGAGTTCTTCTCCTCCGTCTTCGAGTTCTTCTCGTCGCCGGAGCTCTTCTTTCTTGAAGAGCTTTGTTCCGCTAGCCCCCGAGCATCTCAGGTTTGAGTCATGAGAGCCTCCTGCTCTTCTCGGATGCGGCCTTGATGCGGTCCTTGTTGTCTTCGTGCGGTGTGCACTTTTGTTGAAAAAGTGCACCCGTAGGGTGTTGCCCCCGAGCTTCTTGCTTTTTGGCACAAAGAGCTGGAAGGTCTTTGAGTTCTTCTTCTCCGTCTTCGAGTTCTTTTCGTCGTCGGAGCTCTTTTTGAAAAAATCGTTCCCCGGGTATCCTATAGCCCCCGAGCGTCTAAGAGTTCTTTTTTTGTAGATAGAGCTCTTAGCGGTTCTTTATTTTCCTGGGATTTTGACCGTTTCTCTTATTCCGTGTGATCACTTCTGGTGTTGGGCTGTCGCGACGTTTGTCAGGGTTCTTCTGTCTCTTGGCGGGTTCTTCTCCTTTGATTTGATCGACTTGTCTTTGTCTTGCTCTGTGCTTCGGGATGTTTCTGCGTTGCCGGTTGGCATTTTGAAGAGTTCTTTTCTTACTGGCGAGGTATCCGGCCGTTGTGTCGATCATTTGCCTTGTTCGCATAAAAAGGAGTGTCGTTGTCACTTCAAATTAATTTTGAAGTTGTAAAGGCTCCCGTTACAGAGAGTTTTGTTCTGTAACGGGTGGATTAAATCCCTCTCCATAAATACTTGGATACGGCCGTTTCTTTTCCTCCTCTGCCATTTGCATCCGCGATTAGCAATCTTCTTTGCCCCTAATCCTCTTGCGCCGCCATTTGTTCCCTGCCGCCGCCGTTGCGCCCTTTGGTTTTACGCCGTTCTCGCCTCCATCCTCCATTATGGTGATAAGCTCTTCTTCCGGGAGCCTTAAGGGAAGGCGGAGATGGTTCCCGAGGTGGAGGCGGCCATGAAGATCTCGGCGGGAGTCCTCCGTCGTCACCGAGGATCTTGAGGACTTGGAGCGGCGCCGGCTTCTTCCTCCTCGAGCACATGCGGTTGGAGTCCGCCGACCGGGCATCGTCTTCTGCTCCCCGCCCTCTCGAGGTTGTCCTCTTTCTTTCTTTTGTCCGGGCATGTCTTTGCTTGCACGCCCGATTCTGCAGTCCTACTCGATTGCTCTTTCTCATCTTGCCCCTAATGGGGTTCTTCTTCTTTCGATCTTTGTTCATGCACAGTGAGACCTTCATAGGCATTCCTCCTTCTCTGAAGCTTTTCCGCTATTTTTTTTGCCTTCGTCATGGGGGCGACCTTTCTTCTCTTGGATGTGTTTCGATCCAGGCCCGTCAGGGCCGAAAAGGAGCTTTCTTTGATTATGAGCTCCCGATTACGTTTCGGCGGCGCTACGGGTGGTTTTATGTGAACAATCCTCCTCACGCCCAATGGATCATGACTCGATGAGTCTGTTGATCCCGAGAGCTGAAAGGTTGACTCTCCCGATGAGTCGGAGGTTGTTGAGCTTGTCAACTGTGTCAAGATCTTGAAGCAGGGTGGCCTTAGTGGTCCTGGTATCATCGCCAGTTTTCTTCGCCGTCGGGTTCAACCTTTGATGGCGAGGGAGAGGCTTGGCTTCGAGTACTCTGGTCCTGAGGATCCTTCTCGTGTTGGTGGTGATGCTTCTGAGTTGCCTGAGGCGGAGCTGATGGTATCCCTTCGCTCTCTGTTGAAGGATGTTCTGATGACTCCGATTCGGGTTGTTGAGTATTCTGCTGACAACCCTCCTCCAGCTGTGAGTTCTTTTGTCTTTTCTTTGATGTACTTGTCTGTTAGGGTTCTTTTCTGACTTTTCGATCCTTTGTAGCATCTTGGCCGGAACTATTTTGATCTTCTTTGTGGTGACCGTTGTTGCGATGCTGCTTTGCCTCTGGCGTTCGGGTGAGTCTCGAAGCCCTTCCCCGGCATGAGTGTTGGGGGGTGCCGTATGTTCCCTTTACTCGAGATCCGCGGGTACTTGCCCTTATAGGTCGTCGCATAGCGATGGGAGCGTTACGTTGAAGAGCCCACTTGCTTCTACTACTATGACTCCCAAGAGGACTCGCTCTTACGCTTCTCGAGGCTTCTTTGCGGGAGCCCACGGGTAATATTCTTATAGGTGAGGGGTTGATCTCTGTCGGTCCCTCTCTTTTTCCATATAAGCTGACTGTTTCTCTGTTTTTCCGAGGGTGCTTCGCGTTTGCTTTTTGAGCATGCTTGAGGAAGCGGTGGAGTCCCTTGCCGGAATCCGTGAGTTCCTTTCTTGAATCTTGAATACCGGGTTCTTTTTGTCTTGTAGCCTTATTGGGGTTGTTTGCGGTTGCCGTTTGTGCAAGTTGAGCCTTCGAGGCTTCCCGCCGGTTCCTTGTTGGGCCATTGAAGTGAAGCCTCCTTCGCTGGCGGCTTGCCCCCTCGTCCCGTCTCCATTTTCGGTGTAGTACTCTTGCTGCGAGTTCTTTCTCCCTGTTGACTTTTGAGGATTTTTATACTGTCGGGGTTGTTTTGCAGGCGTCCTTCTATGAAGTTCTCTGAGGTTGTATCTCCGAGTTCTTCTGATCGTCCTGCTGGCGGCCAATCTTCTTCTTCGGCCTCTCCTGCTCGTGGAGCCGCTGTTGATCCTCCTCAGGATCCTTCTCTTTATGATCTCGAGGTCTCTTGCGGACTCGTGATTTCGAGTTTGATCGGCTTCTCGGGTTGCCGCTGCATGCGCGGCGTTCAGTTCGCCGGGCGCTTTTACGCCTTTGATCAACGGTTCGGTATGTGTCGGGTTCTTTTCTTGACTCTCCTCACTTTCTTTTGGGATATGTCCTGACCCTGACTTTTCTTTAGTCCTTTGTGCGAGATCTCCCCGTCTTCCTCCCTGCTCAAGAATGTGACTCCTTGCGGGCTGAGGTTGTTCGTCTTCAGGGGGTTGAACGGGATCTTCATTCTCAGCTCCAAGACTCTTGTGCTACCATTGATGGATTGACCGAGTCCTATGCCAAGGTTACTCAGGAGGTTGAAGGTATGTTTGCTTATCCTCTTGAGCCGTTTTTGCTTTATTTGTCAAGTCTTCTCCTCTGACTTGTCTATTTCTTGATTTTAGGGCTTCGGGTGACCAATTCAGGTCAGGCGACCACTATCGGTGAGCTGTCGGCTGAGCTTCAGTCGGAGAGAGATGCTCTTTCTTCTCTTCGCGCGAAGTTCTCTGATCTCTGGCGATTTGTTTTCCCTTGCTGGAGGTTATTCGTCTGCCTGAAGATCATGGTGTGTCCTAGAGGGACTTTCTTCCCAGGGTTCCCGATCGTTTCCGTTTCTTTGTTGGAGACACTGCTGGGAGGCTGTTGAAGAGCTCGCTCTTTTACTTCCATCATCTTGTGCCGGAGCTGCCCATCGCTGCTGTTGTGGACGGGTTTGCTTCTGACGAGCATCTCAGGATAATGGAGGAGGAGCGCCCTAAGGTGGATGCCGCTGTGACCACTCTTGCTAGCACCATTGATCTTGATCTTCCTGACGGAGAGGCGCCGGATTTTGATGCGGCCTGAGTGCCTGGGTGGCGGCTTCGTCTGCCTTTGTAATGAACAGTTTGTTGCTGGTGGCCTGTTGGTTGTAGGCCTTTAAATACTCTTGCTTGTGTCCGTCTTCGTGCGGACTTTAAGTATTTCTGATCTGCCTTCGTGCAGACTTTTTGCAGTCTGTTCTCTGCTTGTTCTTGAAGTGATCTTCCGGGTTGTTTTCCTCAGATGACTTGTTGAGATTGCGCCTTTAGAGTTCTTCCTTAGGCTTCCGGCTCTTGTCTCCTTCTTGTAGATTCGTGCCGAGTTGTTTGGAGTCCTGCTCCATAACATCAGTGTTGTTTCTCCTAATGATTCAGCTCGCTTTTCTGTAGATTTAGCTGAGGATAGGTTGAAGTCTTGCTTCGAGTCGTCAGGGTTGTTTCCCTGACTTGTCAGCTTGTCTTCTCGTAGATCTGCTGAAGATAGTATAGGATCTTGTCCTTGTGCGCTTTTGGGTTGTTTCTTCCTTGATGCGTCGGCTGGCTTGTTCATAGGTCTTGCCATAGTAGATTGGAGTCTTGCTTCTTCTGAAGGTAGCTCTGAGATTTTCCTCTTGAGTTCTAGGTTTATTTCCTCTGGAGAATCAGCCCGTCCTCTCTGTAGACTTGACTGAAGATGGTTGTAGAGCCTTTCTTTGGTTCGTCAGGGTTGTTTTCTTCTGACAAATGACTTTTGTCTTCTTCTTGAGACTTGTCACGATGCTTGCTCTTGAATTCCAGAGTTGCTCTTTCTGGAGTATCAGCTCGTCTTTCTTGTAGATTAGCTGAAAGGTGATGGAGTCTTGCTCCTAGTTTTTAGGGTTGTTCTTCTGAAGTTTCAGCTCATCTTTTCTGTAGACTAGCTGTCGTTGGTGGAGTCTTGCTCCTGGTCTTCAGGGTTGTTCTTCTGAAGTTTCAGACTTGTCTTTTCTTGTAGACCGGGCGATGTTGGTGGAGTCTTGCTCCCGGTCTTCGAGGTTGTTCTTCTCGAGTTTCGACTTGTCTTTTACGTAGGCGGGCGACGTTGGTGGAGTGTTGCTCATGGTCTTGAGGGTTGTTTCTTACGAAGATTCAACTTGTCCCTTTGTGGACTTACTCCACGATGGTTGGGGCGTCCCCAAAGCTGCCGGGGTTGTTTTCCTCGGCATGTGACTTGTGTCTTCTCTTGAGACTTGTCACGGTTGTTCGGAGGGTTTCTCCAGGCCGTTCTAGCGTTGTCTTTTCTTAGACATGCTAGTGTAATTTGGTGGAGTCGTGCTCCAGAAAGAGTTATTCTAACTCCGGGTTGCCGCTTCTGGGCTAGGGCTCTCCCATGCTGTCCAGTGGACTATCACATGACGTCCCTTGTAAGGTTCTCAGTCCGGGCCCATTTAAGTGCACTGCGGACCGAAGGTCAAGATGGTTGGGTTCCTATTTCATAACACTGCAATCCACCTTGCCTGGTTTGGGCTGCTCTGCTTTCTGAGAGACTTATGTGAGATGATGGGTTTCTATTTCACAACACTACACCGTTCACGCCCGATTCGAAAGGCCGTCCGCCGTCATTGGACATAGTAGCACTTTCTGGACCCTCGATGGCCTCTGCGACCTAAACGGGCCGATCCCAACGTCCTCTTTTTTCAAGAGTCAAATTTCACGATCTTCCGCTAGGATTTAAGGTGTGGACGCTATTCCAGAGCTAGGACGTCGTGTGGTTACACCCTTGGAATTTGACCTCCGTTTTGGTGGTCGAGGTTGCCTTCTTTTGGTCGACTTCGTGAAGCGCCAATTCGGGCTATTTGTTCATCTCCCTTGGGAGGCATGCAGCTTTACTCTTGGTGACTTGTTTTGGTTGAGGCGCTTGGTAGCCGCGTATTTGGTGACCTTTCTCTTGTTGGTTGGTCCAGAGTTCTTCTCAGGCTTGGTCTTCTTCTTCTTGAAGTGTCAGAGAGTTGTTTTTGCGTTCTGCTTTTTTCTCTGTCGCCTTGAGTTCCTCTGATTACGGATAGAACCTTCTGAGTTGGCTTATGTGCTAGGAGTTTCTAATTTCTTCTCCTTGCATGGTCATCAGTTCGTAGGTTCCTGGTCCCAGTACTCTTCTAACGATGTATGGTCCTTCCCATGGGCTGAGCAATTTGTGCTTGCCTTCCGTTTTTTTATTTCTCTTGAGTACTTGATCTCCTGGGTTGAGGTTTCTTGGCCATGTGCTCTTGTCATAATGCCTTCTTAGTCCTTGCAGATATCTTGCATTCTGGAGGATTGCATTTGATCTGACTTCTTCTGCACAGTCGATTTCTAGTCTTCTTGTCTGTTCTCCTTCTCCTTCTTCAAATTGCTCGATTCTTGGAGAGCTCCATATGAGGTCTACCGGTAGAACGGCTTCTGATCCATAGGTTAGGAAGAAGGGTGAGTAGCCTGTTGATCTGCTGATTTGAGTTCTTAGGCCCCAGACGACTTTTGGAAGTTCTTCAATCCATTTTGCTCCGTAGTCTTTGAGTTCTTCATATAGTCTTGGCTTTAGTCCGCCTAGGATGAGTCCGTTTGCTCTTTCGACTTGTGTTGACACTCAATTAATGCATGTTTTATGACCACCAAAATGAAATAAAAAGACAATATTACATGTCAAATCGAACCAAATATTATTTATCGGACGAGTTCCACGAGTTTTTGGTGTTCCATTGTTTTTGTAGGAAATCGTAATTTTTCGTAGATAAAAACTATCTAAAATGATGAAATGGAGTGCACCATTGCGAAGAGCTTGTCGCGCCCAATCAAAACGGATATACTACTTGCTATATTTGGACTTGGATCAAAAGATATGAGATGAAGAAAAATCACATGAAATGACAAGTCTACGTAAATGACCCCATGCGGGCCCGAGCGGCGTCGCGACACGTGGCGCTCGGGGCCACACGCCGCGAAGCGCTCATGCGCGCGAGCGGCGTCGGCGGAATTCAAATTCTGGCCCGGGTGAATCGACAAGCGACACGTGGCGGGGAATTCCACGCTTGCCAGTGTCAGCGAGGCGGCGCGGCTCGACTTTTCGGCCGGCCGGCCCGCGTGGCGCGAGGAGCCAGCGCGCGCATGGCGGTGGCGCGGATTCGCGATGCATCTTGTAGCGGCCCCGGACCGCGGTTTGCCGGTTTTGACCAGTTGGACCACGAATTCCTTCCCGGAAATAGCAACGGCGCGATTCTCTCGGTTTTGCTCCGGTTCAAGCCCTTCCCGACGGTTCCCGCCCGGTTTTCGGCCTTGATTCATTGGAAAATATGTTCCCGCCATCGGGAAGATGGTTGCATGCTTGCAAGATGGCGGTTTGGGCTAAGAATGGGGAGAGCCCTCCATTCTCCTCCTCCCTCCACTATAAATTGAGGGGCACACTACACATTAGAACACAACACACTACACACTTGTGCTTCAATTTCCACATTCTTCACCATGTAGTGGTGTCCCTCTAGGTGTTTTTCACCTAGTTGTATAGATTAGAAAAGAGGAAGAGAGGAGAGGGAAGAGTGAAGAGGAGGAGCCGGGTTTGTCGAATCCTTCTCAACCTTGTACCTCTACGGAGCCGACTCCTTTATGAGTAATATCCAGGTTATCTTATGGTAATTTCTTGATTATTATTTTACTAAATTCAGTGCTTACTTTATTTTACTTACTGGATCTCCGTTCGACCGAAGGCTCTAGTTTTTACGTGAAACTAGTTTCGTACTCGCTAGCGTAGACATGGTGTCTGGGCTAGAGTTTACCTGAGATTGCGCCCAATGCTACGGAATAGTTGTGGTAGCCCCGGGGGTGACAGCTCCGACCAGGCCTTTGTAGTCCACCACGAACGTATTGGTGTTTTCGTAGAGCTTTTGGCGGCCTGACCCCGATTACCGTTTCCCAGTCTTTTCGAGAATCGGAAAGGTTCCGCTGCTCCGAAGTAAGTAAAGTCTAGTAAACCTGAACCTTGGTATCTAGTAATCTTGGAAAAACCTTAGAGAACCCCTCTCTACCTACAAAAATATCTTTCCACCTTACCTCTTGGACGATCTTGTTTCTTCTCTAATTCACTTCTCGTTCCCCGTGGAAATCGATACCTAGGAATACTCCGGGTGAAAGCTACAACGGTACTTTCCGTGCGCTTGCGGATTTATCTGTGTGCATTAAAAAATACCAACAAGCTTTTCAAAAAGCCGTTCTTGGGAAGCGGTAGTCGTTCTAGAATCGAACCAAGTCGTCCGTGTATCCCTTTTATTTTTATTTTTATTTTATACACCTCACCACCATTACCATCCCAACCACATGAATTCCACTCCAATTTTTAAATCTTCGGCTCCAAAGGGTGATTTGTTGGAGCCTCCACCACCATTCACATCACATACTTATAAATGGCTATAAGCTTCGCCCTGCTTTTATAGCCATGGTTCGGGAGCAACCCTTCGAAAAAAAAAACCTTAAATTTCAAAAAAAAAAAATATTTAGAAGGAGACTCTATAAGCGGCTTGGGCCAGATTCTTAACCTTTTACATACCGGCCCAAACCATTCTTTGCCCCGACCACGTTATGCTTAATCATGTCTATTTTGGTCTTAGCAAAGAAGCTGCTCTCCAAGTTGATCAATCTTTGGGGGGCTCGTTCGTGCATAAATTCATTAGTGAGGGGAAAACCATTCTAAAGAAAATCCTTGAAAATACCCCTTACTCTAGCATTCATGATGAGTTTCCCATAGAAACAATAAAGTCAATCCCCGAACAATGAGAGGAGGCACCTACAACCGAATTTGAAATTCTTTCAAATCCTTTTGATAATTTGGTTGTTTAGGAACCTCCCACAAAGGAAACATGCTATCACACTCCTATGGATGACGAGTCCTATCTTTTTGCATGTCCTTTTGAATGCGAGGATGACCTTTTTGTTGATGATGATTTTAGAAAAATCAGTAGAGCTTCCCAATTCAACATCATCATATGCCTCGAATTCCTTGATGAGACATAAAGAAAACACTCACAACACATAGAGGGTGGATCAATTCATTTAGAAAACATTTCTATACCCTCTATGCCCACACTCATTGTCTCATCAAAAATCCATTCCGGATCTTAGGGGAGAATTTGAAACAATCTCCACAATAAAAATGACATATACATGTTTTGTGGAGGAGTCTCATTATCATGAGAAAAAGAAAAGTGCTGCCCCTCGAAACGAGAGATTTCATAGATGAGCATGAAAGTTACTTCTTAAATGTCACATCCATTATATGCTCATATGAAAAATCTCCCCGAATTGATTTATAACTCAGCCATCAATAGCATGATCTACAACCCTTTCATTCTCTCTATTCATAAAATTTTTGAAAGAGGTGTCGTAGATGCTTTCTTCTATCACAAATTTGGCAAATTTCGTGGTGTCTTGGCATGAGTTCTATAAATCAACAACAAAGGTTGGTGTTCGAGGGGAAACCACATCACCAACATTGGTTTCAATTTCAAAAGGTTTCCCAAGGACAAGCTTTCGTCTTTAAACAAAGCACTTCCGGAGATAACCCGATGTTTTATAATTTCATCTAAAAACACATTGTTAAAAAAAGAATCATTCTTTTACTTTCATAAGTAATTTCTCTAATAATATGACTTTCGAAAATGAGCTTAAGAACATATTCATGCATTTGCTCCTTCGGGTATTTTTTGTCACTAACCTTTCAGGTTTGAACAAAAGAACAAAGAGTGAAAGCACAAGGTAAAACCAATCAAACATCATTCAGCAATGAAGCACATTTGACCAGAGTTTACCATCCAAACTTGAACTTGTATCATGCAAAATTCAAGTGTGGGGTGAACAACTCTAAACATCTCATAACATGCTTCATTCACCTTTGCTTTGGTTTCTCTACCTTGTTCCACACTTATGCCATGCTCATTATTCTAAAGTCACAAAAATTATTATGATAAAAAGGATAAAAAGAAATATAAAAAAATACTACAAGCCTAGGGTGCCCAATCATTCTTGTATAATCAAATCATCACCCCCCCATCGCATAGATAGGAATATATATATATGTGCACACTAACTCTATGCGAGATGGAGAGAAGTCGCCAAAAAAAGAAACAAGACCATGATATGTGACGGAACGACTACATTACATCACTCACAATTCAATCATAAATTGTGAGAGGTAAGTCGATCAAGGTAAAAGAACCAACCCAAAAATATTTATTTTCTTTTCCAAATTTATTTCACCACTTGCATATTTGCTTGAATTGTCGTTTATCTAGTGCTTTCATTGGGTGGCTCCTAGTCTTTGAGCTGTATTCGGGCGCCATGCCTAGTCTAGGTAGATGACAATTTTATTGTTGTCTGTCTATTCGGTGCTCCTAGTCTAGCTTCGTAGTAGTCGGATGTTAAACGGTACCATCTCGACATCGTATGCTGGCTTCGCCAATCTGTATGATGATTTCGCTTGATGGTCAATGCTACGAGCAAAAGCTAAAGCCTAGATTGCATGCATATCGCCCATTTAACCTGTTCTTTCAAAACCATGGCATGTTTGTTTAAATTCATTCATCCACCCCATAGCACTACTTTGCATATAAAAACAAAATGGTTCTCTAATTCATCATTCAATGTTCACACATCCGTTTGAACCAATCTCATGTTTATCATTAATATGCTACCTTTATCTATGTTAGTATGTTTTTGTTTGGAAGTATTGATCATGCTTCCATAGGCTTCTTAAATTAAGCACGGTGCTTAGGTTAAAAAGCCTACCTTAATCAAATTAGACATGGAGTCAAGTTTGATTGCTGAACCAAAACTACTGGTATAGACTTTGGTTGTATGCCTAGACTAACCCCCTGCATGAATTTCACAAATCCACAAGGGTGAGTCTTTGAGATAAATTTATAACGGAAGTAAATCAAAGTTCATTTTTATGATCTTTGAATGAACCTTGATCACACATAAAAAAAAGAATAGAGAGAAGGAGGACTCTTCTCTTCTAAACCTTTGCTATAATCAAAGCTTATGATCCATGCACACCATAAATGTGTGTGGGTCAAAGCCTTGATGACTTGCCCGAGTTGGATCATGTACAACAAATCAACCATCTGCAAAGAACTTCAAACTCCATCTCCACATACTGCTGGTAAAGTACACTCAGGTAATACAAAGGTAACATTCACCAACTCATTGACTCATATTTATCTTCAAAAAAAAAAAATCATGCTTCTTATGTTTATGTCATATCCTCTGGTTTGGGTGTACTCGTATATTGTACAAATACAAGACACCTATAGGCTCAAGTAATTAAAAGCGTGGTGCTTAGGTTAATATGGCCTTCTTTAATCAAATTTTGACATGGTGTTGAATCTTGGTTAATGAACTTAGAGTAATTACTTTCATAAACAATGAGAAGTAATCAATGCTGGAGATAAATCAAGACTATGTTTACTTTGCAAACATTACAATGGTCTTGCTTGAAAGGTTGGATGAACATACTTCAAAATAAATAAATAAATAAATAAAACATGGTGCCACCCTTCGGCATTCTCTATCACTAACATTTACAGAACGAAGAGGTGACACAAAGAGCTTGCACCTAGAGATAAGATCCACATGTTTAACTCAGAGGTGAAACTCTTTGTCCAAGAAAAACTTTAGAGTAACTTCGGAAGGGCCAATCACGGTAATCGAGCCTTCGTCACATGGTGCCATCACGCTCCAAGATGATAAAGGTAATGTATTCAAGGTAAATGGCCGTCATTTAAAAAGTTTTCCTTAAAGCACGAAATAAAGAAAAAAACTTTTGACTTGATTGAATTCTTGTAATTTATTAATTCAATCTAATGTTTAATCTTGTCTAATAAAATATATGAATATTAAGAAATAAAAAAAATAAAATATATAAAGAATTTAGAATAACATAAAGCTTTGACTCTCTGGTGTTTTTCCACCGTAAGAGTCCATGTTATTTTCACTTGTCTTTGTCTTTGAATAAAAAAAGCTTATAGCTCCAAAGAAGTATGGGGAGTGCAACACTCCATTGAAGAACGTAAAGCACCGAACCACATCATGAGCAGGTGGAGGAGAATACACAAAATTTGGTTTGATCATTATCTCCCCACCTGTTCATAAGCATGCTCCTAGTTCTACAATTGTTTAAATCTGAAAATTTAGAAAGAACTAAGTCCACACTTAGATATAAAATTTGAAAGTAAATATGAATATAGCTCTTTGAGTTTGGCCTACATAAATTTTGTTCCTTACATATCCTTAGTGCTTGTGGGGAAAATATCACATAGGAAAAACATATTGCCTAAGTTGTTGTGAAGTGAGATATGGCTTTGGCATAGAAATCCAACCTTTTCTATTCAAGTACTTGGAGAATTTCAGTTTTATAAAAATGCTAAAAACCATAGTTTCACATACTCCTCAATGGTGATAAATTCCTACCAAGGCCAAATATATCATGGTACAATTTGAAAACCTTCTACATATGCTACTTGTTTTTGTATTGAGCTTTGTCAAACTCTGTTGACCCATGTTGAGGAATTTATCATGCTCTTAAATCAAGATCACGTACATGCCACCTAATATATGCACTACTCCTACACTAGGAGTAGGCGCAAAACATGCCTTCCACTTAGATCCATCCAAAAATATTCTACTCCTCAATGGGAGAGAACAAAAAATATTGGTTAGGTTTCTTTCAAAATAATTGCTCCAAACACTTGTTCATATCTCCCTCTCAAAAGTTTGTGAAAAAGAGACATGAGGCTATCATCACATGAAAAAAAAAAAGAGTTGAAGAAAAAAAAAAAAGAGAGAAAAAAGGGACAAGTGTCTGAAATAAAACAATGGGTACTTAGATGTCCGCCTCTCTATAAAAAAAAGAAGAAGAAAAGAAACAAAAGATGAGAATAAAAGATAGCCCATGTTCTCACAAATATTTTCTCTAAAGTCTCAAAGAGAGAGATATTCCAAGGAGCACAGTAGAATTAGGATAGCCACGATATATCCACACACTTGCACATCTTGATTTTATTGTATGACATTTTTCTCCATGGATCCATTATTTGACTAAGCAAAATATGCAATACAAGTATGCCCACAAAAGTTTTCCTACCCGAGCTCCACATAAGCCTTTTAGAAGTAGGAAGAGAAAGAAGGCAATGCTCAAAATGCCCGAGGAAACATACACCATTGAGTGACCGAGAGTACCATTTGAGGAGTACATGTGAACTATGCTTTATTCTAAAAAAAAAAACTCCAAGTTACTAAGATGTGAAAATAGGATGACTTTGTTTCAAAGCCATTCCATTCCTCAACCACCCAAGAATATATGTTAGACACTCTACATATCCCACGGTAATGAGGTATGTCTAGGGATGATCTTTATGTCGGGTTCATAACTTAAAACTGCTATGTTTATACTTACTTTATCATTAACCTTTACTCGGGACGAGCAAAGAGCCAAGTGTGGGGGAACTTGTTGACACTCAATTAATGCATGTTTTATGACCACCAAAATGAAATAAAAAGACAATATTACATGTCAAATCAGAACCAAATATTATTTATCTAACGAGTTCCACGAGTTTTGGTGTTCCAGTTGTTTTTGTAGGAAATCGTAATTTTTCACAGATAAAAACTATCTAAAATGATGAAATGGAGTACACCATTGTGAAGAGCTCGTCGCGCCGATCAAAACGGATATACTACTTGCTATATTTGGACTTCGAGATCAAAAAGATATGAGATGAAGAAAAATCACATGAAATGACAAGTCTACGTAAATGCCCCATGCGCATTTAACGGCATCGCGACACGTGGCGCGCCCGGGGCCACACGCACAAAGCGCGCTCATGCGCTAGCAGTGGCAGCGGGCGGAATTCAAATTCCTGGCCCGGGTGAATCGACAAGCGACACGTGGCCGGGAATTCCACGCCACAAGGCTGCTGTCACGTTAGAGCAGCGGCGTGCCGACTTTTCGGCGGCCGGGCCGTGGGCGAGAGGAGCCAGCGCGCATGGCGGTGGCGTGGTTCGCGTGCATGCGCGCGCGACCCCGGACCAGCGGTTTGCCCGGTTTTTGACCAGTTGGACCACGAATTCCTTCCCAAATAGCAAATAGCGCAGATTCTCTCCGGTTTTGCTCCGGTTCAAGCCCTTCCGGACCGTTCCCCGCCTCCCTTTTCGATGCGATTCATTGGAAAATATGTTCCCGCCATCGGGAAGACGGTTGCATGCTGCAAGATGGAGGTTTGGGCTAAGAATGGGGAGAGCCCTCCATTCTCCTCCTCCCCTCCCCGCACTATAAATTGAGGGGCACACTACACATTAGAACACAACACACTACACACTTGTGCTTCAATTTCCACATTCTTCACCATGTAGTGGTGTCCCTCTAGGTGTTTTTCACCTAGTTGTATAGATTAGAAAAGAGGAAGAGAGGAGAGGGAAGAGTGAAGAGGAGGAGCCGGGTTTGTCGGATCCTTCTCAACCTTGTACCTCTACGGAGCCGACTCCTTTATGAGTAATATCCAGGTTATCTTATGGTAATTTCTTGATTATTATTTTACTAAATTCAGTGCTTACTTTATTTTACTTACTGGATCTCCGTTCGACCGAAGGCTCTAGTTTTTACGTGAAACTAGTTTCGTACTCGCTAGCGTAGACATGGTGTCCGGGCTAGAGTTTACCCGAGATTGCGCCCAATGCTACGGAATAGTTGTGGTAGCCCCGGGGTGACAGCTCCGACCAGGCCTTTGTAGTCCACCACGAACGTATTGGTGTTTTTCGTAGAGCTTTTGGCGGCCCGACCCGATTACCATTTCCCGTCTTTTTCGAGAATCGGAAAGGTTCCGCTACTCAAGTAAGTAAAGTCTAGTAAACCTGAACCTTGGTATCTAGTAATCTTGGAAAACCTTAGAGAACCCCTCTCTACCTACAAAAATATCTTTCCACCTTACCTCTTGGGCGATCTTGTTTCTTCTCTAGTTCACTTCTCGTTCCCGGGAAATCGATACCTAGGAATACTCGGTGAAAGCTACAACGGTACTTTCCGTGCGCTTGCGGATTTATCTGTGTGCATTAAAAAATACCAACAACTTGTCCGTTAGCCTGAGGATGTGCCACAAAAGCATAGTCTATCCGTATGCCACAATCTTGTGCCCAATCTTCGAATTCTGCCTGCTGTGAATGGTGATCCGAGGTCGGTGATGATCCCGTTGGGTATCCCGAATGCGTGCATGATCTCTTGGATGAACTCAACCGCCTTGGTGGAGTCAAGGTGACCAATGGCTTGTATTCTATCCATTTGGTGAATTTGTCGATGGCGACATAGATATACTCATATCCTCCCTTGGCTCTTTTGAGTGGTCCGACTTGATCCAGTCCCCCAAAGACGAAAAAAGGCCATGATGGTGGTATGCGTATTAAGTTGTGAGTCGGCACATGCGCTTGTCTTGCGAACATCTAGCATCCTTTGCATCTTCTCGACGAGTTCTTCTACGTCTTTGAGAGCTGTTGGCCAAGTAGTATCCGGTTTTTGAATGCTTTTCCCACGAGGGTTCTTGACGCCGCGTGGTTCCACAAAGATCTAGAGTGGATTTCTTGTAGGATGTCCTTTCCTTCTTGAGCTTATGCATTTGAGTAATACTGATGATGCTGCTCTTTTGTATAGCTTGTCTTCGATGAGTACGTAGTTCTTGCTTCTTCTCAAGATCCTTGTTGCTTCAGCTTTGTCCTCGGGTAGCGTCTTGTTCTTGATGAAGTTAATGATGTCTTCGATCCAGGGAGTTGTTCTCGCGACACGGAGAGATTATCATTACGCCGTTTAGGGCTGATTGCTCGATGCTGTCTTCTTCTGGGTTCTCCTTGATGGATGGTTTCAGGAGTTCTTCGACGAATACTCCAGGTGGGACTTGTGCTCTGTCAGATCCGAGTTTGGCTAGCACGTCTGCTGCCATGTTCGCATCTCTGAGCACATGTAGGATTTCTAGGCCCTAGAAATTCTTTTCCAAATTTTGCGCATTTCTCAAGCAATAGAGGCCCATGTTGTCCTTTGTGCAGTCCCCAAATTTTGTTGACTTGATTGATGACAACAAATGAGTCGCCGTATACTTGAAGTCTCTTGATTCCCGAGTTCTTGCTATCTTGAGGCCGTGGATGAGTGCTTCATATTCAGCCTCGTTGTTTGTAGCTTGCCACATGATTTGCAAAGACATACTTGAGTTGTCTTCCTTCTCGAGATATGAATAAAATCCGGCTCCCCTCCCCTAGCTTCAATGATCCATCGAAGTACATGTTCCAATGCTTCTTGATGTCGTCGGATATGGGTTGTTGGAGTTTTGTCCATTCCGCGATGAAATCTGGAAGTGCCTGGGATTTGATTGCTCTTCTTGGGGTGAATTCTAGATTCAATGCTCCGAGTTCTACTGCCCACTTTGATATTCGGCCTGTTGAATCTCTCGTTCTTCGTGATGTCGCCTAGTGGTGAGTCAGTTACCACTATGATCTTGTGGCTGTCGAAGTAGTGTCGTAGCTTCCTTGACGTGATCAGTATGGAGTAGAGTAGTTTTTGTACGTGAGGGTATCGAGCTTTAGACTCGGATAGAACCTCGCTCACGTAGTAAACTGGCCTCTGAACTTTGCTGAGTTGCCCGGGCTCTTCTCTTTCCACGATGATTGCTGAACTGACCACTGTATTTGTTGCTGCTATGTAGAGCAGGAGTTCTTCTTGATCCTTTGGAGGTGTTAGGACTGGGGCTGATGTTAGGTATTGTTTGAGTTCTTCAAACGCCTTGTCCGCATCATCTGTCCATTTGAACTCTCCTTTGGTCTTGATGAGTTTGAAGAAGGGTAGCCCTTTCTCTCCAAGCTTGGATATGAATCTGTTGAGTGCTGCCATGCACCCTGTGAGCTTCTGGACGTCCTTGATGCTTCGGGGTTGTGTCATCTTAGTGATTGCCTTGATTTGCTTGGTGCTGGCTTCAATGCCTCTCGTTCTCGACCAAGAAACCCGCAAGAGTCGTCCCGATGGTACTCCAAAGACGCATTTGGTTGGGTTGAGCTTCCATTTCCATTTGTTGAGGTTCTTGAAAGTCTCCTCCAGATCTTGAATCAGAGTTTCTGGTTCTCTTGTTTTCACCACTACGTCGTCTACGTATGCTTCGGCATTTTTGCCAATCTGCTCTCCCAAACAAGTCTCAGACGCTCTTTGATACGTTGTTCGGGCGTTCTTCAAATCAAGGACATTGTTTTGTAGCAAGAGGCACCGAAGGGGGTGATCAAAGAGGTCTTGCTCTGATCTTCTTTCTTTAATGTGATCTGGTGGTATCTTGAGTAGCAATCCAAGAATGATAGTAGAGCTGATCCTGCTGTGGAGTCCACTATTTGGTCGATCCTTGGAAGCCCGAAGGGATCTTTTGGGCAGTGCTTGTTAAGGTCTGTGTAGTCCACACACATGCGCCAATCTGAGGTATTCTTCTTCTGAACCAGAACCGGGTTGGCGAGCCAGTCAGGATGTAGGATTTCTCTGATGAATCCTGCCGCGAGTAGTTTCGCAATTTCCTTCTTGATGGCTTCTTTCTTTTCTGGTGAGAACCTCCTTAGTCTTTTCTTGATGGGTTTGGATCCCATATTGATGTCGATTCATCAGGCTCGGCCGCCTCCCTTGGGACACCGGGCATGTCTGCCGGTTTCCAGCGAATATTTCTCTGTGTTGCCTTAGGAAGCTGGTGAGCGCGAGTTCCTATTTTGGAGATAGGTGGGTGCTGATAATCGCCGTCTTGGATGGATCGCCCGTCTGTAGGTCTATGTGCTTGACGTGGGCCTCCTCTGGTGGAATCATGATTGCTTGCCTCTTGGCTGGTATCTTGAGTTCTTCTGGGTTTGTTTCTTCTGCCATCTGGTCGAGTTCCTTTTTCTCTAAGAGCTCCCCTGTCTTGTTTGCAATCTCCACGGCTTGTACATCACACTCGAAAGCTTTCTTGAGATCTCCTTTGATGGAAAGAACCCCAAATGGTGCTGGCATCTTTAGTAGAAGATATGGGTAGTGTGGAATAGCCATGAATTTTGCGATAGCAGGTCTTCCCATGATGGCATGATATGGCGACTCGAGATCTGCCACTTCGAACTTGATGTACTCTCGTCCGCTAGTTGGATGGAGATCCAAATGTAACCGCAAGGTGACTTGTCCAATCGGTATGGTCGCCGTCCGGGTACTATCCCATAGAAGGGAGTGCTGGAAGGAGCGATTAATCCGAGAGGTCTAGTGTTGCATTTCTTAAGCGCAATCACTAGAAACAGGTTTAGAACCCATCTCTAATAACGGCGCGCCGAAAATGCGCCGTTGACATTCCTAAGTGAAACCACCGTGTCGGTGATAACACTAGGTACATCAACGGTGATAGATCTTGCCAAATAAGATATTCATCCGCAAGCGCACGGATCTATCATTGTAGCATTTCACCCGAAGATATTCAGAGTATCGTTATTTATATTTTCCCAAAGGAAGGCATGGTGGAAAAGGATCTAATAGAGACATGAACAAGATAACATGACCGTGTAATGGACCAATGCTCATAACAGGGATATAAGGGAACGGTAAAGGGATAACTTGACACACTCACTCAAGCCAAACTCAAGGATAAAGATAAATAAGGAATAAAGAAAGTCCTAAGTGGAGCATACATATTCTAGTCATGGCTGTGCATAGAACCAGTTGATAGTCAGGCAACACGCATGAGTAGGAGGTCGGAGCTGAGAATGAAATGGACAGGGAGACCTTCCCAGAGCATACGCCCAATAAAAAGGCACTTTAGACTCCTACACAACATACGAACGTGGGGGGATTACAAAGGACGGACAGGGCTGCCACAACCCTGCCGCCTACCCCCTCAACCGTGGCATGCCGTCATATTCGAAGGATACCTGGCATCCGGACACCACGTCCGCATACTAGGACACTATTCATGTCCCCTATGGTCCCCACCCTACGGATGGACGGAATAGGACACGAGCAAGCCCGAAGGACACAACGAACCGCCATTCAGCACAATCCCGACACTACTCAATTATATTGCATGAATGGTTCAAGCATAAAGTTCTATATGACGAATCACAACATAGAAACTATAGACAAGTTCATGTGTCATGATCATGTCAAGAACAACATGTTAGATCATAGGATAAATCATGAGGTATAGAAATAACATGAAGACTCTAATCCTAATGCACAACCAAGATAAGATAAGAGCAAGGCTTTGGAAGAATACCATAGAAAGATTTATTCCCGGAATCCATCTTCCAAGGAGCCAAGCCCTCCTTGGTAGCTTTGTTGCCTAGCTCCACATCCTAATCTACTAATCCTACTAGGAGGAGGAAGAAAAAGAAGTGGAGAGGAGAGAGTAGCTCTCTTGTGAGGTGTGTGTTGAATGAGGGGAGAGGGCCTCCTTTTGTAGGTAGAGGAGAGGGGGCTTGTTGGAAAATGTCCCTCCCCATATGGAAGGAGCCAAACCGACCTTGGTACACCCGCCTAAATTGCTAAACCGACCAACCAACGTCGGCAACGCCCTCCATGGAAGGTAATGCACCGCCTCGCCAAACACAGGGCTCGAACCGCCTCGGGATGGGTGCGGGCGCACCTTAGGGCGCGCGCACCCTCCCGGGCTCGGTTCGGGCCGGGTCTTGGCAGGGCGGGCGTGTGTGGGCTTGAAAAGTTGTGTGTCGGTGTTTGCTCGGCCCAATTCTCGCGTTTTTGGTCCATTTCTCCCTTAGGCTTGTTATCTTCGTGAATGAGCTTTCCAGGAGGCGCCTTTTTGGTGCATTTTCCACTTGCTTTTTATATAAATCCCGCAAAATAATATTTCTGCACTACAAGTGGAATTATGTCAATAGTAAATGTATATGTGTGTAGTAAGGTATAGTTTCAACCCCTTATTGGTAGAATGTTGACGTTAAAAATATGTCGTTGGTGACTGTCAACAAACTCCCCCAAGCTTACCCTTTGCGCATCCTCGAGCATGGATAAGTACTTGGTTGTTGATCATGAGTTGCTTCAATGCCGATTACATTTTACAAGTGCCGTGTTTATAACAAGATTTTCTACTATAGTTTGAATAAAATGGCACATCTTTACTCACCCTTTATTACCTTTTATCGTAGCGGGGCTTGTTAGTCGCCTCTCGAGTCTTGGGCGGTTGCCGATAGAACGGTTATAATAGAAATACCATTCATTCATTCTTTTGATCAACTTTTTGCATCCGAGATTATTTATTTAGATTATATTTGTTTTTCGAGAAAGTATGGGCTTTATTACTATATAATAATTTTTTTTTTTTGAGAGGTGGGCTCTACTCGCCCTAGACTTTTTGTCTTTTATTTCCTCTCTTTCTTTTTTTTTTTTTTTTCTTTTTTTTTTTGGAGATGTGGGCTCTACTCGCCCTGGACACGTGTCCATTTTTCATCTCTTGTTCTTTTTTTTAACATAGCCCATATCTTTTCTTTTTTTCTTCAAATTAGATTCCCTGATGTCAAGTTTCTCTCTTGAACGAAATCATAGTAAATCTATTTGTACCATATCATATTTGGCAACAACTTAGACTGGATAGAGCTTATGCAACCCACATGAATCAGGTTTTTCAAGATGAGTTTTAAGACCTAGCCACTAAACCCAAACTTTAGAGAATTTCAAGTTATAAACTAGGCACAAAGCGTAACATAAGACAGAGCAACTATTCATCATTTCAACAGGGGTAGAACTAAACATTTCTACAACACATATATATGGAGTGGAATAAATCTCCTCTCTCTTTCTTCTTCCCCTTTTTTTTTTTTATTCTCATATCTCATCATTCATATAAGATAAGAAAATAATCGAATGGAATGTGAGATACGAGTTACCTTTTGTGGGAGTCCTCCCCAAGCTTGCTTTTGACTTACCTTCGGTTTATGAACGTTGCTAGCTTGTGAACGTTATGAATGGATCTTTGATTAACATCGCCTTTTGAGCGTGCCAGAGACTCCCCCAAGCTTGTCTTGTGATGATCTTGGAAGAGCGGGACAACCATTCTTGGGGTTTCAAAGGTTTTTATTTATTTTTATTTTATTATTATCAAATTTTTTTTTGGTTCACCAAACAACTTCTGATCTCCATTGTCATCTCTTGGACTTACCCTCATGATGTTGATAAATTCCTGCAGGGGTTAGTCCATATGGTCGACCAAATTCTACACTAGCAGCTCTAGTTCAATAATCAAACTCGACTCCATGTCCGATCTGATTAGGGTAGACTTTTTTGACCTAAGCACCATGCTCAATTCAAAAAGTTTATGGAAGTATGATCACCATATGAATGATCACCGCTCCCAAACCATAACATACTAGTATAGAAAAAGGAAGCATGAATTGATAACAAGATTCATCCAAAGGAGGTGAAGACTTTGAAAGGTGAACAAGATTTTATTTTTGTTATTATTATTATTTTTTATTTTTATATATATATAAATATATTTTTGTTTTTTCTTTTGCTTTTTTTTTTTTGCATGGTAACGGAAAAAGGATGAGAGTGAAAGGTTCACATTACCATGTTTTTGGTCCTCCCCAAGCTAGCTCAAAGCCCATTGGATCGGGGTTTTACCCCGTATTTTTAACTTTTCCCTGCATCGTTAGTGTATGGTAGATTCACGAGTGGATTTACCATCCTTCGTGATTACCAAATTTCAAACATATGCGGGAAGGAGCAAAAGAGCAGCTTGTTTTTTTTTTCAAAGATTTTTATTTTAGGATTTTATTATCAAGGGAGAACATAAGAGCTTCACCAAACTTTTTCATACTCAAACAAGGCTAAGATGCAAAAATAAGTCTAGCCTTGCTTTATCTCCATCACGAAATAACTCAAATGTTTATGACGTCACTCTGGTTCATTAATCAAATTTCAACACCTTGTCGATATTTGATTAAAGGAGGTCAATTTTAACCCAAGCACCATGCTTGATTTAAAAGACCAATGGATGTATCACACTCTAGAATGAAAATACATCCAAACCTGTATGGCGTATTTCATAAACAAAGGAAACATGGATTCTTTATATGGAGATAAGTATGAGTAAAAAGAATTGGTGATCAATTACCTTTGCATACTTGAGTGTGTGTGTACCAACCGCGCATGAAGGCAAGAATGTTGAAACTCCCACGGGGGTAGCTTGATGATCCATCTCGGGGGGCCACAAGGCTTAGGTGATACACACAGTAGTGTGTATGGACCATGGGCCTTAGTGGTCACAAAGGTGTAAAGGAGGTGGCTCCTCCTTTCCTTCTCTCTTTTCTCTTTTTTTTTCTTTTATCTTATTGGACCTTTGCGTACCTGAGTGCACTTGACTGGCAGCTAGAGGATAGAGTTCAGAACTGCTGCATCAGTAGCGAGATGATCTTGGTTTGGTTATGACTTCCTCAGGCCGGAGCAGAGGGAGGCATACCAAACTCACTTAGGTGGGCAACAAGGCTTAGTCATACACAAATGATGTGCATGATCCATAAGCTTTGGTGCTTGTGACAAAGGCCTTGGGAGAGAAAGATCCCTTCTTGCTTACATGGAAGCAATGTCGGGTGGAGTCAGGTGCCATCATTGTTTATTTTGGCCATATGGGGCCAACCTGCTCCTCTCTCCTCTTATTTCTTTTTCGCTCTTTTCTTTTTTTTTTATATATATTTTTTTTTTTTCAACCAGATCTATTTTTTTTAAGCCAGCTTTCTCTCCTTTTTTTTTTTCATCTCTTTTTTTTTTTCAACTATTTTTCTCTCTCTCTTTTTTTTATAGCAAGGGAGGCTAATCTCTTATTCATCTCTCTTTTTTTCACTTTTTTTTTTTTTTATGATCCCCTTGTACGTGGAACTTGATATTATCACCGCCCTCCCTCTCACACTTGGACTTTCATGAAAAAGTCGAGTGTGCAAGGTCGTGGTCTCCTTTTGAGTGCAATCCTCTGCCCAAGAGCATCAAAGTTTTCTTGTTGATGTAGCCCCCATGTTTTCAAGCGTCGCGTGCCCCTTTGTTCTTCTTAGTCTCCACCTGAAATGGTTAGCGACAAGAATACCCGAAGGTGCATACTAACTTGATAACATATCCTTGCTTTTTATTTATAAGATTTTTTTATAAAAGATTTTTTAGTTAATTTTTTTTTTTTTTTAGATAAACCTGTTATGAACAAAGGTCACTACACATGCATATTATCATGACGAACATGTTCTAAAAGATGCCTTATAAAAAAAACCAATGCCTTCCCCGGCAACGGCGCCAGAAATGCTTGTTGCATTTCTTAAGCGCAATCACTAGAAACAGGTTTAGAACCCATCTCTAATAACGGCGCCAGAAATGCGTCGTTGACATTCCTAAGTGAAACCACCGTGTCGGTGATAACACTAGGTACATCAACGGTGATAGATCTTGCCAAATAAGATATTCATCCGCAAGCGCACGGATCTATCATTGTAGCATTTCACCCGGAGATATTCAGGGTATCGTTATTTATATTTTCCCAAAGGAAGGCATGGTGGAAAAGGATCTAATAGAGACATGAACAAGATAACATGACTGTGTAATGGACCAATGCTCATAACAGGGATATAAGGGAACGGTAAAGGGATAACTTGACACACTCACTCAAGCCAAACTCAAGGATAAAGATAAATAAGGAATAAAGAAAGTCCTAAGTGGAGCATACATATTCTAGTCATGGCTGTGCATAGAACCAGTTGATAGTCAGGCAACACGCATGAGTAGGAGGTCGGAGCTGAGAATGAAATGGACAGGGAGACCTTCCCGGAGCATACGCCCAATAAAAAGGAACTTTAGACCTCAACCGTGGCCTGCCGTCATATTCGAAGGATACCTGGCATCTGGACACCACGTCCGCATACTAGGACACTATTCATGTCCCCCATGGTCCCCACCCTACGGATGGACGGAATAGGACACGAGCAAGCCCGAAGGACACAACGAACCGCCATTCAGCACAATCCCGACACTACTCAATTATATTGCATGAATGGTTTAAGCATAAAGTTCTATATGACGAATCACAACATAGAAACTATAGACTAGTTCATGTGTCATGATTATGTCAAGAATAACATGTTAGATCATAGGATAAATCATGAGGTATAGAAATAACATGAAGACTCTAATCCTAATGCACAACCAAGATAAGATAAGAGCAAGGCTTTGGAAGAATACCATAGAAAGATTTATTCCCGGAATCCATCTTCCAAGGAGCCAAGCCCTCTGTTGACACTTGTTATAGCATAATATCACTAGTCAATTAACATGAAATAAGGGCTCAAGTTAAAGATCAACATAAGTTTAGGGGTTTAACTAATATATTTCCACGAGTTTTGGTATTCTGTGACTTTCCAGGGACTTAACAGATAAATGCCAAGAAGAATGGAGAAAGTTCCGGAATATACAAGACATATGATGACAAGACTTGACCGTGAAGTAACTCAACCCGAAAAGTGGACTAAAACACTGAAGATACCGTAAGACACCGTAAGAGACGAGAGGTCGAGAGGAGACTTTGACCTGGCGGCCGCCAAAGGCATTTGGGCGGCCGCCAAAGCTACGAGAACCAATCCAAATTTCATCTTCGTAGGTCGGTTTGTAACCGACTTTGAGGTTGCATCTACACCGTTGCCAAGGTCGGTTTGATCCAAGGGCTATCGTTCATCGCCAAGGACTATATAAGCAGCCCCAGGGTCGACCCCAAGCATTATCTTTCTCATTATCTTTCATTAGTTATCTACAGAGCAAAAGTTAGGGTTCAATTAGAAGAGAGATCCTTCTAGTTGTCTAGTTCATCTAGTTCATCTAGTTCAACTAGTTCATCTAGTTGTAACTAGATCGGGAGAGAATAGAGGAGAGAGTCAAGAGCCGACACTGCCGGATCTTCATCAACTTTGTATTCTTGCAAAGAACTAGTTCGTCTTCAAAAATCTCCGTGTTCTTTATTTATTTCTAATTATTTATTTAATTCTAGTTCTTGTCTTACATTATTTACTGGATCTCTGCTCGTATTGAGTGCTCTAGTTATTACGTGTGATTAGAGTAGTAATCTATAGTGTAGACATGGTGTCTAGACTAGAGATTACCCGAGGTTGCGCCCAATCCTACGGTTAGTTGTGGTAGCCCTGGGGGTGACAAAATTGTCAGTCTTTTGTAATCCACCACGTTCGGGTTGGTGTTTTCGTAGAGCTTTTGGCAGCCTTCTTCCAACTACCTTCTTCCCAGTCTTTTTCGAGAGTTGGAACGGACCTGTTGCTCCGAAGTAGATAAAGTATAGTAAGCCTTTAATTAGATAAAACCACTTAGGAAACCCAAAATCCTCTCTACCCATATTATCTATCTTTCCTAGGACGATCCTAAATCCTCTAGTACACTTCACGTTCCCCGTGGAAATCGATACCTTGGAATACTCCCGGGTGAAAGCTACATCGGTATCCGTGCGCTTGTGGATTTTTCTGTCTGCGTTAATTTATACCAACAAGCTTTCTGGCGCCGTTGCCGGGGAACGGTAGCTGTGCTAGTTTAGAACCAAGTTCATCCTTTTACCCTTTTTATCTTTTTACCACTATTCTTACCACATGGATTTCACTCCCATCTATAAATTCTTTGCTCCAAAGGGCGACTTGTTGGAGCCTCCACCATCATCACATCCCATTCTTACAGATGGCTATGAGCTTTGCCCTGCTCTTATAGCCATGGTTCGGGAGCAATCCTTCTCTAGGTTAGCAGATGAAGATCCATACAACCACCTTAATGAATTTGAGCACTTGTGTTCTACCAGGAGTATTCCTGGCATGACACAAGACACTATTAAATGGAAATTATTTCGCTTCTCTCTTGAGGGAAGAGCAAAAAAGCGGTATGCTCATTCTGTAAGAAGTGTAAATGGAAATTGGGATGAACTTCGAGACAAGTTTTGTCTTGCTTTCTTTCCTCTTTATAAAATTGCTGACCTTAGAATCGAAGTGCTTACATTTAGACAAAAAGAGAAGGAGACTCTAGGAGCAGCCTGGGCTAGATTCATAAGCCTTACTAATTCCAGTCCAAACCTTTCCTTGCCTGACCATGTCCTATACATTCACTTTTATCGCGGTCTTAACAAGGAAGCTGCTCTGCATCTCGACATCGCTTCAGGAGGTTCATTCTCACATAAAATTGCTAGTGAGGGAAAAGCAATACTTGAGAAAATCCTTGAAAACACTCCCTACACTGGTATTTTTGATGAGTTTCCCGAAGAAGAAGAAATCGAGCCAAGCCCCGAACAACAAGAAGAGACACTGTTGGCGTTTCTTAACGCAATCACTAAGAATAAATATTATCCTTAATGATAACGTCGAGAGAGCGTCAGGTGATAGATAAATTGAATATTGCAAGGGTCAACCCGCAAGCGCACGGATCTATCATCGTAGCATTTCATCCGGGAGTATTCGGGTATCGTTCATTTATATTTTCCCATGGGAAGGCAGGTTTAGATTTAATATGATGATGATAGCCCACAATGTATGTATGGATAGCCACTAATCATGTACAGGGGTAAGTGACAATAATATTGGAGATAGTGGTGACACACACACTTCTTGAGCACTAGAAGGAATAAATAGGAAATAACAAGAAAGGGAAAATCTATGTTGAGTTGGCTATTCTAATATCGCCAATGCGTCAGACTATAGTCTACATATGTCATTCATGGTTCATTGCGTAGATGGGCTAAAGTGATGAGGAGATGCCCGCGGGCTGGTATATGCCAGCCGGTGACACTTGATAAGACTCCAACCCGACACCCGGACGTGGAGGAGTGCGAAGGACGAACAGAACTGTCACCATCTGCCGCCTACCTCACTACCGTGGGATGCCGGCATTTCCCAGATGATTCTCTATAGACCTAAGCACCACGCTTACGTTTATAGAAAACTACCTAAACCCCCTAGGTACCCCGACCCTACGGATCGACATGGCAAGAGTAAAGGTAAACCCCGAAGGTACACCGGACCATCACCCGAGCTTAGTTCTACTACGTCCCAAGAACGAAATATGATTCAATTAGCCTAAAGTTAGTCATGTTAAATTTCACATCATACTAACTATACTCTAGTTGGCACAATGTGAATATAACATGAGGATAACTATACTCTAGTTCATATGCATTGTGATATAAATAATGAGACTTGAATAAAGGAAAGAACTTCATAGTAAATTACCAAAAGATCCTTCCAAGGAGACAAGCCCTCCTTGAAGCTTTGCCTAACTCGAATCCTACTACTAAACTAATGAAGTGGAGAGAGTAGAGCTCAAGGTAAGGATGTAACAATGTGTAATGTGTTGTGTGTGAGTGTGTGTGTGTGTAAGTGAGGGGGTGCTTCTTTATATAGTGGAGAGGAGAAGTGAATGGAGGGCTTTGCTCCGCTTCTTGGCGGGAACGAAACTTTGCACCGCATGCAACCGCCAAGAAGAAGACGGTCCAAACCGCCAAAGAAAGGGCGGCAAATTTTGGCGAAAATTTGCGCCGGCCGCCCCTACGCCGGCCGGCCCTCGGGCCGGGCCTCCCCCGCCCCGCCTTCTCCTCATTTTGTCCTTCAAATGTTGGGCCTATGATGGTGCATGGGCCAAATTGTGCGTGGGGTTTGGTCCTCTTGATTGATCCACTCCTTGGCGTCTTTTATTCAATACGCTTTCTAATTTATTTGATCGACTTTGTACCTGCTTCCACTCTTATACCGCAAAAAACATAATTTCTACGAATACAAGTGGAACTAGGTTAGAAGTAAAGGTATATGTAACATAAGTTTGCCCCTTTCTCATGAAGAACGAATTGGATAAAGGTTGGCGGTATAATATACTCGATAATGACCGCCAACAAGTCCCCCATGCTTAACCTTTGCTCGTCCCCGAGCAAATAGCTAAGTGTTTGGTTGTTGATCGGGAGTTGCTACAATGCCGATATATTTCAAAATGTACCATGCTCATAATAAAGTATTCTTCCGTTGTTTAAATAAATTGGCATTTTTATCTATCCTTGTTTACTTAAATCATATGGGGCTTATAACATTCTCCAAACTCTTGGGTTATTGCAAGATAGAACGGTTTTCATAGAAACACTAGTCATTCATTCTTTGATTGATCATTCATGCGGAGATTTTCGTAATGATTCCTTAAATCATCTCGTGTGTGCAAACCATAAGGAGAAACAAGTCATAAGCCTTGATCAAGATGTGCAAGTGAAATTTTATTTCTTTTTGATAAGGTATGGGCTAGCTCTTATTTCTTTTTTAGAGAAGTGGGCTCTACTCGCCCTAGGACACTTGTCCATTATTCTTCTCTCTCTTCTTTTTTTTAGAGGCGGTATCGAAGTACCCATTGTTTTATTTTTTTCTGGACACACGTCCATTTTTTCTAGCTTAGCCCATAACCTATTTTTGGCAATGTGAATGTGAATCTTGATCAAAAGCATATGACAGTGTCTCACATAGGCTATCATGAGAATTTTGATCATTAAGGAATTTTGGAAATTATTCTCCGAATGATGAATCTCTCTTAGAACAAAATCATAGTAGATTCTATTTTTACCATATCATATCCAGCAATAGCTTAGAGAAGAATCATGTGTTTGCATACCCACAAATCATTAAATTTTAGGACAAGACAAGTTAAGCCAATAAACTTAAACATTGGGGAATACAATGTTATGAACTAGGTGCAAATTGAACTATAGACAGAGCAACTATTCATCATTTCAACTTCAGAGAAATTAAGCATCCTTATACTACATATTGGAGTGGAATCATATTTTTGTTCTTTTTTCATTTTTTTAAAGGAAATGAAAATGAAAAACTAAGAGATAAAATAAAATAATAGGGGAGGTAGGTACTTACCTCCGTGGGGGTCCTCCCCAAGCTAGCCGATGGCCTATGGGTTAGGGGTAGTACCCCATGTGGCGCCGTAACGCCAACTCGTGCCTCGTGCTCCTTCGTCTCCGTTCCGCCTCCTCCGCTTGGTGTTGCGTGTGCTGCCGATGGCGTTGATCGAAACTCCGCACAAAACCAGTGAGTGATCAAGCAATCTCACCTGCGGCGGAGTTCCATATTCCCGAAGTCGGGTGTTGATCTCTTGGAGCACTCGGGGGTCCACCGTGAGTGACGTGGTGGTGGCATCCCTTCGAGTCGGAGGACACCGTGTGTGTCTCATGCCATGATGACCCTCCCGCTTGGTCCGGATGAGGTGTGAACATCCCCTCATACTGGAAGGTGGGTGTGAGCCCGGGGTTCAACGTTGGTGTAAAGAACCCGGGCGTGGGCACCGGTACGGTGTAGGCCGTGGCATCTGTGAACCACTAGCCTCACCCGTAGCTCTCCTTCTTCGTGATGACACGCCGTAAAATGAACTCTGCGTGCTTCGTCTAGCTCAACTAGAGCGAAGGTGAGTGATGGGGATTTATATAATGAGAGTTTCGGGTTAGGGAGCGGAATCTCATTTATATATCCCGAAAAAATAATAGATAATCTTCTCGTGGTCATTCTCATCAAATTTTATTATGTGCCCTTGCAACAGGTGTGATAATGAAATTTCTAGAGGTGGAGTATCTAGGTATGTGACATTCTTGCCTTGCAATGCACCAATGTTACTAGCAATCCTTGTCACAAGAGAGGTACAATAAACAGGTGTGGATTGTTTAAAATTGCTAAGCATGCATTTTATGATTTCTTTTACAGAGCAATCTTTCTCTTGTGAACTATGGCAAAGAGGCATTGCATCTCAAAGATCCAAAAGACGACGAAATTCTTGCCTAGGGAACAAAGTTATGGCAATCCATTTTTGCATAAATTTCAATGTTGGGTGATTTATGTTGGCATTAGTAGGATCGAAACCTAGGATCCAGAGGAACTATGGTGGAGATTTCAGAGAAAAAAGGCGGCACGATTAAAATCGGTAAAAGCAACAAACTAGGTTTGTGCAACATTTCTTAGCATCAAAGCCTATGTGCCTAGCTAGTTCTTGCCAAGTGCAATAGTGAAATTGACTAAAAAGTCTCGAAGCTAACACCACGATCATGAACTTCCAAAGATCCTAGAAATTGGATGGTGAGGAGGCGAGAGCCCGGCTCATCCAGTGGGGAGCAATCCCGACCATCCGACGTTTTCCAAATGATGGGGAATTCGTTGTCCATACCTAGTTTTTCGAGGGCGTCGTCGGGGAAACGAGGAGCGGGAGCGAAGTCTCGGTTCTTGAGGATGTTGTAGGCTTGCATCTCCCATTCTCCTTCCAGTCGAGGTGCGGTGCATCGGCTTCCTCGATCGTCATCCCCGTGGGTGCTTGTTCTTGCTCTTGCTCTTGCGAGGGTGCGTCTTCTTCGTATGCTTCGGCGTTGTCGAAGTGTGTACCCAACTTCCTTGGGAGAGCCTCGCGCTTCTTCTCACGCCCTTCTTGATCGCGCTTGCCGCTTTCCCGAACATGTTAGCGAACAAAAAAGCGAAACGGAATGGAAACAAGTGCTTACTCTTGGAGAGAACTTGGGAGAGAGAGCTTGTGAGAGAGAGTGTCTTTGGTGTTCTTGCACTAGAGCTTGGGAATGCTTTGTGGAGTGCAAGAAGTGAGCAAGTAGCAAAATGAGAGAGTGAGGGAGTGAGAATGAGAGGGGTGGAGAGCTCTCCCGGCCACCTCGCGAATTTATAGCCCGATGCACCCCGACACTCGGACGAAGGCAACGGCTAGGCGATGTGGCCGTTTGGCCCGTGGACAGGAAGCGCCGCTGGGGCGGCCGCCCATCGCGGCGGCCGCCCCCATCCCCCGCCCTCTCGTCGCCTGCTTTGGCGGGTGCGTTCAAACGGTCGAATCCGACCAAGTTGTGCGATGGTGCAACATCGGGTTCGACCAAACTTTGTTTTTCATTTTCTCTCATTTTATAAATGTTTAAGAATTTTTTTGAATAAAGTTTTATTCGAGTATGGCATTATTTATAAAATCTTATCAATATATATATTTTATTTATATTATTATTTTTATATTTAAATTGACATGGGAAATATGGCAATGGGATTAAAATATGAAAAGGAATTCTTTTTAATATTAAAGAATATGGTAATAAAAAGGAAATTAATTAATTAAAGAGGTTTTGAATTCAAATATTAAAAATAATTTAATATGAGGAAAATAAATTTATAGAAGGAAAATATTTATTTCTTACCTTTAGTGAAGCTTACCTTTAGGCCTGCTTCACACGCCATGCCTTCTTTGTATTTTTGGATGGTGACGTGGTAGGTGTATCTTCCTTCAAGGTAGGCTTGTGTTTGACGTAGACCATGGAACATTGTTCAGGCTTGGGGCGGAAGTTGAAGATTTCCTCCTTTCCATTGATGTTGAAGCGGATTTCTCCGGCGCTGACATCGATGTGTGCCCCAGCTGTGCTCAGGAATGGTCGTCCCAAGATCAAAGGTGTTTCCTTAGTGGTTTCCATTTCTAGCACCACAAAGTCAACTGGCACGAAGTGATCTCTGATTCTAACAGGCACGTCTTCTGCTACTCCGGCTGGGTGACGGACTGTGGAGTCAGCCAGTTGGAGCAACATGCTTGTTGGTGCCAGGTTGGTGAAGTTCATCTTGTCAAACACAGCTTTGGACATGACACTGACGCTTGCCCCCAGGTCGCATAGGGCATGCTCAATCCTTTGAGTCCCTATTGAACAGCTGATGGTGGGACATCCTGGGTCTTTCTTCTTCTCCGGGAGTTTGTTTAGTATAGCTGCGCTACATGCTTCTGTTAGTTTTACCACCTCAGTGGTTGGTAGGGGCAGCTTATTGTTGATGATGGCTTTGACAAATTTGGCGTAAGATGGCATGTGGAGTACATCCATTAGTGGTACATCCACATGTATCTTCTGGATCATCTCAACAAACCGGGCAAATTGTTCATCCACGGTTGATTTTCTCTTCCGGGAAGGAAAGGGCATGAAGTTTGTGTCCCCATAAGTTTGAGTTGTAATCCTTTCCTCTGCTGGTTCTTCTTCGATTGGTGGAGCGTCTGTGTTGTCTTGTCGTGGTTGCTGGGATTGCCGAGAGTTTTCTGCTGCATGTTTAGGATATGGTGGATCACGAGTAGACTTACCGCTCCTCGTGGCCACTGCATTAACCTTTTCCGTAGGTTGACTAGGGATTTTTCCATCTTGATTAATAGGAATGTAAGTTGCTAAATGTGACAATTGTTTTTCAACCTTTTATTTAAGCTCAATTGATTAATTACAGCGAAAGATAAATTCTCAAGTTTGGTGTTTATGTCTTCAAGCATTTTATCATTAGATGATATCTTTTTATTAAGACTTTCATTAATTTTAGCTTGACCATAAACTAAATCTTTCAAGGAGGGTTGATTGGAATTGAAATTGGAATTGTAATTCGAATTGTAATTGTTACCTCCTTGTGGGCGATTCTGATTGTTCCACCCATTGTTATTACCTGGACGAAATCCGTTGTTGACGTAGGCTACTTCTTCTCGAGTTTCGGGACAAGAACTTCCCGAATGTCAACCTCTCCACGCACTTCACATGTCATATGTGAGTCCATGGGGAGTGTAGCACCGCTTGACGGAGCTTGGTCGCCCGATCTTTTCATCGGGAGATCGATCTTTGCAGCAAGCGCAGATCGTCTCCTTTTATCGTGTGCATACCTTTTTGTGTTTTTCGAGGGGCCCGTTCTTCTCCCCAGCCTTGGTTCTCGATCATCTTCTCGATGAGCGCGCCGCTTTCTCAACAAAGGAGGGATAAGAACGCCCCTCCAAAGCAAAGATCTATGTGGCCCTTCGACATGGTCGTAAGACCATTGTAGAAGTTCTCGAAGGATCGAGCCACTTCTCCATGCCATGGTGCGGGCAAAGGGCGAGGATGTACTCTTGCGGCCTCTCCCACGCCTCGGTATGGGTTCCATTGCCGTCTGCTGAAAATTGGAAATTCTTGCCCGCAGGGTATTGGTTTTGCCCATTGGGAAGAACCTTGCGAGGAATGCGGTGGAGCATTTACTCCAAGTGTTGATGACCTCCTTGTCCTTGTAGAACCATTGCTTCGCTTTCCCCACAAGGGAGAAGGGAAACAAGCGGAGCCTGATTGCATCTGGCTCAACGTCCTTGATGACGATTGTGTCGCACAGCTCCAAGAAGTTCTGGAGATGAGCATTTGCGTCCTCGCTTGGCAGTCCACAGAATGGACTTGCTTGTACCATCGTGATGAGGCCAGTCCTTATCTCAAAGTTCTTGTCGCCCAAGTTGACACGGGGGCCAACTGGGACATTGCCCACGACGGGGACAGAGTAGTCACGGAGTGTCTTGGTGGCCATGAGTGTTGATGAAGATGGTACTTGGATGACAGGTGCAACCTCCTCGGGAGTGATGACAGGAAGAGTGGCCTGAGCCCGACTCCTTCTCGAGCGGCCTCTCTCGGATCATCGACGGTTATTTGGCAAGTTGCGACCAGTCATACACTATCCCTGTTTTCATCCACAATAGGAAGAAAACAAAAAGAGTTAGCCTACAAAGATTAGGGCTATCATCCATACATGTGGTTATGATCATCTTTATTAATATATTTTTTTTAACCTTGCCTTCCCCGGCAACGGTGCCAGAAATGCTTGTTGGCGTTTCTTAACGCAATCACTAAGAATAAATATTATCCTTAATGATAACGTCGAGAGAGCGTTAGGTGATAGATAAATTGAATATTGCAAGGGTCAACCCGCAAGCGCATGGATTTATCATCGTAGCATTTCATCCGGGAGTATTCGGGTATCGTTCATTTATATTTTCCCATGGGAAGGCAGGTTTAGATTTAATATGATGATGATAGCCCACAATGTATGTATGGATAGCCACTAATCATGTACAGGGGTAAGTGACAATAATATTGGAGATAATGGTGACACACACACTTCTTGAGCGCTAGAAGGAATAAATAGGAAATAACAAGAAAGGGAAAATCTATGTTGAGTTGGCTATTCTAATATCGCCAATGCGTCAGACTATAGTCTACATATGTCATTCATGGTTCATTGCAGAGATGGGCTAAAGTGATGAGGAGATGCCTGCGGCTGGTATATGCCAGTCGGTGACACTTGATAAGACTCCAACCCGACACCCGGACGTGGAGGAGTGCGAAGGGATCTAACGTAATCGTCACCATCCGCCGCCTACCTCACTACCGTGGGATGCCGGCATTTCCCCAGATGATTCTCTATAGACCTAAGCACCACACTTACGTTTATAGAAAACTACCTAAACCCCCTAGGTACCCCCGACCCTACGGATCGACATGGCAAGAGTAAAGGTAAACCCGAAGGTACACCAGACCATCACCCGAGCTTAGTTCTACTACGTCCCAAGAACGAAATATGATTCAATTAGCCTAAAGTTAGTCATGTTAAATTTCACATCATACTAACTATACTCTAGTTGGCACAATGTGAATATAACATGAGGATAACTATACTCTAGTTCATATGCATTGTGATATAAATAATGAGACTTGAATAAAGGAAAGAACTTCATAGTAAATTACCAAAAGATCCTTCCAAGGAGACAAGCCCTCCTTGAAGCTTTGCCTAACTCGAATCCTACTACTAAACTAATGAAGTGGAGAGAGTAGAGCTCAAGGTAAGGATGTAACAATGTGTAATGTGTTGTGTGTGAGTGTGTGTGTGTAAGTGAGGGGGTGCCTCTCTTTATATAGTGGAGAGGAGAAGTGAATGGAGGGCTCTCCTTGCTCAGGGTCTTCTTGGCGGGAACGAAACTTTGCACCGCATGCAACCGCCACGTGAAGACCGGTCCAAACCGCCAAAGAAAGGGCGGCAAATTTTGGCGAAAAATTTGCCGGCCGCCCCCCTAGGCCCGGCCGGCCCCCTGGTCTGGGCCTCCGGCCCCGGCCTTCTCCCATTGCGCATTTTGTCCTTCAAATGTTGGGCCAATGATGGTGCATGGGCCAAATTGTGCGCTGGGTTTGGTCCTCTTGATTGATCCACTCCTTGGCGTCTTTTATTCAATACGCTTTCTAATTTATTTGATCGACTTTGTACCTATTTCCACTCTTATACACGCAAAACATAATTTCTACGAATACAAGTGGAACTAGGTTAGAAGTAAAGGTATATGTAACATAAGTTTGCCCCTTTCTCATGAATTGGATAAAGGTTGGCGGTATAATATACTCGATAATGACCGCCAACAGACACACGCAGCCGAATCTGTAATTCCTATAAAACCCTCTAATGATTTGGTTGCCATAGAACCTTCCACTACGGGAACACAACACACTTTAGACAAAACTCTAGAGAGTGATGAGCCCCATCCTTGCACATTCCTATCAGAAATCGAGGTTGATTCGTTTGAAGATTTTGGCAATGCCTCGAATTTTCCAATGCAAGCAAAACCTCTGGTGCACTCTGCACCAGTTGAGGATGGTCCAAATAAAGATCCATTCTTAATGGAGCACATTAAAGGACTATCATCCATTATGAGCCATGAGTGGTTGGTAGAAACGGAGCTGTCCACTGAGGTAGCTCGAATTATTTCCCCCTTAGAGACTATATCTTGTAAAATTAAAGGGACCACCATAGAGGCTCATTATAGTCCGACCGTTGGGATGAACATCATTTCATGGGCTTTAGCTCAAAAACTGTGCTCCAACGAGTCTTGGATCCCATCTCGCAAGCTTCTGAAAATTCCCTCTGGAGTTATTCTTGAAAGCTATGGGGTCATAAGGACTATTATGTTACGCATAAGAGGATCCGAGTATTTTCTAGACTTTCACGTCTATGATATCTCAGACATGTCGATCTTGATTGGTGTACCATTAGGAACACTAATTCAAGAAGGACCAAATCAGGGTCTTTTGAATCTCAAGTTAGGAAATTCTCCTATCGCCATCTCTCTTGCACGACCACATAATGCGATAGTAGAACCCAAGCCCAAGAAAGATCCTATTGAGGATGTTTTAATTGAATCTCTAGAAAACATGGCTGAACCAGTCTTTGATGTGGAACATTTCATCGAAGAAGAGGAAGAGTTAACAGAGCCTATTGAGCTAGATACAACAGAGGTACCACCATGACCCTCAATTGAGCTGAAACCACTTCCTTCTGGTCTAAAATATGTCTTTCTCAATAATAACCGAGAAACTCCAGCCATTATCAGTGACAAGCTTTCCCAAGAAGAAACTCATAAACTTATCACTGTCTTAGAAAGACATAAATCAGCCATAGGCTACTCACTTGAAGACCTCATAGGGATTAGTCCCGCACTCTGCACGCATCGTATCCCTATTGATCCTGATGCATTACCCTCAAGGGAACCACAGTGGAGGCTTAACAACGCTATGCGAGAAGTTGTTAAGAAAGAGGTTCTTAAGCTCTTGCACGCCGGGATTATCTATCCTGTGCCACATAGTGAGTGGGTTAGTCCTGTCCAAGTTGTCCCAAAGAAAGGAGGAATGACGGTTGTTACTAATGAGAAGAATGAACTCATTCCTCAGCGCACTGTGATAGGGTGGCGTATGTGCATTGACTACCGAAAACTTAACAAGGCAACAAAGAAAGATCACTTTCTGTTACCTTTCATCGATGAGATGTTGGAACGGCTTGCAAATCATTCTTTCTATTGTTTCCTTGATGGTTATTCGGATATCATCAAATCCCAATCCATCCTAATGACCAAAATAAGACAACTTTCACATGCCCGTATGGAACTTATGCATACCGACGAATGTCGTTCGGATTGTGCAATGCTCCAGCCTCTTTCCAATGGTGCATGATGTCTATTTTCTCTGAAATGATTGAAAATATTATGGAGGTGTTCATGGATGACTTTATCGTCTATGGCAAAACCTTCGATGATTGCTTGGAGAATTTAGACAAAGTTCTACAAAGATGTAAAGAAAATTCCTTAGTCCTGAACTAGGAGAAATGCCATTTTATGGTTCGGGAAGGAATAGTGCTAGGACATAAGATATCCGAACATGGGATAGAAGTGGATAGAGCAAAGATAGAAGTCATTGAACAACTTCCACCTCCCACAAATGTGAAAGGAGTCCGAAGCTTTCTAGGCCACTCGGGGGTTCTATAGGCGATTCATCAAAAACTTTTCTCAAATTGCTAGACCCCCGACTAGCCTCTTAGCTAAAGATGCACCTTTGTCTTCGACAATGAGTGCTATGAATCATTTCAAATCCTCAAAAATGCACTCATCTCGGCTCAATCATCCAACCACCCGATTGGGCGCTACCTTTTGAGATCATGTGTGATGCTAGCGACTTTGCGGTAGGAGCCGTTCTTGGCCAAACTAAGGATAAAAAGCACCATGCTATATCCTATGCTAGCAAAACCTTATCCCACCATAGCTTAATTATACTACCACTTTGAAAAAGAAATGTTGGTCGTTGTCTTTGCTATAGACAAGTTTAGATCTTACTTAGTGGGGAGAAAGATTATTATTTACACGCATCATGCTTTGCTCTTAAATACCTCCTCACTAAGAAAGATGCTAAACCTCGGTTAATCCGATGGATTCTCTTGCTCCAAGAGTTTGACATAGAAATAAGAGATAAGAAAGGAGTAGAGAATTCGGTAGGCGACCACTTGTCTAGGATTCCATATAAGGAAACATTTGAGTTACCTATTAATGACTATTTGAGGGACGACACGCTCCTCATGGTCACACACTCCGACCCTTGGTATGCGGATATTGTGAATTATATGGTTGTAGGTTATGTAGCACCAGGGGCGGATAAGAAGAAACTCAAATATGATGCTCGTTGTCACTTATGGGATGATCCATATCTTTATCGAGTATGTTACGATGGATTGCTACGGAGATGTGTCCCAATAGAAGAAGGGTTGAAGATTATAGACAAATGTCATGCATCACCTTATGGGGACATTATGGAGCATTCCGTACACATGCTAAGATCCGCAAAGCGGATTCTATTGGCCAACAATGTATCAAGATACAAAGGAGTATGTGAGAAGATGCGCTAGATGCGAGAAGCATGGAAACATTAATGCTCGGAATGCAATGCCACTTCAGAACAACCTCCAAATAGAGTTGTTTGATGTTTGGGGAATCGACTACATGGGACCATTCCCAAGATCCGGAGATCTTGAATACATCTTGGTGGCGGATTGACTATGTGTCCAAATGGGTAGAAGCACCGCCATGTCGAGCCAACGATTCGAAGCATGCCAAGAAGATGTTCCATGAAGTAATATTCCCAAGGTTTGGCACACCTCGAATGGTCATAAGTGATGGAGGATCACATTTCATTGACAAGTCCTTCGAGAAAGTTTCTTGCAGAATATGGAGTAAAACACAACGTTGCAACTCCCTACCATCCTCAAACAAGTGGCCAAGCTGAGACATCAAATAAGCAAATCAAGAATATTCTACAAAAGACCGTAGATGAAATGGGAAAGAAATGGAAATACCAACTCCATGATGCACTATGGGCATATCGAATCGCATTCAAAACACCCATAGGCATGTCACCGTATCGGTTTGTATATGGAAAAACATGTCACTTGCACCGTTGAATTAGAATTTAGAGCTCATTGGGCAATCAAGAGATGGAACATGGATCTCCATTTAGCCGAAGGAATCATCGGATGCAAATATCGAGCTAGAGGAGTGGAGAGAAAAAGCTTATCACAGCTCTAAGATTTACAAAGAAAGAACAAAAAGGTGGCATGACAAGAGAATCAAACATAAAGAGTTCAAGCACGGAGATAAAGTTCTACTATTTAATTCAAGGGTAAAGCTCTTCGGTCATGGAAAACTTCGAAGCAAATGGGAAGGGCCATTCAATGTGCTTGACGTTGCACTACATGGCGCCACACACTTCGAGATAATTCGGGTAACACATTTAAGGTAAATGGCCAACGTTTGAAAGTTTTTCTAGAACCCGAAAAGTCGAAGAAATTGACTTGATTGAATTCTTGCAATTCAATGATCCAATCTAAGAACAATTCCAAAACCTCTAGGCGACAAAGACTTAAGTGGCTAACCACTAATGCTTAACCTTTGTTCCACAAGTTTTGTTGTCTATTTGAGTTTTTCTTGGATTTAAGGGAGAGGGACATGATAGGATGACACCCTTGTCATTTGTCTACCTCAACTTCCACATCATCAACAACCTTGACATGTCAATCTAGCTTGGGGAGGGTACCCCATTATCACGATAAGTATCTCTCTACTATATATTATTAGTTTTTATCTTTTTGTTTTGTTTGATAAGAGTCTAGTCTTTAAAAGAATCTTTGTTAGAGTGTGAGAATAAATGTTCTAGAGGGAGTCTTCACCAGTTTGCTTTTGCTCAAATAAAATGAACCTTAAGTATGGAAATGATGAATAGTTGCTCTGCTGTAATTTCTTACACGTACCTAGTTTTCAACCTTGAATTCTCCCAAGTTTCACATAAAACTGTTTTGACACATGATTTACTTTGAATTTGAAAACTTGTGGGTAGCAAATGCTTGATCTAAGTCTAGGTGATTGACGGATATGATATATGAAAAGTTGAGCTGCTATTTATCTTGTTCCTAGTGATACTAGAGTCCTGAAGAATTATCTTTAAAAATTAAAAGTGCTACATGATGAGTTCCTGTATGACAGAGTGTTCTTACCATATATATACCTCTTACAACCTACACTCCACTCATATATGCTACTTCTATCCTGGAAGTACGCATCCATCACATTCCACTAAAAGCCCATCATTGCTATAATGCTCATAGTTCTTGTTACTTGTCTCTCCAAAAGATTGGAAAAATGATGAGGCTTGGGTTGTATAAAAAAAGAAGAAGAAGAAGACAGAAAGGGGAGATGAAAAATGGACAAGTGTCCTACGGGCGAGAAGAGCCTACCTCCCTAAAGAGAAGAGATGAAAAATGAACAAGTGTTCTTGGGTGAGTAGAGCCCACATCTCTAAAATAATAAAAGAGAGAGAAAATGGACACAAGTCCGGGGGTGAGTAGGACCCACCTCTCTAAAAAGAAAGAAAAAAGAGTATGCAACCCAGGGTTCTCTACAACATATTCAAAGGAGAGATAGTTTCAAGGGGCAAAAGAAAAATGGGGTTTCACATTTACCATCATATTTACACCATATGTCATTTTCACCATACATGATTCTCATGAAACTCTCATATACTGAGGAATCTCTCGAGTTTTATTTTGAAAATCTTGCAAAAACTCGGGATAATAGTTGATCTAAGAGCTTGAGACATAGTACTTGACTTGATTGTTCTGTCTTTCAATTGCTCAAGATCCAAGCGAAGGCTATAAACCCCATGATAAAAAGGTTTGAAGTTAGAAAAATATTTTATTCTCGGGGAGAATTCTTGTTTGAAAGCATTGTACTTTTGAGGCATGAAAGCATTGTAGCAACTCTCGATCCATTATTAAGTTTGGTTTTGCTAGGGACTAGCAAAGGTTAAGCTTGGGGAACTTGTTGACACTTGTTATAGCATAATATCACTAGTCAATTAACATGAAATAAGGGCTCAAGTTAAAGATAAACATAAGTTTAGGGGTTTAACTAATATATTTCCATGAGTTTTGGTATTACGTGACTTTCGGGGACTTAACGGATAAATGCCGAGAAGAATGGAGAAAGTTCGGAATATATAAGACATATGATGACAAGACTTGACCGTGAAAGTAACTCAACCTTGAAAAGTGGACTAAAACACTGAAGATAACGAAGACACCGAAGAGACGAGAGGTCGAGAGGAGACTCGACCGGGCGGCCGCCCGCATTTGGGCCGCCCGCCAAAGCTACAAGAACAATCTAGCCCATCTTCGTAGGTCGGTTTGTAACCGACTTTGAGGTTGTATCTACACCGTTGCCAAGGTCGGTTTGATCCAAGGGCTATCGTTCATCGCCAAGGACTATATAAGCAGCCCCAGGGTGGACCCCAAGCATTATCTCTCTCATTGTCTTTCATTAGTTAACTACTGAGCAAAAGTTAGGGTTTCAATTAGAAGAGAGATCCTTCTAGTTGTCTAGTTGTCTAGTTCATCTAGTTCATCTAGTTCAACTAGTTCATCTAGTTGTAACTAGATCAGGGAGAGAATAGAGGAGAGAGCTCAAGAGCCTAACTGTTGGATCTTCATCAACTTTGTATTCTTGCAACAACTAGTTCGTCTTCAGCAATCTCCAGGTTCTTTATTTATTTCTAAGTATTTATTTAATTCTAGTTCTTGCCTTACATTATTTACTGGATCTCTGCTCGTATTGAGTGCTCTAGTTATTACGTGTGATTAGAGTAGTAATCTATAGTGTAGACGTGGTGTCTAGACTAGAGATTACCCGAGGTTGCGCCAATCCTACGGTTAGTTGTGGTAGCCCCAGGGTGACAGCCCCTGTCCGGGCCTTTGTAATCCACCACATTCGGGTTGGTGTTTTTCGAGAGCTTTTGGCAGCCTTCTTCCAACTACCTTCTTCCCAGTCTTTTTTCGAGAGTTGGAACGGACTGTTGCTTCAAGTAGATAAAGTATAGTAAGCCTTTAATTAGATAAAACCACTTAGGAAACCCAAAATCCTCTCTACCCATATTATCTATCTTTTCCTAGGACGATTCTAATTCCTCTAGTACACTTCACGTTCCCGTGGAAATCGATACCTTGGAATACTCCCGGTGAAAGCTACATCGGTATCCGTGCGCTGCATTTTTTAAATACAGGTTATTTATACCAACACCCTCCTTGGTAGCTTTGTTGCCTAGCTCCACATCCTAATCTACTAATCCTACTAGGAGGAGGAAGAAGAAGAAGTGGAGAGGAGAGAGTAGCTCTCTTGTGAGGTGTGTGTTGAATGAGGGGGGAGAGGGCCTCCTTTTATAGGTAGAGGAGAGGGGGCTTGTTGGAAAATGTCCCTCCCCATATGGAAGGAGCCAAACCGACCTTGGTACACCTGCCTAAATTGCTAAACCGACCAACCAACGCGTCGGCAATGCCCTCCATGGAAGGTAATGCACCGCCTCGCCAAACACTGGCCTGAACCGCCTCGGGATGGGTGCGGGCGCACCTTAGGGCGCGTAGCGCACCCTCCCGGGCTCGGTTCGGGCCGGGTCTTGGCAGTCGGCGTGTGTGGGCTTGAAAAGTTGTGTGTCGGTGTTTGCTCGGCCCAATTCTCGTTTTGGTCCATTTCTCCCTTGGGCTTGTTATCTTCGGGAATGAGCTTTCCCGGGGAGGTGCCTTTTTGGTGCATTTTCCACTTGCTTTTTATATAAATCCTGCAAAATAATATTCCTGCACTACAAGTGGAATTATGTCAATAGTAAATGTATATGTGTGTAGTAAGATATAGTTTCAACCCCTTATTGGTAGAATGTTGACGTTAAAAATATGTCATTGGTGACCGTCAACATCTAGTCCCATCTTGTCCAGTGTTTCTGAGAATATGCTGTTCAGTCCTGCTCCTCCATCGATCAATACCTTGGTGACGGTTACTCCGTCTATCGTGGGCTCTAGTACCAAGGGATACAGGCCGGCGTTGCCCACACTTGTCCATTGATCCTCCCCGGTGAATTGAATCGGGTATTGGGACCAATTGAGGTAGCGGTGTTGCGGGCTCTGCGCCATGATTGATCGGAGTGCTAGCTTATCTTGTCTCTTGCTCTTTGATCCGGGAACTCCGCAGAATATGACGTTCGAGAGATCTTGTTGCTTTAAAATCTCCCGTCTTTGGCTCTTCACCGGCTCCTTCTCTGTTTTCTTGATTGTCCCCTTCTCGAAAGCGAGTTGTTTCCTCCCTTGAAAGGCTTCTTTGACTTTTCCGCCATTGCGACAGTGTTGTCTGGTCCTCGCTTCTTTTGCTGTTGAGAGTTGTTACGCTCCTTCTTCGGGCCTTGAGTTCTTTCTCTCGGAAAGCGATCTCGGGTTCTTTCTTCGGCTCCGATCATCTTCTCAACAAGATAGCTTGAACCGCTCGTTTATCCTCGGGTTGTCTTTGTAGAAATCGAGAACCGCCATCTTGAGAAAATTCCATTGCCGAAGGCGTCTATCACTTCCCTTTCGGTGATATCATGCACTTTGGATCTCATCTCTCCAAATCTTCGGTAGTAATCTCTCAAGGATTCTCCGGCTTCGCTTGAGGCTCTTCGACTCTACCCCGAGTAATAGGATGGGTAATGATTCTCGCGAAGTTGCTTTGCAGAATACTTTCGCAAGTCCTCCCAAGATCTCGATTGAGCCCTCTTCGATCTTGTCGAACCATTGGAGTGGTAGAGCCTCTAGGGCCATGGGAAAGAAGACGGCCTTCGCGTCATCATCTCCTCCGGCCCGACTCAATGGATTGTGAGTAGACTACGAGCCATTGTCCGGGCTCTGTTTTCCCATCATATTTCGAGTGATTTGAAGGCTTGAACTTTGGAGGTAGCTTGACCTCTTGCAATCTCTCTCGCGAAGCAAGGAAATCAATCAGAACTTCCCGTCGTTCTTTCTTCAAGTCTTCCCGAGGTTCTTCCTCCTCTTGGATGAGTCCCAAAGGGTTGATATGTTGACTCCAGCGACTTCTTCTTGTCGGCTTGGTCTTGGGCGGGGGCTCTCCCTCGGGGGTCTCTCGCTTGTCTCACCGTCCCTCCCGGTGGCACGGAGTTATTGGAACCCTCTAGCCTTTGCCCTTTTCGAAGACGTTGGGACGGCTTCTAGGTGCATGGGAGTCGTTTCACCCTTGACTATGACGTTCTAGGATCTCTTTCACGGGTAGCCTTTAGCGGGGCTTCCTTGATGAGCCTCTCCTCGTTGTTTAGATCCGCAGCCCGGTCTTGGCGGTCGATCAACCCTTGTAGCCTTTTCGAGTTACTCGGTGGGTCGTCCCTCGGCTTCTCTTTCGGACTTCGTCTCTCGTACTCGTGTAGATCGGCTTGATATTTGTTCATGGCTTGTAAGCGTATGTTTGCTCGATTTGGCGTCCTCCCTTTAGCTTGTTTCTCTTGACCTTTCTTGGCGTTGGTGTTCTCCTTCGTCTTCAAGGGTTCTTTCGTCCGCCGAGATGTTAGATAGGCCTTCGTCGGTGGACCCGTGTCGGGGGCATCCGGGCCGGTTAAGCGGGGCGCGAAGCTGTTGCCACCATAAAGATTTCCTTGGCGGATGTAGCCTTGGGCCGCCACTCCTTCCGTCCGGGGTAGAATTTGCGATCTTTGGTCTTTTCCGATCACCGCCGGTGCGACGATTGGCTCCGTCGAGGGTTCTTGGCCGATGGATGATGCATTCCTCTGGGGTTCTTGTCAAGATGAGCCCTCTTTGCGCGCCCTCCAAAGGAATCTCCCGGGCTTCTCTTGAGTTGTCTTGGCGCTCCTTGAATACACGAATGCCGAGTTGCGTAATCTGTAGGGAACCCGAAAGGTAATCTGGACTGGGTGTCCGTGGTTATCTCGAATTCACCTTCTTTCTCCGAGTCGAGATAGTTTTGGTCAAAAAAAAGTTTCGAGTTGGAGTAATTTCCTTATCCGAGTCGGAGTAGGAGTTGTGCTTGAGCCACTCTTGGAGCCCGCACTTGAGCCACCGGTTGTCCACCTTCCCGAGTCGGTTTTGGTGTGGGTCTGTCGATGTTTTACGACCGAGAGCCCGCCACGGGGTGAACCGGGCAGTTTGTTTGGGCCTCGATGAACCTGGAGCCCGGCGTTTTGTTGCGCAGGCTAACATTGAGAGCGGGGTTTTTATATCTTGGGTTCGGGCCCTCGATCGTGGATCGAGTAAAGACCTTTATGTCCATCGGCGTGAGCCTGTTTTTTTTTATTGATGGGGTTTAGCCGAAACGGCTATGAGGCTTACAACGCTTGGTTGTGGCCAAGCTTGTGTTCTATGCGCTCGTGCTCTCCTCTACGGGTGTTCCTTGGCCGCCTTTTTATAGTCTAAGGGGCCAAGGAACTCGCTACGATCCTAGTCGGATATAGAGAGGGTTGTCCGGTAGAGGAACCCGAACACCCGAACTCTAAACAAGGTAATCGACTAGTGTTCTATCCTAATTACAACGGAAGTCACCGTAGCTATGCTTCCATTGCCTTCGGGGAGTTGTTTGTGGCCGCGAGGCTAGGATAGAACCCCTACGAACAACTCGGTAGAGTTCTTTGGTGATCCTGTATCCACAAGCCCCGAGCATCTCGTGGTCGAGCCATGAGAGTTGTCTTGCTCTTCTCGGGTGAGGCCTTGATATGGTCTTCAAGATCATCTTACGGAGTGCAATTTTGAAAAAAGTGCACCCGTAGGGTGTAACCCCCAGCTTGCTTTTGGTACAAAGAGCCGGAAGGGCTTTGAGCTCTTCTCCTCCGTCTTGAGTTCTTCTCGTTCTTGGGAGCTCTTTTTATGGGGATCGATATTTGGGACACCCAAATAAGAGCACCCTACCCGCTATCAACAAACCAAGGCGAACCCCGAACCTCGATTACGCGAGAGACGTAACAAGGCAAGACGTCTCGCTGCGGCGCACGAGGTCATCACCACGCACGAGCTCTCCACGCGAGGGCCAGCCTCCGCTGCGCTCGAGCTCCCACCCACGAGCTCTCCAGACGAGACCCGTCTTTCCGCTTCGATCGAGCTCTTCCGATAAACGAGCTCTGCAGTCTTCATCGCGCTCGACCTCACCCGAAGACCTCTTTCCGCCTCGCTGGAGGTCCTCCCGCGACGAGCCTTACGACGGCGACCCGCGAGAGACCTCATCCGCCTTTGCCTTCCCGGAGAAGCTGCGGGTACGGGGAGTTGGTCAACAACTCCCCGACAAGCTCAACAACTCCCTGACGACCACTGTAGCCACGCCGGGCTATAGTAGGGAAAGAGCTGTCAAACGATCACCTCGCCATGCCCCGTCGACTCCAACAACTCCGCTCTGATGCAGACCGTGCGGGTGCGTGCGAGGTACATCCTCCCCATCCACGGAATGGGCACGCCCCATGCCGAGAAGACGTCTTCCAACCATGATTGGGGATGGGCGGCGCGACCACCGCCCAAACCCGATTCCAGCGTGCGGCGATGACCAATTTCAACACCGGAACGCTCGGGCTCGAAGGGAGCTCTTGCCCGCGTAGTGAGCTCACACAGGGAGCTCTTTTACGCATCTATCTCCCCCATACATGTATTTTTGTTTCTTCAAGTCCTCAACCCGAGGGGAGCTCGTGAGCATCGCCCCCTGCGACTATAAAGGGAGGCCGCCCACCGGGTTGAGCGGGGGTCAAGACCCGACTTCATAGCACTCGCATTTACACACACTCGATATTGGCACTAGCCTCAATCACGAGAGACTTGGGAGCCCCCTCCCTCTCGATTTGCTTGTACTAGCCCCAGTATGGCGTTTGAGCTCGGATAGTGATCACACTAGACTAGGGAGCGCGATCTTGCCCGAACCGAGTATAAATCTCGTGTCATTGTCTCTAGAGCTAGGCCATCGGAGCACGCATTAGCCGAGACATTCTTTGTGACGGTGGTATTAGACCACGGCGGTTGGCGCGCCCGGTAGAGGCGGCGCTAGTGTGACGATCCTCACTCAGATGGCTTCTTCCGCTTCTCCGACTTCCGGAGCACCGTGCTACGCCGGGACCATCGACTTCACCGGCACCGCGCCCGAGCAGCCCCCTCGCCGGGCCGTCTTCACCCCCGCCCGATGCGGCGCGGGGCGTGTTCCGGTCGCCTCCAGCGGCGCCGCCCGACTCCGTCTTTGGCAAGCGTGGGGCGGAACTTCGACTTCCGCCCCTGCGAGCCCCCATCCGTAGCGGCGCGAGCCCGCTTCTTCGTCCTCATCAAGGACCTCCTCCCGAACATCCTAGGGCACGAGCCCACCCGAGGGCTGTTCGGGGATGTGACTTTCTCCATAGCCAACGTCGTCCTGCGGCTCGCGGGAGGGCGCCCGCGGGTCGATGAGTTCTGGCGGCCTACGCCCAGATGTACCCCCGACGGACAGCGGGGGCTGCCCACTGCAGGGCGGCGAGCCGTTGCGGAGCCGGCATTCCCGAGCTCAAGCTCGCCCTCGGCAACATGAGCGATGGACGTCGATCCGTCCCGCCCGATGCTACATGTGCCACACTCCCGAGGGTGCGGTAGAAGAGCGGCCCTCGGCGGCGCCTCCGAGCACATGCCCCGAACTCCGCCGCCGCGCCGAGCCTCCGTCGACCGCGTCAAGGCTTGGCCGGGCGAGCTCGAAGAGCTCGGCGCGCGGCGGCTCAAGAGCGCGAAGCCCTCCTCGCCGGCGAGGGGAAGGCGGCAATCACGGCGCGAGCTCGAGCTCGCGGCATCCATAACCGCATCAACCGCGATGAGGGTCGGCAGCTCCCCGCCGGTGTTTGGGAGGGCGTCCCGGGGCTTTGCGGCGGCTGCGGCGCTCTGCGCCGTTGCCCGCCCCCCGAGGAGCCTCGAGGCACGGAGGGCCCACGAGCAACTCAAGAGGCTCCTAGCGGAGGCGGAGAGTCCAGCGGCGGTGAGCTCGGCGTCGCATCACCGCTGCGGGGAGGAGCACGAGGCCTCCTCTCATCCCGAGGTCCACGCCGGCCGGCGAGTCGGCGAGAACCGCGACGTACGGGACACCATCAACGCTCGGCGCAAGGTGGAAGCTCGAGCCGACAAGAACATCCCCGAGATGATGACAAGCACCGCCGCGACGACCGCCCACGCACCTGCCAGCGGCGCGGCGGCCGCTACAACAAGAAGAAGATAAGAGTCGTAGCCCCAGCCGGGCGCCGGCCGCGCGGCCCATCTCAGCGGGATCGCCGTGCCTCGAGCTCGAGCTCGAGGAGGCGGCGTTCGGCTCGCGCATCCACAACGCCCGTTTCCTTCGCTTCCGGGCTCGACCTCGGTGCGAAGTACAATGGGGGAGGCCACCCCGCCACGTGGCTCGAGGACTACCACCTGGCCGCCAGTGAGGCGCCGACAATGATACTTCATCATCCGCAACCTCCCACTTTACCTTGCAGATTCAAGCGCGATCGTGGCTCGAGCACCTCGGGGGCACCATCCGCAATCGGGAGGACTTGCGCGGCGTCTTCGTCGGCAACTTCGAGGGCACCTACACCCACCAGAGCACGGCGTGGGACCTCCGAGGGTGCAAGCAAAAGAAGGGGAAGGCACGTGCGACTACATCGGGCGCTTCTCAAGCTTTGCAACAACCTCTCGAGGCCTCCGACTACGAAGTCATCACCACCTTCACGTTCGGCACCACTTGCGAGACTACGATCCATGAGCTCGGCGTCAAGAAGCCCAAGACCGTGAAGGAGCTCCTCGACCTCGCCACTCGCCACGGCGAGGGAGGGGCGCCGTCTCTCCGCCGTCACGGGCAAGAGCAGGACTAGGACCGATGACGACGTCGCCGAGGGATCCGGCTCCCGTTCGCGCAAGAAGAAAAACAAGAAGAACAAGCATCCCCACGACGATGACGATGACGAGTTCATCGCCGTGGCGGACAAGCGCAAGGCCGGCCCCAAAGGTGGCGCGAACCGTCCCCAAAAGAGCGCCGACAAGATGCTCGAGGGACCATGCCACCACGAGGGCGGTCAAGCACAAGATGAAGGACTGCCGCCTCATGAAGAAGCAAGTGATGGGCACGCTCTTTGGGAGGAGACAAGGGCGACGGCGACAAGGCCGCGAGGCCGGCTCCCGGCGAGTTCGACGGCGACATCTACATCGAAAGACGGCGCCATCAGCGTGGTCTTCGGGGCTCCCGCTCTACGAGTCAAGCGCCGGCAAAAAGCTCACCCGCCCGCGAGGTCCTCTTCACCGAGCCGCGACACCCCGCCTACCTCAAGTGGTCGAGCTCGGCGATCCGCGTTCGACAAAGCGGACCATCCACGGCACATCCGTGCCGGGGAGGTACTCGCTCGTCGTCGACCCCATTATCGGCACCAAGCGCCTTGGCAAGGTGTGATGGGCGGATGTAGCGGCCTCAACCTCCTCTACATCCACGCGCTCCAAGCCCTTGGCATCCCGGGCGCGACTCGCCCCTCACGGAACCAATCCATGGCGTGGTGCGGGGAAGCGGATGGTCCAGCTCGGGCGGATCGAACTCCGTCACCTTCGGCACCGGGACAACTTCCGCAAGGAGGTCCTCACGTTCGAGGTGCTCCCCCGGGAACGCCTACCACGCGCTCTTGGGGCGGCCGTGCTCTCAGAAGTTCATGGCTGTCCCTAACTACACCTACCTCAAGCTCAAGATCCACGGGCGAAGGGGTCATCACCGTCGACTCCACCTTCGAGGCACGCCTTCGGGCTGCGAAGCCGCCGCCGCGTCGATCTGTGCCGGCGCGACAATCGAGATCGAGGAGATCTTTGCCGAAGATGACGACTGGGCCAACGCCGAGGACTCCCGGGCTCAAGAAGATGGCAAGCACGAGCTCAGGTTTGTCGAGCTCCCGAAGGTGGCGAGCCTGAGCTCTTCCGCCGAGCTCGAGAAGATCACGGGCGCGTTCGAGCCCGAAGGATGCCAAGGAGGTCACGGTCGACAAGGACGGGCGCACCCTCTCGTGGGTGCCGAGCTCACCTCAAATAGGAAGCGGAGCTCGTCGACTTCCTCGTGCGAACCTCGATGTATTCGGCGTGGAGGGCCTCGGATATCCGGGCATCCGGGGAAGTCGCCGAGCACTCCTTGAACATCAAACCCGGCTCTCGGCCGATGAAGCAAAAGGCTTAGAGCGTTTCGGCGGCGATCGGCGCCGGGCAATCATCGAGGAGATAGATAAGCTCTTAGCCGCTAGGTTTATCAAGGAGGTGTATCATCCCGTGTGGATAGCCAACCTGTACTAGTTAAGAAGAATGGGAAATGGAGGATGTGTGTTGATTACACGGGTCTCAACAAAGCATGCCCAAAGGATCCGTTTCCTTTGCGGCGCATCGACCAAATTGTTGACTCCACCTCGGGTGCGAGGCGCTCTGTTTTCTTGGCGCCTACTCCGGCTACCACCCGGATCGCGATGAATGAGCTCGATCAGCTCGCCACCTCCTTCATCACTCCGTTTGGCGCGTGCATTGCGTAACAATGCCCTTCGGTTTGAAAAATCTTTGGCGCCACCTTCCAAAGGTGCAAGCAAAAAGTCTTCAAAGAGCTCCTCGGAAAGCTCGTAGAAGCATACGTCAACGACATTGTAGTCAAGACAAAACACTCGAAAGAGCTCATCCCCGACCTCGAAAAGGTCTTCGCCAAGCTCCATGAGTTTGGAGTCAAGCTCAACCGGAAAGTGCGTTTTCGGGGTTCCTCGAGGAAGTTGCTTGGCTTCATCGTCTCGACGCGGCATCGAGGCCAACCCGGAAAAAAAATCGCCGCCATCACGAGCATGGGGCCGATTAAAAAACGTCAAGTGCGTGCGGCGACTCACGGGATGTCTAGCCGCGCTAAGTCGTTTCATAGCTCGACTCGGGGAACGGAGCCTCCCGCTCTACAAGTTGTTGAAGAAAACCGAGCGCTTTGCACGGGTGACGAAGCCCGGCAAGCTCGACTTCGCTGAAGCAACTCCTCACTAATCCGCCCGTACTCGTCACGCTGCGCCCAACGAACCGATCCTCCTCTACATCTCGGCCACCTCGAAGGTGGTGAGCACCTTCGTCGTCGAGAGAGGAGGAAGAACGCAGCGCTCAAAGTTCAGCGCCCGTGTACTTCATCGGTGAAGTCCTCACCCGACACCAAGACTCGATACACTCGGCTCAAGAAGCTCGTGTACGCGCTGGCGATCACCGGCGCAAGCTCAGGCACTACTTCGATTCCCACCCGGTCACGGTCATCTCCAAGTATCCGCTTGGCGAGGTCATCCGCAGCCCCGAGGTTGCAGGCCGCATGGCCAAGTGGGCTGTCGAGCTCATGGGAGCCGACATCACCTCGCCCCGGAGGACGCCGTAAAGTCTCGGGCCACTGGGCGACTTCATTGCGGAGTGGACCAAAGTCGGCAGCTGCCGGACCCGACGACATCGAGTCTTGGACACGTACTTCGATGGATCCGTGAAGTATGGCGGCCGGCGTCGAGCTCGTCTTCATCTCTCCCCGAATAAGATGCGCGAAGTATTCGATCCGCCTACACTTCCCCGCGTCCAACAACGCGTGGCCGAGTGCGAGGCTACGGTGAATGGCTGCGCATCGGCGCCTGAACTCGGCATCCGGTACCTCAAGGTCGGGGCGATTCGGCTCGTAAAGATGATCGCGTACCACGGAAGGTCAGGGGCTCGAGGAACACTTCCACGGGCTCGAGGTCAGCCACATCCATCGCCACCTCAACAACGGCGTCGGCGTCCTCGCCAAGCTCACGTCGGGGACTGCCGGGTCCCGCCGGGCGTCTTCATGCCGCGAGGCGGCACAAGCCATCGATCACGGCTCAAGGGGCGAGCCCGCGGCGGCGACGCAAACTCGATTGCCCGGCGCTCGGGTTCGGACCCCATGGAGTAGACGCTCCGCGAGCTCAAGCTCGCCCAACACAAAAACTTGCTTGGCTACGAGCTCGGTCCGGGCTCGGGGGCTCGGGGCCGGGTCAAGCTTCGGCCCGCGGCGGTTCCGGCTTTGTTGATTGGCGGGTCCCTCTCTGCGGTGGTTCAAGGAAGGCAAGCTTCCCCGGGCAAGAAGAGTCAAGGCGTCTAGCGCGGAGGGCCAAATCCTTTGTCCTCGTTGGAGAAGAGCTCTACCGGCGTGGGGCCTCGTCCTCCTCCAGTATTTGCATCACCTTCGGCGGGGGGAGGAGCTCATCAAGGAGATCCACGCCGGTGAGTGTGGTCACCACGCGGCGGCGAGCTCGTTGGGGAAAGCATTTCGTCAAGGCTTCTCTTGGCCGACCGCCGTCGCGAGGGCGCCATTCGAGTCGTCCGACAACTGCGAGGGATGCCGTTCTTCGCCAGCGAAGCACCTCCGGCGCAATCCCTCGGGCGATCCCTCTCACGGCGTTCGCGGTGCAGGGGCTCGACATGGTAGGACCCTTCAAGAGGACCGCCCGGGGCTACACGCACCTCCTCGTCGCCATCGACAAATTCTCCAAGTGGATCGAGGTCATGCCCATCGCGCGGTGTCGGCCGAGGAGGCTGTCAAGTTCTTCACAGGCATCATCCACGGGTTCGGGGTCCCGAACTCCATCATCACCGACAACGGCACGAACCGTGGGAGAGGTCTTCATCGGCCCAGTGCGGCGACCCACGGCATCGCGTTGACCGCGGCCTCCGTCGGCCACCCAGGACCAGCGAGGCGGGTAGAAAGAGCTAGCGGCATGATCTGCGGGGCGTGAAGTCACGCATCTTCAAGAAGCTTGAAATGCGCCCGCCGGTGGCTCACCGAGCTCCCCCGGTCGTATGGAGTCTGCGCTGCGCCAAGTAAGTAGAGCCACGGGGCGGACGTCGTTCTTCCTCGTCTTCGGATCCAAGGCCGTGCTCCCCACCGACCTCGAATATGGCTCGCCCCGCGTCCAGGCCTTCAAACGCACAACAACCCCGGGCGGCTGCTTGAAGGCGCCGCCCGATCGGCTCGGCGAAGCCCGCGATATCGCCCTCATCCACTCCGCCAAGTACACCGGTCCATGAGGCGCTATCACGACCGCCCGCGTCAAAGGGCGAGCTTTCGGCGTCGGCGACTACGTCCTGCGCCGAGTCCAGAGCTCAAAAGACAAGCACAAGCTCTCGGCGCCTTGGGAAGGTCCCTTCACCATCGACCAAGTGCTGAGGCCTGGCACATACAAGCTCAAAGACCACCAAGGCCGAGTCCTCACCAATGCGTGGAACATCGAACAGCTACGTCGCTTTTTCCCCTAAATGTATTTCGAGATGCTGTAGCTGCAAGAGCTCAATAAAGGCACAAATTCGATGCAAAAATATGTGCAAGCATTTCGAATTCTTTCCTTCGCTCGCTTGAGCAACGGCCGGCCTTCGCCCTAGCGAAGACCCGCCCTTGCTCGGGGGCTACAAGGAGCGGGGTGCACACCCCACGTTTTTAACACACCGTCTTTTCGCAAAACTTACGAGCTCAAAGCTCAGCGACAAGCTCAAGCTCACGAACTTCGCACCCTCTTCTCTTAACTTTCGAGCGATGTTTGAAAGCGACCAAGTCATGAGCTCATCGCCTTAAAGCATGGCGCGGCGCCTAACAACCTCCAGCGCCCCAGCGGCGGTGAGAATGGCCGCCATCCGACTTTGGAAAACATGAGCTCACAAAAGGTCAAAGTAGAGACAAAGTACGATAAAAGAGGAAAAGCGGTTTCCATTAAACTACCATACGAGTTTTTACATTTTGCCTCAACCATGAGGACTTGAAAGCTCACGACAAAAAGAGGCTTGGCCTCGAGCTCCTATTCTTGTGCGGGGAGGGTCTGAGCCACCGGCTCCTTGCGGGCGTCTGCGCGGCTTCCTCCTCCTCGGCGGGCTCCTCGGCGCTCTCCTTCGCCGGCGGGGGGGCTCGAAGACTTCAAGCTCCTCGGCGGCGAGCTTGAAGAGCTCGGCGGACGGCTCTGCGGTCGCGGCCTCGGCGGCGGCGACCTTCCGCTCACGTCGGCGTCGTCAACTCCGGCGGCCACCCCTTCTTCCGCGATGTCAACCTCAAAGTAGGGGTAGTGGGTGAAGACAGCGATCGCCTTGTGGACCACACGGCCCGGCGTCCTCCGTCACCTGCGGGGGATGACCGACACCCGCTCGGCCCGGGTCCGCCGCATCTTCCACCCCCGGGCATCGCGGGCGGCCTCAACCTCGGACCACGAGCCCCCCTCGTGCGCGCTTTCTCTCGGCCTCCTCCCCGCGGCCTTGGCGGCGCTCACAGGGCTCCGAGCTCTTTCTGGCGCATCGGCGAGGTCGCCCGGTCCTTTTCTTCAAATCCGCCTCCTTCTCCTGCGGCCGCGAGCTGTGTGTGCTTGAGGGAGGCTTCGGCGAGAGGCGAGCTCCGGCCCTTGTCCTCGAGCTCCCGCGTCGTCTTGAGAGCTCCGCTTCTGCACGCAAACAAAAAGCAACCGGTCAAAATACAAGTCGTGGGACTGCGAGGGGCGCTTGAAGATAGAGGACAGCCGCCCGCTTACTCCACGGCTCGTCATAGAGCCCCCGCTCGTTTTTCGAGCTCGTGGTTTTTCGGCCTCGGCCGATCCTTCTCTGCCTCCGGCGCGGGCATGCACCACGGCTTCGGAAGCTTCGTGGTCATAAAGCGAAGCCCCGCTGTTGGCGGTCGTTAACTACATATTTTATGCCATCAACACCTGCATAAAACATTCACTTTTGACCACCAAACTTAGTGGTAGGGTTTAAATCTAACAAGTTCCACAAGTTTTGGTATTTCAAAAAGCAATGCAGGAATTCTCCATTTATCGTCAATAAAAAGTATCTTATATGGCAAAACAAAATACACCATCACGGAGAGCTCGTCCGCCGATCAAAATGGATATATTACTTGATATATTTGGACTCGGGATGGGAAAGATATTGTACAAACAAGAATGCACATGAAATGAAGATCCTACACGTACACGTAAACGATTGCCATGCGTGGCCAATTGGAGCGCGACACGTGGCGACAAGCGGCACCAAGCGTGCGACAAAACGGCGCCACGGGGCCCCACGCGGCAGCCTGGCAATCGGCCTGACGGCGGTGGACAAACCACCAACGCGGCGGGCCCCGCAGCGCCTGGGAGAGCGGTCTCCCCACCGGGCTGCGGAACAACCGGGCCAGCCAACCAACGTCCGCGATCGTGGCCGCGATCGACCACGCCGCGGCGTCGTCGCCTTGGCGGCGCGGGCGAAGGTGGGCGTGGTCGCCGACCCGAGTGGGGCGCGTGGCGCCTCTGGTAGGTGCGCGGGAGGCGGTTAGCCGGTCCATGCACCCGAGCGCGGTTCGGCCCTTGGTTCGCCGGTTCAAGCGGTTCGGCCAGCCCGGGCGCTATTTCCGCCCACTGGCGTACAACACACTGGACCTTTGTTCAGCTCGGTTCGAGCCTTAATGGCGGTTCTTCTCGGTTTTCAGCCCGGTCGGTTTCTAATTAATGTGCCGACCTAGGGAGGGCGGTTTCGAGGCCACAACCGCCATCTAGCGGGGCCAAGTGCAAAGTGCCTCTCTCCTCCCTATATAAATAGAGGGGCTCTCCTACCTCATTGTACACACCAATTCCACATACAACACAAGGAGGGCCACAATGTAGAGAAGAGGGAAGCTCCACTCTTATTCTTGTTCCTCCTTCTTAGTTCTAATGGAGAGTGAGAGAGGGAAGGCTAGAAGAGGGGCTTGGCCTCTTCTCCATGGAGATCGGTGTACCCCGGTGCATTGCGGATCTCGGGTGGCGGAGTGCGGGACTTGTCGGCACCGCCATCTTCTCAGCGCTACGCTTGTGAGCAAGCTCGAGCTCCTCCTCTCTCGCCGGGGCGCTTCTGCGGCGCGGCCTCCACTTTCTCTGGGCCTCGAGAGCCACGCCCCTCCGCATCGCGGATGAACTCAGGCGACATCCTTCGCCGGCGCTCGAGGAACCGGTCTTGGAGTTGAGTCGAGCCGAGCTCGGCACACATCTCTAGCGCCAGCTCCGTCGGTCAGCCCGGCGAAGCCGCCGGCCCTTAACGAAGCCTCCGTCGGCCGGTTGTACCCGCGATGGCATCACGCACACCCTGAAAAACACGAACACATGAGCAAGCCCGGAAAGCGTAAAGAGAAGTCCCTAGCGCCCGCGGATTCAAACCTTGGCAAGGCGGCGCGCACACATCTCGCCCGGCACCGATCGCCCGCCGACTCCGGGTCCTCTAGCGGTGAAGGTGGGCTGCTGCGCGATCCGGGCAAAGAGCGGGCGGGGCGACATCCGTGCCACAGGGGGCGCTTGATGCATGGCGGCGCCGCGGTTGTCATCATCCCACCAAGCTTGACCCTCGCCGTCTTGCCGAGCGGCACCAAGCCGGCGGCAGCGGCGCGCGAGGCAGCGCCCGCATCCTCGAGACCTCATCCTCGCCCGGCTCGGTCCTCCCGTCGCCTCGGCGTCCTCGTCGTCGAGAGATGTCGGCGATCGGGTGCTCGGCGATGGTCTCCTCGGCTGGGGGCGGACCTCGACCTCGGCCCGGGCTTCTCTCGGCCGCGTTCCTCGGCGGCGGTCTCGCCGGGACCTCCTTCTCCGCCTCCGCCGCCATCGAGGGCTTCGCCGTGGCGAGTTTCGGGCGCCTTGGCCACCGGCGAGAAGTCGTCGGCCGGGGCTCGCCGATCGAGCTCAACACCATTTCGGCGCTGGCCCACGGGGATGGGCGATGCCGCGGGCGAGTGCAGGGGCGCAGGAAGCCCCTCCACCCTGATGACCCGGCGCTGGAAGTTAGCGAAGCGGCGGTGGACAACAACCCCTTGAAGGGGAAGAGTGCCATCATCTTCGACCCGTCGTCGCGCCCGCCATCTTCGACCCGACTCGTCGTCAAGCTCGTCTCCATCGCTCCCGAGCTCACGGGCGATGAGCTCAAGGGTGACGGCATTGTCGAGCTCACCACCACCGGGATCGAGCCCGCGCCGGCCGAGCCCGGCATGTCCGTCCTCAGACGTTTCTCAGGATACGCCGCCGCCGCCCTTAGTACGATCAAGAGTCAACATACACAACCAACGACTGCGACCTACAGCAACGCAGCGGGGAAGAGCTTACCGCGTGGCCACCCTCTTCTCCTTCTTCTGTGCCTCGGCTGCACCGGAACCCCGAGTCGTCCTCGATCGGAGCATCCGACCTGCGTCGGGGGCTTGGGCACCGGGAGCGGGTTGAGGCCGAGGCTGGCGGCACCGCCTCGCTCGATGGGGCCGCCGGGAGCGGCGAGCTCACGGGCCCCGGCGAGGTCCCGACTCCTTCGGTTTGCGGGCGTCGCCGACGTCGAGGGCTCCCGCAGGCTCGGCGCCGGTCTCCACCTCCTCCCTCGCCTGCTCACCACCGCCCGCCCCGGGCCGGCTCGCCCCTCATTCGGATAGGGGCCTTTGGGCGTTGGTGGCGCGGGCATCGACCTCGGGGAAGATGGGATGGGAGCCAAAGGGGCCATCACGCCGACCTGCGAGCTCAAGCTCGTCACAGGACTCAAGACAGCGAAGAAACGAACTAAAGTAAAGCGATGACACTGACCGGCGCCCGAAGTCTCTGGATTGGGGGAGGATGCGGGGGCTCTGGGCGCCCTCACCCCGTCTTCATCACCTGGTCCATCCACCACTCCACCTGGTCGACGGTCAGCCCGGGCGTTCGCCGTCCCCGGAGCGGGGGGCGTCCTCCTCCTTCATCTCCCGGATCCGGGAGAGCTCGGCCCCCGGAGAGTACCACCGCCTTGGACAGCCGGGCCTCGATAATGTGGTTCACGGTCAGCCCGGCGTCGCGGAGCACCTGATCTTGCTCACCGCCTTTGCTCCACCTTTCCGTGGTGTGGTCGTGCGATCCCTCGCGCCACGGCTTGCTCGCGGTGGCGAAGGTGCGTCCGGTGAACCGCGGCGAGAGGATGGGAGGGTCGTTCTTGAGGTAGAACCACTCCTTCCTCCACCCGGGATTGGCGGACGGGGAGTCATCCTCGGGGAAGGACTCACGGACCCTCCCTCCTCCGCAGGTGCATCGCGGCCTTGAGCGATCGGGGGCCGAGGCCGCCTCCCTTGCCCGGCGGGGGCTGGATCTTCGCGTAGATGAAGTGCTTGAAGAGCTCCCCGGTTGGGAGGGATCCCCAACCACCCCTCGCAAAGCATGGTGAAGGCGGAGAAGAGCAACACCCGTTCGTTGTTAGATCTTTGGAGCTCAATGCCCCGTGCGAGATGAGGGAGCTGCGGAAGAAGTCGTTCGCGAGGCATGCCGAGCCCGCGCTCGTGGAAGGCCACGAACGAGGCGACATACCCGGCGGCGGATTGGGAGTTGCATGGGACGCCCGGCGGGATGATCCACTCCTCCGCCGCCGTGCACGGATACGGCAGCCACCGGCGGCGCCGCATCTCGATCAACGCCTCAATCACCGTCGAAGGTAGCCGGAACCCATCTCTCGGCCTCGGCGGGTCGCCGGTGAAGCGGGACGGGGGATTAGATCTATGAGTAAAGGCGGCGGTTGAACTCTCCCCCTCTCTCTGCGAAGGGAGGCAAAGTGGGAAGGTGAATCCGCTCACGATCTCTGCCTATTTATAGAGCTCGGCGCGGCGGCGGCGTCGAGCGCGGGGAGGGCCCACCCGCGTCATCCACCTGCAGGGACGCCCGCGAGATCGGCAGCGTCTAACACACAGCGAAGCGAGCGGCGCGATATTAATGGGAGGCTCTCCACCAGCGGTAAAAATCTAACGGTAAAGATCCCAGCGGCTATTTTTTTACGCAGGGTGAAAATCCAAGAGCTCGGCACAATGGTCAAATCGTCGAGCTCAAAAGCGAGGCTCGAAACACGAGCTCCCCGCCTCGGGGTTCGAAGGCCGGCTCGGCTCGAGGCTCAGGGCGCCCGGGGACACCACGGCGCGGGCGCCTTGCGAGCGGCATCGGCGGCCCACACCTCGAGCTCGAAGGGCTCGGGGGCTTTTGCGCGGCGCATCCAGGTCGGCGAGGGTCACGATCGACTCCCGTGCTAACCTCATCGGCGGGCGCCTCGCCCGGGCGTCACCGGGGCTCGACCGGAAGTTGAGCCCTCGGGGCTTGAGGTCGATCCGCTGGCGGATCGTACGAACGGGCACGAGCTCGGGCCTCACCTGGACTATCCGATGGCAGCTCACTGGGCACTCGATCTCGGCTAACGAGGCAAGATCGAGCTCGAGCTCACCACCTCTGCCAGCAGAGGATCGGGTCGACGAGCCCACGAAAATTCTAAAAAGCCACCGCGAGAACCTACCGTTCTCCACGGGCCTCGGGGCTACACCGCGGGTGCGCTCGCGCACCCACGAACAAACAACCATCCTAAAACAAGGATCCCCTCTGCAAGAGGAGCCGCCGCGCGAACAGCATCTGGGAGAGACCTCTTCTCCCCCAAATGCTCGGGGGCTACTGTGGGGGATCGATATTTGGGACACCCAAATAAGAGCACCCTACCCGCTATCAACAAACCAAGGCGAACCCCGAACCTCGATTACGCGAGAGACGTAACAAGGCGGGGCGTCACCATTTGCGGCGCCGCGAGGTCATCACCATGCCGAGCTCTCCACGAGGAGGGGCCGGCCTCCATCGCTCTCAGCTCCCACCCACGAGCTCTCCGAGACGAGACCCGTCTTTCCGCTTCGATCGAGCTCTTCCGATAAACGAGCTCCGCCTGATCTTCATCGCGCTTGACCTCACCCGGAGACCTCTTTCCGCCTCGCTCGAGCTCCCCCCGACGAGCCTTACGGCGGCGACCCACGAGACCTCATCCGCCCGGCCTTCCTAGAAAGCTGCTGGTACGAGGAGTTGGTCAACAACTCCCTGACAAGCTCAACAACTCCCTGACAACCACTGTAGCCACGCCGGGCTACAGTAGGGAAAGAGTTGTCAAACGATCACCTCGCCATGCCCCGTCGACTCCAACAACTCCGCTCTGATGCCGATGCGGTGCGTATGCATGGGGTACATCCTCCCCATCCACGGAATGGGCACGCCCATGCCGAGAAGGCGTCTTCCAACCATGATTGGGGGCGGCGGGACCACCCCAAACCCCGACCACGGCGACCAATTTCCGATTCTCCGGGCTCGGCGGCGACCAATTTTTTCAATCTATCTCCCTGTACATGTATTTTCGTTTCTTCAAGTCCTCGAAGGGAGCTCTTGCTCGCCCCCTTGCGTATAAAAGTGAGCTCACTGTGAGGCTCAAGACCCCAGTGTCGTGTTACTCTAGAGCTAGCCCAATCCAGACTTGGGCGTGATCGATTTGCTTTACTAGCCCCGACATTCTTTGAGCGGTGGTGATTAGACCACTAGGGGCACTTTGAAAAAAAATCATGCCTAGGGTATCCTGTAGCCGGTGGTATTAGCATCTTTTGAAAAAAATCATGCCCTGGGTATCCAGTTCTCTTTCTTTTTGTAGATAGAGCTCTTTGAGGTTCTTCATTTTCCCAGGATTTTTGGTTGTTTCTCTTTTTCCGTGCGGTCCGCGGGTCACAGTCTTGGCTTTTCTTTGCGCTCCGTTTTTCGAACGCGTCGATGCATGGCAGTCATTCCCATAAATTCCTTCTGCGTGATTTGAGGTGACCGCTCCTTTTTCTTTAGGTTGCCTCGTCCTACGTGGACTTGGTCCATAGGCATGCTGGTTCCGCCTATAAATATGGCCCGTTTTGCTTCGGTGAGGAACCAGAGTGTCTTTCTTCTTCTCTGCTTCTTCTTCCTCCTGGACTGTCTCTTCTCTTGAATAGAAAAAAGCTTCTTCTGAGCTTCTGATCCATGGCTGTGCCGTTGAGTGAGTTAGATCAGCCCCCGGGCGTTTTTTTTAGCCTTCTGGAGTTCTTCTGCGAGTGAGGGATGTCTTGTGATTGGGAATAGCAGCAGGCTATTCCCGCAGTAGTTCCGCACCGGGAGATTTTGAGGAGTGAGTGCGGGATGTCTTGTGATCTAAGATGATCTCCTCTCCTCCTTCGTTTTTTCTTGGTGTGGGTCAGGTAGGGTTCTTTCCGGTTACCCTCCTGGTCCTCTTTGGTCTCCTTCCTCGTCGCTTGGGTAGACATATGCCGGCTTCCCAACCGGTATTGGTCGCCGCTCGTCTTCGGGGAAGGTTGTGCCTTTTGAGGAATTGCTGAAGATGGTGCTCTTTGGGTGCGCTTCCTTCTACTCTTTGTGGAGTTGAGCTCCCTTTGGGTTCTTTTCATCTGGCGACATGGTGAACTCCGAGCCTTCTGCGGGGGGTTCTTTTCTTCGCCAGGTCGCTTATCTTGATCCTGGGGGTCCATTATTTTGCCGTCGTCGGGGGTTCTTCGAGCTCAGTGTTTATGGACTTGGGCGCAAGGGTCTTGACTTCAAAGTAGTCCTGAGTCGTTGAGACTCAGGCTCTTGGGGTTCAGATACAGGTCCGGGCACTCCGTCTTCTTCGCCGTTGGATGCCGGTTTCTCCTGCCTGCGGTGTTGTACTCTTTAGGATTATAGTGCCCCAGGTCTTCTTTGTATCTTGTACTGCGGGAGTTCTTGTTGGGCTCCCGTGCAAGCGAGTCTTCTTTGTATCTTGTAGGGGAGTTGTTTCCATGTAACTTGTAATCTTCGAGATGTTGAATAAAGATATCTGTCCCTTTATCCATTTTGTACTTGTACTTTTTGTATGACTCGATGCGCCTTAGATGCGGACTTGTTGCGATTTGTCCTCTGCTTGTTTTCTTTGTGGTCTTCGAGTTCTACTCTTTCGGATGACTTGTTGAGATTGCGCCTTTAGAGTTCTTCCTTAGGCTTCGGCTCTTATATCCTTCTGTAGGTTCGTGCTTAGGAGTAGTTTGGAGTCGTGCTCCGTGTTATCGATATTGTTTACTGCGATGATTTAGCTTGCCTTCTGTAGACTTGGTTTGTAAAAGGTTGAAGTCTTGCTTCGAGTTGTCAGGGCTGTTCTCCTGACTTGTCAGCTTGTCTTCTTGTAGATACGCTGAAGATAGCATAGGATCTTTTCCTTGTGCGCCTTTGGGTTGTTTTTTTCCTTGGCCGCGTTGGCTAGCTTTGTTCATAGGTCTTGCCGTAGTAGTAGATTGGAGTCTTGCTTTAGTGCTTGAGTTCTTTCTTCTGAAGGAATCAGCTTGTCCTATCTTTGTGGATTTGGCTGACGGTAATTCTGAAGTTCTTCTCCTGAATTCGAGGGTTGTTTTCCTTGAAATATCAGCCCGCCCTTTCTGTGGACTTGGCTAAGGATAGTTGTAGAGGTCTGCTCCAGGCTGTCAGGGTTGTTTTCTCCTGCCGGTTGACTTGTGTCTTCCTCTTGAGACTTGTCATGATGAGTTGAGGACTGCTCTTGAGTTCGAGTTCTTCTTTACGGAATGTCGGCTCATCTTTTCGTAAAGCGGCTCGGCGTGGTGGAGTCTTGCTCACGGTCTTCGGGGTTGTTCTTACGAAGATTGACTTGTCCTTTACGTAGGCTTCTTTGAAGGTGATAGAGTCTTGCTCTGGTCTTGAGGGATTGTTCTTACGAAGATTCAACTTGTCTTGCTGAAGTTGATAGAGTCTTGCTCCTGGTCTTCAGGGTTGTTCTTCTGAAGATTCAGCTCGTTCTTTCTGTAGACTTGCTGATGGTGGTTGGGGCGTCCCCCATTTTGCCAGGGTTGTTTTCCTCTGGCGTGTAACTTGCGTCTTCTTCTGAGACTTGTCACGATTGTTCGGAGGGTTTCTCCGGGCCGTTAGGTTTCTCCTTTTAGGCCCTCTAGCGTTTATCCTCTCTTGGACATGCTAGTGTATTTTGGTGGAGTCGTGCTCACGAAAAGAGTTGTTCTAACTTCGGGGTTGCCTCTTACGGGCTAGGGCTCTCCCATCTTGTCCGATGGACTATCACATGGCGTCCCTTGAAAGGTTCTCGGTCCGGGCCCATTTAAGTGCTAACGGTGAAGGTCAAGATGGTTGGGTTCCTATTTCATAACACTACAATCCACCTTGCACAGTTTGGGGCTTCTACGCTTTACATGAGACTTGTGTGAGGCGATGGGTTTCTATTTCACAACACTACACCGTTCACGCCCGATTCGAAAGGCCGTCCGCCGTCATTGGACATAGTGGCGCTTTACGGACCCTTGATGGCCTCTGCGACCTAAGCGGGCGATCCCAATGTCCTCTTTTTCAAGAGTCGAAGTTCACGATCTTCCGCTAGGATTTAAGGTGTGGACGCTATTCGAGGAGCTAGGACTTCGCGTGGTTCCACCCTTGGAATTTGACCTCCATTACGGTGGTCGGGTTTGCCTTCTTTTGGTGACCTCTTCTTGTGAAGTGCCAATTCGGGCTGTTTTGTTCATCTCCTTTAGGAGGCATGCGACTTCACTCTAGGCGGCTTATTTTTGTTGAAGTGCACGGTGGCTCGTGTTGGTGACCTCTTTGGATGGTCGGGTTCTTCTCGGGCTTGATCTTATTCTTCTTGAAGTATCGGAGAGTTTTTTTAGTGTTACGCTTCTCTTCTACTTCCTTGAGTTTCTCGATTATGGATAGAACCTTCTGAGCTGGTTTATGTGCCAAGAGTTTCGATTTCTTCTCCTTGCATGGTCATCGGCTTGTAGGTTCTGGTCCCGATACTCCTTTGGCGATATATGGTCCTTCCCATGGGCTGAGCAATTTGTGCTTGCCTTAGTCTTTTGATTTCTCTTGAGTACTTGATCTTACGGGTTGAGTTTTTCTTGGGCGTGTGCTCTTGTCGTAATGCCTTCTTAGTCCTTGTAGATATCTAGCGTTACGGAGGATGGCGTTTGATCGACTTCTTACGCACGGTCGATTTCTAGTCTTCTTATCTGTTCTCCTTCTCCTTCTTCAAATTGCTCGATTCTTGGAGAGCTCCATATGAGTCTGCTTAGGGTAGAGCGGCCGATCCATAGGTCGGGAAGAAGGGTGAGTAGCTTTGTTGCTCTGGCGATTTGAGTTCTTAGGCCCCCAGGGCGACTTTTGGGAGTTCTTCAATCCACTTGGCTCCGTAGTCCTTGAGTTCTTGAATAATCTTGGCTTGCATCCAGGTAAGGGATGAGTCCGTTTGCTCTTTTGACTTGTCCGTTGGCACGAGGATGTGCTACTGAGAGGCATAGTCTATCCGTATGCCACAATCTTGTGCCCAATCTTTGAATTCTACCGCTGTGAATGGTGATCAAGGTCGGTGATGATCTGTTGGGCATCCGAATCTGTGCATGATCTCTTGGATGAACTTCGGCGCCTTGGTGGAGCTGAAAGTGACCAATGGCTTGTATTCTATCCATTTGGTGAATTTGTCGATGGCGGCGTAGATGTATCCGTATCCTCCTTTGGCTCTTTTAAGTGGTCCAACTTGATCCAGTCCCAGTGCGAAAAAGGCCATGATGGTGGTATCTTGTTAAGTTGTGGTAGCACATGCGCTTGTCTTCGGTATGTCGGCATCTTTTGCATCTTCGACGAGTTCTTACCTGCGTCTTTGAGGGCTGTTGGCCGGTAGTATCGGTTCGAATGCTTTTCCCACGAGGGTTCTTGGCTGGCTGCGTGGTTTCCACGACATCGAGTGGATTTCTTGTAGGATGTCTTTTCCTTCTTCGGGGCTTATGCATTTGAGTAATACTCGATGATCTTTGCTCTCTTGTATAGCTTGTCTCCGATGAGCACGTAGTTCTTGCTTCTTCTCAAGATCCTTGTTGCTTGACTCTGTCATCGGGTAGCGTCTTGTTCTTGATGAAGTTTATGATGTCTTCGATCCGGGGAGTTGTTCTTCGACACGGAGAGATTATCATTACTCCGTTTAGAGCTAATTGCTCCATGTTGTCTTCTTCTTACGGGTTCTCCTTGATGGATGGTTTCAAGAGTTCTTCGGCGAATACTCACGGTGGTACTTGGGCTCAATAGGATCCGGGTTTGGCTAGCATGTCGCCGCCACGTTCGCATCTCTGAGCACGTGTAGGATTTCTAGGCCTTGGAAGTTCTTTTCGGCTTTGCGTATACAGCGCATGAGAGGCCCATGTTGTCCTTTGTGCGATCCAGGTCCTTGTTGACTTGATTGATGACAACGGTGAGTCGCCCGTATACTTGTAGTCCCTTGATTCCCAGTTTCTTGCTATCTTGAGGCATGGATGAGTGCTTCATATTATGCCTCATTGTTTGTAGCTTGCCACATGATTTGCAGCACGTACTTGAGTTGTCTTCCATCTGGAGATATGAATAAAATCCCGGCTCCTGCTCCCCCAAGCTTCAACGATCCATCGAAGTACATGTTCTAATGCTTCTTGATGTCGTCGGATATGGGTTGTTGGAACTCTGTCCATTCCACTATGAAGTCTGGAAGTGCCTGGGATTTGATTGCTCTTCTTGGGGTAAACTCTAGGTTCAATGCTCAGAGTTCCACTTTGCCCATTTGATATGCGGCTGTTGAATCTACGTTCCTTAGGATGTCGCCCGGTGGTGAGTTAGTTACCACTTTGTGATCTTGTATTTGTCGAGTAGTGTCGTAGCTTCCTTGATGTGATCGATAAAGGAGTAGAGTAGTTTTTATGCGTGAGGGTATCGAGCCTTGGACTCTGATAGAACCTCGCTCACGTAGTAAAGCGGCCTCTGGACCTTGTTGGGTTGCCGGGCTCTTCTCTTTCCATGATGATTCTTTGAGGCCCGACCCTTTGTATTTGTTCTTTGCAATGTATAGCGGGAGTTCTTCTTGATCCTTTGCGGGTGTTAGGGCGGGAGGCTGTTGTAAGGTCTTGTTTGAGCTCTTCAAACACCTTATGCGCATTATCTGTCCATTTAAATTCTCCTTTGGTCTTGATGAGTTTGAAGAAGGGTAGCCCTTTCTCTCAAGCTTGGATATGAATACGGTTGAGTGCCGCCATGCACCACAATGAGCTTACGGGCGTCCTTGGCCGGGGGTTGTGTCATCTCGGTGATCGCTTTGATTTTCTTGGTGCTGGCTTCAATGCCTGCATTTGCTGACCAAGAAACCCGATAGCTGTCCCGATGGTACTCGAAGACGCATTTTGTTGGATTGAGCTTCCATTTCCACTTGTTGAGGTTCTTGAAAGTCTCTTCAGTCTGAATCGAGTTTACGGTTCTCTAGTTTTTCACCACCACGTCGTCTCGTATGCTTTGGCATTTTTGCCAATCCGCTCTCCCAAACAAGTTTGTATCGCTCTTTTGATACGTTGCTCCGGCGTTCTTCAATCCGAAGGACATTGTTTTTGTAGTAGTAGGCGAAGGGGGGTGATGAAAGAGGTCTTGCTCTGATCTTCTTCCTTTAGTCGATTTGGTGGTATCACGGTAGCGGTCAAGAATGATAGTAGAGCTGATCTGCTTTGTGGAGTCCACTATTTGGTCGATCCTTGGTAGCTGAAGGGATCTTTTGGGCCGGTGCTTGTTCAGTGCATTGTAGTCCACACACATTCGCCAATCGAGGTGTTCTTCTTCCGAACGAAGCGGGTTGGCGAGCCGGTCGAGATGTAGGATTTCTCGATGAACCCCGCTGCGAGTAGTTTTTGCAATCTCCTTCTTGATGGCTTCCTTCTTTTAAATTTGAGAATCTTCTTAGTCTACGCTTGATGGGTTTGGATCCCATATTGATGTCGATTACGTTGCTCGGCCCGGCTCCCTTGGGACACCGGGCATGTCTGCCGGTTTCGAGGGCGAATATATCTCTATGTTGCCTTAGGAAGGCGGTGGCGCGAGTTCCTATTTAGGAGATAGGTGGGCGCTAATGATCGCCATCTTGGATGGATCGCTTGTCACGTAGGTCGATTTGCTTGACGTCGGTTTCCTCGGTGGAATCAAGATTGCTTGCTTCTTGGCTGGTATCTCGAGTTCTTCGGGTTTGTCTCCTCTGCCATTTGGTTGAGTTCCTTTTTCTCCAAGAGCTCTCTGTCTTGTTTGCAATCTCCACGGCTTGCGTCACACTTTCAAAGCTTTCTTGAGGTCTCCTTTGATGGAGAGAACCCCAAATGGTGCTGGCATCTTTAGCGAGAAGATACGGGTAGTGTGGAATAGCCATGAATTTTGCAATAGCAGGTCTTCCCATGATGGCGTGATGTGGTGACTCGAGATCTGCCACTTCGAACTTGATGTATTCTGTCCGGTAATTGGTTGGAGATCCAAATGTGGCTGGCAAGGTGACTTGTCAAGCGGGTATGGCTACTTTCGTCCGGGTACTATTCCATAGAAGGGAGTGCTTGAAGGAGCGATTAACCCGAGAGGGTCTAGTCCCATCTTGTCGGTGTTTTACGAGAATATGATGTTCAATCCTGCTCCTCCATCGATCAACACCTTGGTAACGGTTACTCCAGCTATTGTAGGTTCGGTTACCAAAGGGTATAGGCGGCATTTCCCACACTTGTCCACTGATCCTCCACAGTAAATTGAATCGGGTATTGGGACCAATTAAGGTAGCGTGGTGTTGCGGGTTCTGCTGCCATGATCGATCAGTGCTAGCTTATCTTGTCTCTTGCTCTTTGAACCGGGTACTCCGGAGAATATGGCGTTTAAAGATCTCGTTGCTTTAAAAATCCCACGTCTTTGGTTCTTCGTTGGCTTCTTCTCTGTTTTCTTGACTTTGTTTCCCTTCGAAGCGAGTTGTTTCCTCCCTTGTACTTTTCACGGAATGTAGTGCGGTTTCCGGCGTGTCTGCGGAGCTCGGGGTGATAGATGCGAGGGCAGGTCTTCTAGCTTGATATTGCTTCGTTTCACGCCGTTGTTGTTGTTGTTGAACCTTTGTTTGTAAGGCTTCTTCGACTTCTCCGCCATTGCGACGGTGTTATCTGGTCCTCGCTTCTTTTGATCTTTGAGAGTTGTTCGATCCTTCTTCGGGCCTTCGAGTTCTTTCTTTTACGGAAGCGGTCTCAAGTTCTTTCTTCGGCCCCGATCGTCTTCTCAACGATAGCTTAAAGCTGTTCGTTTGTCCTCGGGTTGTCTTTATAGAAATCGAGAGCGCCATCTTGAGAAAATCCGTTCTTGAAGGCGTCTATCACTTCTCTCTCGGTGATATCATGCACTTGGGATCTCATCTCCCCAAATCTTCGGTAGTAATCTCTCGAGGGATTCTCCTAGCTTACGCTGAGGCTTTTCAACTTAGCCTGAGTGATAGGATGGGTGATGATTCTGCGAAGTTCTTTGCGAAAAAGCTTTACGCAAGTCCTCCCGATATCGATTGAGCCCTCTTCGATCTTGTCGAACCATTGGAGCGGTAGAGCCTCTAGGGCCATGGGAAAGAAAATGGCTTTTCGTCATCATCTCCTCCTAGCCGACTCAATGGATTGTGAGTAGACTACGAGCCATTGTCTCGACTCTGTTTTCCCATCATATTTTGAGTGGTTTGAAGGTTTGAACTTTGGCGGTAACTTGACCTCTTGCAATCTTTACTGCGAAGCAAGGAAATCTGTCGTAGCTTCCGTCGTCCTTTCTTCAAGTCCTCGAGGTTCTTCCTCCTCTTGGATGAGATCCGGTAGGTTGATATGTTGACTCACGCAACTTCTTCTTGTCGGCTTGGTCTTGGAGCGGGGGCTTTCCCTCGGGGGTCTGCAGTGCTTGTCGCCATCCCTCGGGGTGGCACGGAGTTGTTGGAACCCTCGGCCTTCCCGACCTCTCGAAGACGTTGGACCGACTTCTTGGAGCATGAGCTGTTCGCCTTTGACCGTGACGTCCCCGGGGTCTCTTTCACGGGTAGCCTTTTTGCAATGCCTCCTTGATGAGCCTCTCCTCGTCATTTAGGTCCGTAGCAATCTTGATCTTGGCGGTCAATCAACCCTTGTAGCCTCTCGGGTTGCTCGTTGATCGTCTTCAGCTTCTCTTTCGGATTTTAGCCTCTCGTATTCGTGTAGATCGGCTTGATATTTGTTCAAGGCTTGCATGCGTGCATTCGCCCTGATTCGGCGTCCTTCCTTCAGCTTGTTTCTTCTTAGCCTTTCTTGGCGTTGGTGTTCTCCTTCGTCGTCGAGGGTTCTTTCATCCGCCCGAGATGTTGGATAGGCCTTCGTCGGTGGACCTGATGTCGAGGGGCATCACGGGCGGATAAGCGGGGTGCGGTTGTAGCCACCATAAAGATCTCTTGGGCGGATATAGCCTTGAGCCGCCACTCCTTCCGTCTAGGGGTAGGCCTGCGATGTCGGTTCCCCACAGGTTGTCCCTGTTTGCTGATGATCGGCCGTTGAGGGTCCTTGGCTGATGGATGATGCACTCCTCTGGGGTTCTTGTCAATATGAGCCCTCTTTGCGCCCCCTCAAAGGAATCTTCAATCTTCTCTTGAGTTGTCTGGCGCTCCTTGAGTGACTTGAACGCTGCGTTGCGTAGCCATAGGAAACGAAAAGGTAATCTGGACTGGTGTCCGGGGTTATATCTGAACTCGCCTTCTTTCTCTCGAGTTGGAGTAGTGTTGGGTGAAAAAAGTTTCCGAGTTGGAGTAGCTTCCCTTATCAAGCCGGAGTTGGAGTTGTACTTTGAGTTGCTTTCGGTCCGTGCTTGGATCCTGGTTGTCCACCTTCCCGAGTCGGTTTCGGGTTCGGGTCCTTTGTCTGGTCCCGAGCAAGCTTAGTCGTTCTCGTCTTCGAGGCGGTTTCGGTGGCGTCGATTCTTTGAGTCGAGTTTTGCCGTCGTTGTCGATCTCGCAAGCCCATGATCGAAGATGATCATCCTCCTCGCCGATGTACTCATGATGTCGGTGGTCCGCCCGGACTCGTCTTGAAATTCGACGAGCCCCTACAGCGCGCCCGGTATCGATGTTTAACGGCCCAGGAGCGCGCCCGCGGGGTGAACCGGGCGGTTTGTTCGAGGCCTCGATGAACTGGGCCCGGTTTGTTCTTGCGCGGTGACATTGAGAGCGGGGTTTTATACGGTTCGGGCCCTCGATCGGGGATCGAGTAAAGACCTTTTACGTCCGGTCGGCGTGAGCTGTTTTTGATTGATGGGGTTTAGCCTGAAACGGCTATGAGGGCTTAGCGGCAGGTCGTGGCCAAGCTTGTGTTCTATCTTTCGTGCTCTCCTCTCACGAGGTGTTCCTTGGCCGCCTTTTATAGTCTAAGGGCCAAGGAACTCGCTTCGATCCTAGTCGGATCTGAGAGAGGGTTGTCAGGTAGAGGAACCGAACACCGAACTCTAAACAAGGTAATCGACTAGTGTTCTATCCTAATTACAACGAAGTCACTTTGTAGCTATGCTTCCATTGCCTTCGGGAGTTGTTTGTGGCTGCGGGCTAGGATAGAACCCTACGAACAACTTCGGTAGAGTTCTTTGGTGATCCTGTATCCACGGGGTCCTTCAGCGTGCGACTCGAGGCGGGCTTCGAACTTGTTCTCCGTCTTGAGGTGGCTTCGGTGGCGTCGATTCTTTGGAGCTTCTCGACGAGGGATTACAGTTCTTCGGTCTTGGGTCCCTCGATGATGCGGCCTCGAGTCTTGCCGTCGTCGTCGATCGATCTCGCAAGCCCATGTTCGAAGATGATCGCCTTCCTCGCCGTGAACTCATGATGTCGTGGTCCGCCGGACTCTCATGCTGAAATTCGACGAGCCCCCCTACGGCGCGCGCCCGGTATCGATGTTTTACGACCGAGCACGCCATGGGGTGAACCGGGCGGTTTGTTCGGGCCTCGATGAACCTGGAGCCCGGCGGTTTGTTCTTGGTGACATTGAGAGCGGGGTTTTTATCTTGGTTCGGGCCCTCGATCAAGGATCGAGTAAAGACCTTTACGTCCAGTCGGCGTGAGCCTGTTTTTGATTGATGGGGTTAGCCGAGAATCGGCCGTGAAGCTTATAGCACTTGGTCGTGGCCAAGCTTGTGTTCTGTAGTCGCGCTATGCGTTCGTGCTCTCCTCTACGAGGTGTTCCTTGGCCGCCTTTTATAGTCTAAGGAGCCAAGGAACTCGCTACGATCCTAGTCGGATATAGAGAGGGTTGTCCGTAGAGGAAGCGAACACCCGAACTCTAAACAAGGTAACCTGACTAGTGTTCTATCCTAGTTACAAGCGAAAGTCACCGTAGCTATGCTTCCATTGCCTTACGGGAGTTGTTTGTGGCGCGAGGCTTGGATAGAACCCTGCGTACAACTTCGGTAGAGTTCTTTGGTGATCCTGTATCCACAGAAAGTCCCTCCAGGACACACCATGATCTTCGAGGTGACGAATAACCTCCAGCAAAGGGATACACAAATCGCCCGGAGATCGGAGAACTTTGCGCGAAGAGAAGAAAGAGCATCTCTCTCCGGCTAAAGCTCGGCCGAAACCCCTCACCGATAGTGGTCGCGACTGAATTAGTCACCGAAGGCTGAAATCAAGAAACGAGACAAGTCGAGGAGAAGACTTGACAAATAAAGCAAAAACGGCTCAAGAGGATAAGCAAACATACCTTCAACCTCTGAGTAACCTTGGCATAGGACTTCGGTCAACCCATCAATGGTAGCACAAGAGTCTTGGAGGCTGAGCACGAAGATCCCGTTCAACCCCACGAAGACGAACAACCTCGGCCCGCAAGGAGTCACATTCTTGAGCGAGGGGAGGAAGACGGGAGATCTCGCACAAAGGACTAAAGAAAAGTCGAGGTCGGGACATATCCCAAAAGAAAGAGGAGAAAGCCAAGAAAAGAACCCGACACATACACAGGCTGATCAAAGGCGAGAAAAAGGCGCCCGTAGTCCCTAGCAGCTGCGAGACGGAGCGGCAACCCGGGAAGCGAGATCAAACTCGAAATCCGCGAGAATCTGCAAGAGACCTCGGATCATAAAGAGAAGGATCCACGAGGATGATCCACAAGCAGTTCTCGGCGGGGAGGCCAAAGAAGAAGGCGGCCACCAGCGGGGGGCGCTCGAAGAACTCGGAGATACAACCTCGAGAGAACTTCATAGAAGGGCGCTTTCAAAACAACCCCAGGCAATGTAAGAAATCCTCAAAAGTCAACGGGAGGAAAGAACTCGCGACAAAGAGTACTCACAGAAAAGAGAGCGAGGACAAGGGGCAAAGCCCGGCAACAAAAGGAGGCTTCACTTCAATGGCCTAACTTGGGAACACGGCGGAAGCCTCGGAAGCCTCAACTGCACAAGCGGCAAGCGCAAACAACCCAATAAGGCTACAAGACAAAAAAGAACCCGGTATTCAAGACACAAGAAAGGAACTCACGGATTAGGGTAAGGGACTCCACCTGCTCCTCGGCGTGCTCAAAAAGCAAAGGCGAAGCACCCTCGGAAAAGCAGAGAAAGCGGGTCGGCCTATACGGAAAAAAAAGAGGGGACGACGAAGATCAACCCCCTCACCTATAAGAATATTACACAATGGGCTCCTGCAAAGAAGCGAGAAGCGGAAGAGCGAGTCCTCTTGGGAGTCGGGGTAGCCGACGAAGCGGCGGGCTCTTCAACGAACGCTCCGTCGCTGCGCGACCCTATAAGGGCAAGTGCCCGTGGATCTAGAGTAAAGGGAACATACGAAGCAACCCCAATACTCATGCCGGGAAGGGCTTTAGACTCACCGAGGACAGCCCGGGGCGCGGCGGGCATCGCGACAACGGTCACCACAAAGAGCCTCGGGTAGTTCCGGCCAAGATGCTAAAAAATCGAAGAAGAGTGAAAAGAACCTAAACGAGGAAAGTACATCGGAGAAAGAAAAGAACTCACAATTTGGAGGAGGGTTGTCGGCGAGAATACTCGGCAACCCGAATCGGAGTCATCAAAACATCCTTCAATAGAGAGCGAAGGGATACCATCAGCTCCACCTCAGGCAACTCAGAAGCATCGCCACCAACACGAGAAGGATCCTCAAGGCCAGAGTACTCGAAGCCAAGCCTCTCCCTCGCCATCAAAGGTTGAACTCGACGGCGAAGAAAACTGGCAACAATACCAGGGCTACTAAGGCCACCTTGCTTCAAGATCTTGACACGGTTGACAAGCTCTGCAACCTCCGACTCATCAGGAGAGTCACCCTTCAGGCTCTCAGGATCAACAGGACTCATTGAGTCATGATCCATCAGGGCAGGAGGAGGATTGTTCACATAGAACCACCCAGAGCGCCAACCGGAAACAAGAATCGGGGAGCTCATAATCAAAAAAGCCCCTTTTCGGCCCTAACGGGCACTGGATCGGCTACAACCAAGAGAAGAAAGATCGCCCCCCCATGACAAAGGCGGAAAAAATAGCGGAAGAGCTTCAAGGAAGGAGGGATGCCTATGAAGGTCTCACGGGCATGAACAAAGATGGAAAGAAGGAGAACCCCATTAGGGGCAAGATGAGAAAGAGCAATCAAATAGGACCTTGCGAGAAACTCATGGAAGAAATCCGAAGCAGGCAAGCAAAAACCTGCCTGAACAAAAGAAAGAAAGAGGACAACCTCAAGAGGGCCGGGAGCGGGGAAGACGATGCGGTCGGCGGTCTCCAACGAGACAGACTCTGAGGAGGAAAGAAGCCTCACGCCGCTCCAAGTCCTCAAGATCCTCGGCGGCGACGGAGGACTCGGCCCGGATCTTCATGGCGCCTCCACCTCGGGAACCATCTCCGCCTTCCCCTTAAGGCTCACGGAAGAAGAGCTTTTCACCATAATGGAGGGACGGAGGCGAAACGGCGAGAAACCAAAGGGCGCAACGGGGCGGCGAGGAACAATGGCGGCGCAAGAGGATTAGGGCAAAGAAGATTGCTAATCGCGGATGCAAATGGCAGAGGAGGAAAAGAAACGGCCGTATCCAAGTATTTATGGAGAGGGATTTTTTCCACCCGTTACAGAATAAAACTCTCTCGTAGCGGGGAGCCTTTACAACTTCAAAATTAATTTGAAGTGACAACGGCACTCCTTTTATGCGAACGATTGCAACGGATCGACACAACGGTCGGATACCTCGGCGAGAAGAAAAGAACTCTTCAAAATGCCAACCTAAGCAACGCGAAACATCCCGAAGCTCGGACCAAGACAAAGACAAGTCGATCAAATCAAAGGAGAAGAACCCGCCAAGAGACGGAAGAACCCGACAAACGTCACGACGGCCCAACACCGAAGTGATCACACGAGAATAAGAGAAACGGTCAAAATCCGGGAAAATGAAGAACCTCTAAGAGCTCTATCTACGAGAAAAGAACTCTTAGGCGCTCGGGGCTACTGAGGATACCGGGGCACGATTTTTCAAAAGAGCTCGAGACGGCGAGAAGAACTCGAAGACGGAGGAGAAGAACTCAAAGACCTTCCGGCTCTTTGTGCCAAAAAAAAGCAAGAAGCTCGGGGCTACACCCTACGGGTGCACTTTTTCAACAAAAGTGCACACCACACGAACAACAACAAGGACCGCATCAAGGCGCATCCGAGAAGAGCGAGGAAGCTCTCATGACTCAAACCGAGATGCTCGGGGCTAGCGGAACAAGGCTCTCTTTTAAGAAAGAAGAGCTCCGACGACGAGAAAGAACTCAAAGACGGAGGAAAAAGAACTCAAAGACCTTCCGGCTCTTTGTGCCAAAAAAGCAAGAAGCTCGGGGGCTACACCCTACGGGTGCACTTTTTTAGAAAAATTGCACTCCGTAAAGATGATCTTGAAGACCATATCAAGGCCTCACCCGAGAAAAGCAAAGACAACTCTCATGACTCGGCCTTGAGATGCTCGGGGGCTTGTGGATCTGGGATCACCAAAGAAATCTACGAGAGTTGTATGCGAGGGTTCTATCCTAGCCTGCGACCACAAACAACTCCCGAAGGCAATGGAAGCATAGCTACGGTGACTTCTATTGCAATTAGGATAGAACACTAGTCGGGTTACCTTGTTTAGAGTTCGGGTGTTCGGTTCCTCTACGGACAACCCTCTCTGTATCCGACTAGGATCGTAGCGAGTTCCTTAGCTCCTTAGACTATAAAAGGCGGCCAAGGAACACCTTGTAGAGGAGAGCACGAATGCATAGCGCAATTACAGAACACAAGCTTGGCCACGACCAAGCGGCGTAAGCTTCACGGCCCGATTCTCGGCTAACCCCATCAATCAAAAAACAGGCTCACGCCGGCGGCGGGCGTAAAGGTCTTTACTCGATCCTTGATCGAGGGCCCGAACCAGTATAAAAACCCTGCTCTCAATGTCAGCTGCGCAACAAACCGCCGGGCTCCAGGTTCATCGAGGCCCGAACAAACTGCCCGGTTCACCCCGTGGCAGGCTCTCGGTCGTAAAACATTGACACCGGGGTCCTTCACTAGAGTACCGCCCCGAAGGAACGACTATCAATCCCGTAAGATTATAACGGCTAAGATAATATGCTTGAAAGTAATAACTGAAAGAGGAACACAACATGTCTTACCAAAGTGTAAGTAGATTGTAGAGGTACAAACGAGGTGGGTACCGATAAATCCGGCACTCCGACCTCCTAGGAACCGCGGAACAGGGGCATTCCGACAACTCGGTAGAAGGAGCCAAATCTCCTTCTAGCTTTCCCTCTCTCACTCTCTAGAATTAGAATGGGGATAGAGGTAGAAAACTCTCTCTCTCTCTTGCTTCTCTTGTGCTTGTAGCTCCTTGAGGTGTATTGTGTTGTGTGAGGTGAAAGAGGGAGCTATTTATACATAAGGGAGAGGGGCCTAAGTGCTAAAAAACCAAAACCGACCTAGGAACACCTTCCAAATCGCCAAACCGACCATCCAACGTCGGTAGTGCCTTGTATGGAAGGTAACAAACCGCCTCCCGAAGCTAGGCACGAACAGCCTCGGCGGGGGTATGGCCGCACCTTGGGGTGCTTGTAGCGCACCACTCTTTGGGCCGGGCTCGAGCTCGAGCTTCGGCGGGGGCCTTCTTGCTTTGAAAAGTTGTCCGGTGGTCTTGGCCCCGCTTTGGTTTTGACGTTTTGTCCCGAATCTTCTTTGGGCTTGCCATTTGCTTCTTTAGACCTTTTTCTATTTATTGGTTTTTATTTCTTTTTCTTTGTATTTTTGGCCCAAAGTGATTATTCTTGAGTTGGTACACGCAAGTCCAAATAAACACCAAAGCTATGGAATATGTTAGTTTAAAATCCCTATTTACGGGTTGTTTTGGTGTAGGTTGACGGTATTTAAATTGCGGTTGGTTACCGTCAACAAACTCCCCACACTTAGCCCTTTATTAGTCCTCGAGTGAAGGCATAGGGACTAAAGTGGTTCAATCTCCAAGATGTAAACTTGCATACAAGTTATTAGGGCCTCACCGCCTTGTGAGCATTCATAGTGGCTACCAAGCTATCTTGGAACAATTGAGCAATGGAATAGCATGAAATCCTATCTTCTCACTACTACTCATGCGCAAAGACTCGGTTGATTTTTTTTTTTTTTTTTTTTTTTGAAAATAAAACACCGATGCTCCATGGTTGATTCTCACAAAAAATCTCTCAAGTATGTGGCTTGTTTTCCTCACCAAAGTTCTCTCTTCTTTTTGTCACTCACTCATCCTAACTTTTTGCAGGTTTTTGTGGATCTTTTGAGTGGAGAGATGCATACTTACCTCTGTATATATTGTCGGGTCAAGCTCCGGATCATTGGAGGGAAAATGCCATACTCCTAGATCGAAATGTGCAAGAGTGTGTGGAAAATATTTTTGGTATTTTTGTGGTTACTCCTTGACTCATGATCTCTCTTTTTCTTTTTGTATGCTTTTGGAGATACAGGCTACTTTTTCTTCTATCTTTCTTCTTTCTCTTTTTTTTTTTTTTTGGAGATGTGGGCTCTCTGGCGCCCTCGGACACGTGTCCATTTTTCATCTCTCTTTTTTTTACGTAGCTTTGCATCCTCTTTTTGCATGATACTTTTATGATAACGAGGAGATGATCATGGTGTAACTTGGATGGAGTATTTATTTTGTGGATGGTAGGGGTGCATGTTGTGCGCAATTCTCATTGTGAGAATCGGCGTGTATATGTGGGTGTATGGGTTTTTCGATCTTGGGGATATGAGCCTCTCTCAACGCGAGATCACGGGCTGACAAAACTCAATACAGCCGAAGTAGCTATAGTGGATATTCATGTCATTATTCGGGCTTTGGTAGGATTTGTCTAAGTCAAACCAGGGAGCATGCTTTATTTGAATTTTGAAAAGTAAAACCAAGTCTTGTTGCATAAGAGAGCAAGCGTCAAGTCATTCTACCATATCACAAAGCTCAATTATTTAGATAAGCATGGGGTCCCTAACGGGTAGTTGCTCAACAAAGTATGGTTTTTGGCGAGGAATAAAGTGTATGCATGCCATGAATCAATTGGTAGACTAGAGATGGAGTTTTGCCAACTTGGTTCAGGTTTAGCATCATGTTTAAAACATAGGAGGAGAAGATATGTCACAAGTCAAAAATTTGAATTTATACAATGCGTACCTTTTGACTTTGTGAGAGACGAGTGCCTCCCCAACACTTGTTTTTGTACCTATCTCTTTTTTTTTTCATTGTGCACAAGAACAAAAACAAGTGGAGACATACACAATAATCCAAAGACAAGCTTTATTGATTAAATCTGAAGATAGAAAATGAATTGTGCAAAAACATAAATGAATTAAGCAAGCCTAAATCGGCATGAACTAGTGAGGGCAAAAAAGGTAAAACAATATGAACATGTCCTCACAAGTTATTATTATTATTATTATTTATTATTATTATTATTATTATTATTATTATTATTATTATTATTATTATTATTATTATTATTATGCTGATTATCATGAACTATCTTCAAAATATAAATCAATTCTATCAAGCTCTGGTTAAGATCGGGCAATGGCTCAAAGTAAAGCTTGAGGCGTTGACCGTTTACCTTTGTATATTACCAACGTCATCTTGAATTGTGATCGCGCCATGTGGCGAAGTGTTGATGACGGTGTATGGTCCTTTCCACTTGCTCCTCGGCTTTCCTTCGCCAAATAACTTCACCCGGGAATTGAATAGGAGTACTTTATCGCCTGTGGTGAATTCCTTAAGCTTGATGCGTGATCATGCCATCTTTTTGTGCGCTCTTTGTAGAGCTTTTGCACTGTGGTGCGCCTTTTCCGCCATTCTTCAAGTTCGAGAGATTTGTCTCTCGTCGATTCTTTCCGGCGAGTTTGGCGTCCATGTTCTATCTCTTGATGGCCCAATGAGCTCGATGCTCCAACTCAAGCGGTAAGTGGCGGGTTTTGCCATATACCGGTGATAGGGTGGCATCTTAGATGAGGGCTTTGTATCTTTGTCCGATAAGCCCAAAGAGCATCGGGTAGCTTATTTTTCCAGCCCTTCCCCATCTCGTTGAATGTCTTACGCGAGAATGTTCTTTATTTGCTTATTTGACATTTTGGCTTGCCCCGGGTTTTGCGGATGATAAGGGATAGCTATGTTGTGCTCGGCGCCAAGTTCTTTCAAGAATGTTCTGAATGCCTTGTCCTTGAAATGTGATCCTCCGTCACTTATTACCATGAGGGCATTCCAAAACGAGGGAAAATCACTTCATGGAACATCTTAGAGCATGTTTGGCGTCGGCTCTGATGGTATTGCTTCAACCCACTTTGCCACCAAGATATACTCGCAAATCGCCGGACTTTGGGAATGGTCCCATGTAGTCAATGCCCCACACATCAAATATTTCTATTTGAAGATTGTAGTGTAGGGGCATTGCGTCCACGAGCTGTTATACCTCGGTCTTACGGCGGCTATAGCATCTTCCGATGAACTCCTTCGTGTCGGCGTACATTGTTGGCGGAAAAGAACCCGCCTTTGCCAAATTTTGGCTTGAGTGCGGAATACTCGAGGTGGCGGCATAAGGTGATGCATGGCATTTTTCTATGATTTGCATCCCTTACGCCCTTGGTACGCATCTTCTTAGCAAGCCATCTGCGCACACCCTATCTGGATCTGGGTTGTCCCAAAGGTGACGTCTGCTCTCTACTTGGAGCTTTTCGTCGGTCCTCCCCCTGGGGTACATAACTGTAACCATGAAGTTGACAATGTTTGCGTACCATGGGTTGGTGTCCGTCACCTTTAGCGAAGCATGTCGTCGTGCGGGTAATCATTGATTGGTAGTTCTGCATGTTAGTTACCGCATACGCGACAAATGATCTCGCAGCGGTATTTTCTACTCCCTTTTTATCTTTTATTTCTAGATCGAATTCTTGGAGCGAAGAATCCAAATGGATCAAACGAGGTTTTGCGTCTTTCTTAGTGAGAAGATACTTAAGGGCAGCGTAGTCGGTGTAAACGATTATCTTAGCACCCACTAAGTAAGAGCGAAATTTCTCGATATCGAAAGACTACCGCGAGGAGCTCTTTTTTACGTGGTAGCGTAGTTCAACCGGGCTCTGTTAGAGTCTTGCTAGCATATGCGATTGCATCTTTACTTCTTATCCTTGGTTTGGCCTAAGACCGCACCAACGCGGCATAGTCGCTAGCATCGCACATGATTTCAAACGGCAACGACCAATCCGGGGTTGGATGATCGGGCCGAGATGAGTGCTTTCTTAAGGGTTTTCGAAAGCGTGCATGCACTCATCTGTGAAGTCGAAAGGTGCATCCTTAGCTAGCAGGTTCGTGAGGGGTCTAGAGATTTGTGAAAAATCTTTTATGAACCTCCTGTAGAACCCTGCATGACCTAGGAAGCTGCGGATTCCTTTGACGTTCACTGGGGGAGGTAGCTTTTCGATAACATCTATCTTAGCTCTGTCTACCTCAATCCCCCTCTCAGACACTAAGTGTCCAAGAACGATGCCTTCCTGGACCATGAAATGGCACTTTTCCCAATTAAGCACCAGGTCCTTTTCTTGGCATCGTTGCAAGACCCTGTCTAAATTCTTCAGACAACTATCAAAAGTCTTACCATAGACGGAGAAATCGTCCATGAAGACTTCCATGATCTCTTCAATCATGTCTGAGAAGATAGACATCATACACCGCTGGAAAGAAGCAGGTGCATTACACAGCCCAAATGACATTCTACGATACGCATAGGTTCCGTATGGGCATGTGAATGTGGTCTTGCTTTGGTCATCGGGGTGGATCGGGATCTGGTGATAGCCAGAATACCCGTCAAGGAAACAAAAGAAAAGAATGTTTAAGCTAACCGTTCCAACATTTCATCAATGAATGGAAGCGGGGAAGTGATCTTTCTTAGTTGCCTTGTTAAGTTTTCTATAGTTGATGCACATTCTCCACCCTGTGACTTGTCTTTGTGGAATGAGCTCGTTCTTTGAGTTCTCAACGACCGTCATTCCTCCCTTTTTAGGGACCACTTGGACCGGGCTAACCCAATCGCTATGTGGTACGGGATAAATTATCCCGGCGTGAAGAAAGTTTGAGAACTTCCTTCTTCACGACTTCACGCGCTCGCGTTATTGAGCCTTCTCGGGGTTCGCGTGATGGGGTAATTGGAAGGGTCAATAGGTATGCGATGTGTGCAAAGTGTTGGGCTTACCCCTTTTAGGTCTTGCAAAGAATACCCAAAGACCGATCTATGCTTCTCTAAAACGGCGATGAGTTGGGATGTCTCCTGGTCACTAAGTTTATCATTAATGATAACCGGAGTTTGTGTGTCGCCATTTAGGAAGACATGGCGTAGGCCAGGGGGCAGGGGTTTAAGCTCAACTGGAGGTCGAGTCAGCTCTTCCTCTTGAGGAAGTTCTATGGTTTCCCCTGAGTCATCCTCTTCTTCTATGAAGAATTGGGCATCAAGTTCTAGGTCTGTCTCAGGGTTATCATAGAGCATGACTCCCATGACCTCCTCGAGCGTGTCATAGTAGCGGAGAGAGTCCGTCACTGAGTTTTTAGCTTGTGTGACTGGAATCAAAAATGAATTTCTCCCCAACTTGACATCTAAATCCCCGGATGTTGATAGATCAAGAATCTTTTCCAAGGGATGCCCGATTAGGATGTCAAAATTTTGGACATAAAAAATATGAAAGTCCAAAGAAAATTTGACATCCTTATGCTGAAGAATTTGGTCATGTATAATTTCTCGGCACTCAAGGGTGGTTCGTGGTGCTATGCGTAAGGTCCGAGTTGTGTGGGTTGTGTAAGTTTCTTCTGCACAAGTTTGTGCGAAAGATTTGGACATAATATTTATGCCCACAGCAGGGTTATACATGACCTCCACCTTTTCCCCTTGATATCTGCAATAGAGAGGTGTAGAGGGACAAGTTATCCGAATTTCTTGAGACGATCCTTCCCCTCTTGCAACCACTCACGTGCTCATGATGGCCGTCAATTCCTTAATGGACTCCTTGAGAAAAAGTTCGTCAAGGGGTTCCTTAGGATAGACAGGGGGTGGTGGTTTCTTCTAGCATTCGTAATTCGAGGCTTTACCAATTCTTCGTAAGATCGGCCTCGAAAAAAGAGATCCGAACATGCGGTCTCTTCTTTCTTTGGTTTTGGTTCGGGCGAGGGTTTCTCTAGAGGCGTGTCGGGTTTGACTTTGGCCGAAGAGACCTCCTCTAGGATTTGCTTGGGTTCTACGGGATGGGTTCTAGCGGGGAGTATTCTCAAGAATACGGTTTAGGAGAGCTTCTCCTTCCACTGGGGTTTTATGTGAAAACGACCCTCCGGCAGTTGTGTCAAGCAGTAGGGCAGTTGCTCTATCCAAACCTAGCCAGAAATGCTGTAAAAGAACATGGTTCGGGATGGACGGATCTGGGCGGATCCGGTAAGAGTGGAATAACGGTCCCGGCTGCACCTATGGTTTCACCCTCTATTTGTCGGAAGTTGAGTACCTCTCGTCGCGGGGGCCGCGATTCTAGATAAAGGATAGAACGCGAGGCGAGAATCTATTCCGTAGTTCTTCCCATTCTCCTTTTACCAACTCTACGTTGTGGGTGTACCATTGTTTCGCTCTCTCGGTGAGAGAGAACGGAAACAGATTTCCACCGCAATGTATGGGTGTGTCATGCCCGCAATTGTCGGGCATGCACATAGGCTGCTCAAACTCCCTTAGATGATGGTATGGGTTTCATATTCCAAGCCCGAAAAGGCTTGGGCCTTGAACTCATGGCTATAAAGCCCGGGGGCGGAGCTCATAATCTGAAGCTATGATTGGCCGAGGATTGGCGTGGTTCTAAGAGCTCGCCCTTAGGAGCGGAAAGGGTTTGTAGGGTAGGTTGCTCCATGGGTAAAAGGAAAATGTTTTTGTATTTTTCTTGGAGACGCAAGGCACACGGGTCGACTAGGTCAGAAATACAACTACGACAACCGTCCCGACAACGGCGCTAGAAATGCTTGTTGGTGTTTCTTAGCGAAAGCGGCAAAAGTCATAGCGCGCACGGGAAAGACCGTTGTAGCACTTCACCCGGTGGTATTCGGGGTATCGTATTTTACTCGAGAGACGGTTGTGTAGAGGGCTTTTGGATCTGTGTCTACCCTAAGCAAGGTTAAGCTTCTAAGAGGAATGAGGTATCTTTATGGGTTGACACTCTCGGGGCGGGGATCACTCGTCCGTTATCTCCTCACCGGGCACCGCCCACGCCCAAAGGACGGTGTCCGGCAATTGCCTTTACACCCGAACGTGGGGGGATTACAAAGGACGGACAAGGCACAATCACACCCACCCGCCTACCCCTCAACCGTGGGATGTGCCACAAAAGATAGGAAATCACTAGTCCAAACACCATGTTTGCACCGATGATTACTACTCGAGTGTGAATTCAAGGCTTACCGTCCCCCGGGGTCCTTCACTAGAGTACCGCCCGAAGGAACGACTATCAATCCCAAGTAGATTATAACGGCTAAGATAATATGCTTGAAAGTAATAACCGAAAAGAGGAACACAACCTATCTTACCAAAGTGTAAGTAGATTGTAGAGGTACAAGCGAGGCGGGGATAGAGACAAATCCCGCACTCCGACCCCCTGGGACCCGCGGAACACCGGGGCATTCGGACAACTCGGGTAGAAGGAGCCAAATCTCCTTCTAGCTTTCCCTCTCTCACTCTCTAGAATTAGAATGGGGATAGAGGTAGAAAACACTCTCTCTCTTGCTTCTCTTGTGCTTGTAGCTCCTTGAGGTGTATTGTGTTGTGTGAGGTGAAAGAGGGAGCTATTTATAAATAAGGGAGAGGGGCCTAAGTGCTAAAAACACCAAAACCGACCTAGGAACACCTTCCAAATCTGCCAAACCGACCATCCAACGTCGGTAGTGCCTTGTATGGAAGGTAACAAACCGCCTCCACTAAAGCCGGGCCTAAACCGCCTCGGCGAGGGTGCGGCCGCACCTTGGGGTGCGCGGCAAGACCTCTTGGGCCCGGCTGCTCGAGCTTCGGCGGCCGGGCCTTCTTGCTTTGAAAAGTTGTGCAGTGGTCTTGGCCCCGCCTGGTTTTGACGTTTTGTCCCGAATCTTCTTTGGGCTTGCCATTTGCTTCTTTAGACCTTTTTCTATTTATTGGTTTTTATTTCTTTTTCTTTGTATTTTTTGGCCCAAAGTGATTATTCTTGAGTTGGTACACAAAGTCCAAATAAACACCAAAACTATGGAATATGTTAGTTTAAAAATCCCTATTTACGGGTTGTTTTGGTGTAGGTTGACGGTATTTAAATTGCGATTGGTTCACCGTCAACGATAAACAACGATCCCGTAATTCTCGATAAAATAAAAATGATAGCGTGAAACTTAAGAATGATATTGAAAGTAAGACACGAATAACTTTCACCAAGCCGTAAAGTTACCCGTAAAGGTACAAGGTAGGGAGGCGGGGCCGAAACCAGATCCGGCACTCCGATTTGCCGAAAAGACCGCGGGGTCGCTACTCCTCTCTTCCTCTCTACCTTGCACTCTCTCTCACTCCCTCTGAGTGTCTTGGCACTCTCTACACCACCCTATGTGTGAGGCGTGGAGTGTAATTCCCGAAGAAATGTGGGGCGACTGATGGATCACATGGTGAAGTGTGAATGTGATCCTTTATTGAATGATGTGAAGTGAATTGGTGGGTTACAAGGAGAGGCAAGGGCCTCTTTATATAGGGAAGGCAAGAGAGAAATGGAGGGTTCTCCTTGTTCTAGGGGACTTTCGGGCGTTTGGCGGGAAATTCTTGGCGCCATCGCGAAAAACACCCCATGCATCCACCTTCCCTCCTCCGGACGCGGGTCAAGGCAAAAACGCGGCGGGATCGGGGCGCCGTGTCGCGGCGGTCGCCCCCATGGCGGCGGCCAGCGCCAAACTTGGTCCGTTGGGCCTCAAATTTTGTGGGCTTGTAGGTCTCGTCGTTAGCTTTCCAACGGTGGGTGGGTTTCTGAAAACGGAGTTCGTATGTGAAAGTTATGCCCAAATTACTCGGGGGTGGTCCCTGCGGTCCAAACTGGACCCGAACTCAAGTTGGGTTTCCACTTCTTGGGCTTGATTGACATGGTTTGTCCTGTTAGCCTTCCCCTTGGACTAAGCATAGTCTTGATGTGCGCTTTTCACCTTTATTTGGCGTACTTTCACTTGTTTCCACTTTTATGTCTGCAGAACATATTTTCTTCGAATACAAGTGGAACTAGATTAATAGCAAAGGTTCATGTGGCAAAAGTACATTTATTTGTTATGTCATATGACTAAGTTGGCGGTATAATTTGTATGATAGTGGCCGCCAACATTCTTCATCCTTGAGACTTGGAGACTGTCTCCTCTCTCACTTGCTAGAAAGCCCCTACTACGAGCTCCTCTCGTGCGGATAATCTGAGGCCGACACCTTTGCTAGACGTAGGGCATCCTTGCTGAACGGGATAAATCCTTGTGTCTTCTTCTTGTACTTATTTCCGCACACCATCCGGGTGGGGAACACGCGGCATAAATTTCACTAGTCGAGTTCCCGAGACCCCGGTTTCTAGAACAACGACATCATTGACATATGATTATGAGTAACTTAGGAATATTATATCTTCTCTACCAATACCATGTTTATATAGCCATTATGATACATTCTAGTGGCATACCATGGTCTTTGACTTGGTAGTTATCATATCATTTATCTATCTTTATCTTTATTATGTGACTCATCCTAGTTTGAGTATAGTTAGATTCATATGGTTTACTCTACATTACCACACCGCAAGTGAATCAATCAATCTACCCATAAGCCTACCCCTTCCTTGTGGTAAAATATAAATACGATACCGGATAGACTCCCCTTAAAATGCTACAATGGTATTTCTTTTTGTGCACTTGCGGATATCATGTTCATATTATTTCAAGAATTCAAGTGGCATATTAAGAATACCATACACGCATTTCTTAGCATTCTTTGCTAGGGTGACAGGACTAATACGTAGGTAATGCTAGAATGTGTGGTACACCTCTTATGCATATCCTGGTGAGATTAATTCCACTATGGATAATGATGCGAGAGATATACACCTTACTAATTTTGTCTAACTCTTTAACCCTCGACTAACCATTTTCTTTGGATGTAAGATTAACTCCACCTCCGGGCTAACTTTATTTAGATAGATACCATATACATTTTTGGCACCGTCCTAGAGTTGGATCTTAAATCCATCCTTATGTGATTGCATTAAGAAATGTCAACAATAGTAGTTTGTCTTTTATTATGTTCGATGAAAGGTAAAAAATGGGAACTCAAAGATATCGAAGAGACAAACAACATCCATATAACAAACAAAAATACAATAGATAAATAATTTGATCACATATTTCCATAACAAAGACCTTACATAAAACTAAATATACGATAACAAAGACCAATTCATAGATAGGTCAATGCTACAATCAAAGTGTACGAACACATTAAAATTTAACCACCTCGGTAAGTCTCTTCTAGCATCTCTGGGGTCGAAGATGCGGCGAACCTTGTCGAAGAACCGCACGAGGAGGTTGGAGGATGAATCCGGAGATAGATGATGAAGATGGTACTTCAACCGCCTTCATGTTTTGGCTCAATGTTGGAGAGGACAATGGACCTTGGACTTCATTTTTGGTCCAATGATCATTGTTTTTCCATTGATCCATATGATTCAAATGCCCCTGTGCCTAGGGTTTTGCATCTGCATTTGCACCCCAAACACACAAGAGGAGGGCATGACTCTTAATATGAGTCCAGAGATTGACCCTAATGGATCGATGCACTGTGAATCATCATACCCACAACATCTCCTACATCCGGTCTCCCTCTATCTTCGATAAGACTCTTCTAGCACCTTTTGTGTAAACCATTTTTCGTATGTGGAGGGCTTTCTCCCAAAGAGAGTCCATATGTATGTGGAAAGTACTCTAGCAAAAGAAGATGGACTGACGAAAGAACATGGAAAATAAGCGAGAGAAAAAGTTCCTAGATCCAAAATCCAAGACACTAAAATTCAAAACTAAGCCTTGTACTACAAGGAGAGAGTAGGAACTACTGGGATGAACCAAGAAGGCAAAATCGAAACATAGAGGAGAAATCGGGCGCAAAACACGGCATCCCCCTTACGGTTTAAATAGCCGCGATGTCGTGGTTGAGGCGATCGCGTTGTGCGGAGGAGGATGTGGCAACAATGCTCCGGCATTGGTGCGTGTCATCGCCAATCGAGGCGGGGAAAACGTGCGGCGGCATTGACTAATGTGAAATCACCGTCGGGTCTCGGTTTTCACGGCGGTGATATTGAAGTGAATACTACGCTAACGCGTTCTCCACGCCTCCACGGCGCCATGCATGCACCACTATGACCTATAACCGCTCTCATAGGCCTCTGTGAACACGCGAAGTGAATGTGACGGCTACAATATTGTACTCCTACTACTCCTTTGTCAAAAAAAAAAAAAAAAAAAAAGCGTGATAGCTATCCGTTGGGCGGTACAAGTTTGATTCTTTAAATAGCCCCGCAGTCTTTGTGGATGTGCTACAACAAGTTGAGTGGCATTTGTTCATGCTCGACCATATATAGCAAAGGTTTCTCGTCTCCTTCCCTCCCTCTATCGTCGGCGTCATCTTCTAAAGGTACGTATGGTTCTTGTAGCAATGGTAAATAATGTAAAACATTCCTTATTTTAGAATAACAATGGTGTATTTAGATAACTATCTATCTACGCTATCAAATAAATATCATTAGATTTCGTGAGCCCCATGAGCACCATTTATATCTATGGTATCAAATAAATATGTATGATGGTTTTAAAAATATCATGTAAAGTTGATTTGGAATCCTAATTAAATGCGAAAGCACCGTTCTTGAAAAATGGTCAAAAAACTGGCTCGGTGGGGGATCGAACCGGGCTCGGGATTGAGTGCCTCGGGAAAGCAGTGGCGGCCGAGGAAGCGGCCATTGGAAATGTCTTAAGCGCGGCCCGGTCGCCCTTGGTTGCTGCCTAAGCGTGGCGATTGGAGAAAACGTCTGCAAAAAGCGCGGCCCGGTCGGCTTTTGAGTGATGGGGACACGGGCCGACAACCATTGGATGAGTTGGTCGTTATTTGACTGTTTTCATGGCGCCATCTTGGAAAATGACAATCGACTACATGCATTCGATGGCTTGTTACTATATAATTATACACTGCACCCTCAGATTTGGTACGATCTCCCATCGCTAATTAACCTCTCTTTCCATAACCCGTTCACCCGGGCGGCTTCATCGACGTACAATGGTGGCAACTACACCATTGCGGTGCTTTCTGATTCGCCATCGGCGCCTCCACGATGCGCTCCGCAAGCTCAACGACCTGGCCGAACAAATTCGGCCGCCAGCGGTGGCCGGGCCCTTGGTGGAGAAGGCCAACTTCGAAGCCATTGCCGTATTTTTCGCTAAGGGGATATCGGAGAAGCCGGAGGGCGGGGAGGGAGGCACTCGTGGCGGCGGCGGCGGAAACACGACCTAGGCGGCCCGGAAGGCGGCGGCGGTGGCGCTTTCTTTTTATTTTTATCGGTTATTTAGTGTTTTTATGTAGGAACTTGTAAAAATATTATATAGTAATATTGAACCGATCGTTTTTATTCGTGCAGCGTGTCAATCTTCTTTTTCTACTTGTTTGATTTATTGTTCCTTCGTCTAGAAATCGCTATCGGTTCTTATTTCAAACCCGGCGAAGGTACGTGTCCATCAAGATCGCTGCCGGGGGAATGATACTACCCGGTAGTGATGTAAATCTTCACTAGCCGGTGTTGGTCGAATCTATGGATTTTCGATTTCCGCTAGCGCTGAACGGTTCATCACTGCTTTGGTGGAATGGATTATGGCAGTGATGCCGCGGCAATGATGAACAATTTATAGTAGTGATTCTAATGTTATTTTCATATCCTATAAAAATAGTACAAGATTCTTGAAATAACTTATAATTTGAAATAGAGGGAATATATAGTTAGAAAGATCGGTGATTCTATTTTCATAATAAACATATTTGGAGATAGAAATATTGCTATTTCTACAAACTTCAATACGAATACCGTAGCGGCACTAATGTTAGTATCGGATCGAGCAGGAGTATTAAAGATGCAATCTTTTAAAAAGTAATGAGTGACAAAATTCTAAAAAAAAAAAGAAAAAAACGCACTCGACGGTCCACGCTTCTGATTTCTGAACGCCACCCTGCATGTGCACTGATTTAATGCTCCAAGCAAGTCAACCCATCGACTTGTTCGCGAATCGAAGCGCAAACGCGATAGAAGATTAGTTGGCAAGTGGTTCCTTTATTATATATAATTTCTAACAAATACCGCCAAGCATCACTGACACATATACCTGCTAGCTAACTGGGTGCACAGCCGGCTTCAAGTTGAGCATACCCACCACCACAGTTTGGAGCTTTGTTGAGAGCATTTGAGAGCTTGTGGGGATGAAGCAAGGAAGGCGCGGGAGTAAGAAGCATGGGAGCCCAGCGGCGGCGTTGTGGCTCCTGCTGCCTCTTCTAGTTTTGATAGTGCTCAAGACAAATCTCCTGCCACAGGTTGCACGCTGTAAGTCACCGCTTCATCCTGATCAACGATGGAGAGGAAACATGTCTGTGCTGCCTGATCAGTTTTTGCTTAGTTTGTTACTTGTTTCCTGGCTAGTCAGCCCATCGTTACCATTTCTTTTCAAGAATGCATGCATATGATGAGTTCGTCTTTGGAAACGCACGGTACATTGTGCTAATACATGGTCACAAGCATCATAGTAAGGCTTATGAATCATGAATTTGCATGGTTCATTCCACACAAATGGAAATGACCAATGCTGAGCGCGTTCAAGTATTTTAATTTTGTGGAAATATGTAAGTTTTAAAAAGCTAGCTCAGATCTCCGGTTCGAATGTTTGATGACAGTGACACAGTTAGAAGCAGCTGTGTCTACATAGGGCATATATGCTAGGGATGATACACTCATACACACTAGGAATGGTCAATTGTCCACCTAATTTTATCATACAAGTGAACTGGGTGTATGTTATCAGACGACCGTCTATAATGCTAGCTAATAAATATGTTACGACATATGCAAATAAGGAGACCAGATCGATTTCCCAAAGTATAGCTGAAATGGTTCATAAACATCCATTCTTTAGTTTGCTAAGCTGAGTTTGCACAGAACTCTCTTTGCGTACGTAGTCCAAATTTTGACAGAATGGAATAGTTAATTCCATCAGTCTCTATTCATGGTATGGGCAGCAAAAACGAAGGCAGCAGAAGCAGCCGCTTGCATAGCGCCGTTAGAAGCAGCTGTAGAATAATGTCAAAAGATCTTGAAAGAAAAACAACTGTACTACGTCATTGATGTTACATATATTAGTGGTGTTTCACTTGTCTTCCTCGATATGTATTAACAATAATACGTGCCATGTGGCTTTCCATTCAAATTCAGATTCGATGGGCGGGTCTCCGCCTTATGCGGCATCAACATCAACACACGGGATGACTAACGACGTGGATGCGACGATAGGTAATTTGGTTAGTACTATATACATTTCTGCAGAACCGAAGGCCACATGCATGTGATGCAGTGGCGCCCGCACGCGCTAGCTGCTTGCATTATATTGCTACCGAGTACTTTATCTCTCCACGGAAGAATACACTTACGGTATTCGTGTCAATCAATCGAGCTCGAGTTTGACCAAATTTATAATAAACAGTATTAACAAATCTATTGGTACTAATTTTGTATCATGAATATTACTTATGCTTTTTATATAGATTTAGTCAAAGTTCATATCGTTTGACTCGAAATCCAAGAATTGCAATCTTCTGTGGACGGAGAGGAGTACTTGCTAGAGCTAGGATATATAGGAACATCACCACCGAATAATTATAATGAATTGAAGGACTCATTATCTAAAGAAAAATTGTATGTAATTTGCAGCTGTGGTAGCACCACCAATAATAAGCAGCAAGTTGACCTGCAACTTCAGCAATCATCAGTCCAACACCTGCAGCATGGATGGAGACTTGCGCATCCATGGCAAATCGGCCACTGTCTACGTCGTCTCGGCGTCCACCTACCGTCCAGAAAATACGACGATCAAGCTCCGCCCGTATGCACGAAAGTGGGAGGACCAGGTGATGCTGCTGGTTCGTGAGGTCACCATGCGCTCCAGTCCGCCAGGCGGAGGCGGTGCCGACGACCCACCACCACCGCAGTGCTCGGTTCGGCACGACGTGCCAGCAGTGGTTTTCTCTACCGGCGGCTACAACAGGAACTTCTTCCACGTGATGGCCGACGTGATCATCCCACTCTACCTGACGGCCCGAGAGTACAATGGCCACGTCCAACTGCTTGCCACCGACTACGAGCCCAAGTGGATTGCCAAGTACAAGGCCATCCTCGCCGCACTGTCCAGCTACCCAGTCATAGACTTGGACTCTGAGCCCGAGGACATCGTGCGCTGCTTCCCGTCGGCTCATGTCGGGCTGGAGAGTCACAAGGAGCTGGGCATCGTCCCGGGTCTCTCCCGCAAAGGCTACACAATGGTGAGCTTCCGGGACTTCATCCGCTCCGCCTACTCGCTGCAGCGTCCACGGGTGACACCCGTGAGCAGGAGCAGGAGCGCCAAGCCCCGGCTCGTCATGATCCTGCGCCGCAACTCGAGGCAGCTCAAGAACGAAGCCGACGCCATCGCCGCCGCGGCCGACGTCGGTTTCGAGGTGGTAGCTGCGGGACCAGACGACGTCAGTGACCTGGAGCGGTTCCCCGGGGTGGTCAACTCCTGCGATGTGCTCATGGGCGTGCACGGTGCTGGGCTGGCCAACATGCTGTTCCTGCCTCACAACGCCACGGTGGTGCAGATCATCCCGTGGGGCGAGCTCAAGTGGGCGTGTCGGCACTCGTACGGAGACCCGGTGCCAGACATGGGACTCCGCTATCTCGAGTACGAGGCCACGGCAGAGGAGAGCTCGTTGAAGGACAGCTACCCCCGCGACCACGCCGTGTTTACCGACCCGCTCTCCATACATCGCCAGGGATTTGACAAGATGTGGGATATCTTCATCAACGGACAGCACGTCATCGTAGACATCGACAGATTCAGAGGGTTCTTGAAGCAACTGTACCAGTCCATCACGACCGAGTAGATCAAGTAGAGTAGAGTAGGCATCAATTCTTATTGGATGGCTGATGTGAGACTCACATCGATGATGATAAACAATTCCTGCTCTTCTTTGGATACTCAGGTTACTACCTAGTTAAATAGAGAAATAAAATATGTACTACTCTCTCAATTTAAAATATGTACTACCTAATTTAACTATTTTTCTTTGGCTCTTCTTTGTAGCATGTTGTGGTACTATATATATCAAAAAGAAAAAAATAGTTTTGACCAAGTTTGTTAGAAAAGGAACCTATCCAGCCATAACGGGTTTTTAGCGTCCCAACATCCAAATATTTCTTATGCACTTACTTTGTCTTATAACTACACTTACACCGTCTTATTGTAGCATGTACTGTTTTATTTATCTTTAAATGCTTGCTATCTTAGAAATACATAACTAAATATTGGTGAAGGATAAAAATGTGATTCTAATTTTGTTAGTCTTATTTTGACATGCTGTTGCTAGGAAAATATGTAGCATACAGTAAGCATGCTTCAAAATAATCTTGTGATTTAATTTGAATAAATGATTTTCCTGTGAATATATGTAAGATCTGTGCATGAGTATTTTTTTTTTTTTTTTTGGAAGTGTTCTCATGCTATGATGGAAGTAAGAAAAATAGGAAATCTGTTGTTCAACACTTTTCACTGTACTAAGTATTTTGAGTGAATATGAGCCTGCTTGCTTGTCATTTTTGTGTAAGTAGTTGTACTTGTCCAATTGCTATTAATTTTTTTTATTAGACTTCTGGAAGTATGATCTCGTGGATATCAGTCAGTTGTGACGACTTCATGAAACTGGAGATCAGCCATCTCAATCGTATTTATAGAGGCAGCCAACGTGTGGGCATTTGTACCATGTAATTCTAAAAATATGTTAGCATTTTCCTAACTTTAATCCACAAAGAAACAATGTTGTTCATGTAGTTCTACGCAGCTTGCTCATAAATATTGAGATTGAGACACTTGCGGTGAGCCGTCAATCTTAAAGATCTATCATAGGCTATCAAAGATGCATATAAGGATGAACGTGCGTACAACTATCTAACTGTAGAATACCCCGCGTTGCCGCGGGGGTTTCTAATAAATAAATCTATTCTAATACATAGCTTGTGTAGATGACTTGTATGTTAATAGACTAAATATTTTTAGTATTTAGAGCTGACATGGGTATTTTTTGTAATTAATAATGGATAGCATGGACTTAGTGGAGAAACGATGTGGACTTAGTGGAGAATAATGTAAACACCTTACATGAATAGATAAAACTCACTTAGTGAAAAATGGCGTGGACACCTTGTCGAGAGAATTCATCTAATGGGGTTGTAGAAAGGTGATTGAGGAGGCTTGGGGAGCTGGTGCTAGTAGTAGGTGTATGAAGGACGGGCTGAGGAATGTTGCATCGAGCCTTAAGGACTGGAGTATTAATGTCCTAGGAGACCTGGAGAAAAGATTAAAAAAGCAAGAAAAGAACTTGAAAAATGGAGACCGGAGCCAATTAGTGATATGTCGGTGAATAGGGAGGCGGTATGGCTGTTCAAGGTTGATAAGTTGGAGGAGCAGATTGACATATATTGGAAGCAGCGTGCTCATACTAATTGGTTGCATTTTGGTGATCGAAACACATCTTTCTTTCACAATGCTTGTACCGTTAGGAAAAGGAGAAATAGAATAGGGAATTTAAAAAAAGAAGATGGGAGTTGGGCGGTGGAAGAGGGAGAAAAAAAGGAGCTTATTTCTAACTATTTCATGCAGCTTTTCTCTACTAGTGTAGCACCAAGTGACCATCGGCTACAACAGTTGTTAGATACCATTACACCGGGAGTCATGCCGGAGATGAATGCCGTCCTAACAGATGAGTTTACTGCTGTAGAGGTAAAAGCAGCGTTGGATGCAATTGGAGATCTCAAAGCTCCAGGGCCTGATGGCATGCCAGCTGTTTTCTTGAAAAAAATATTGGGACATAATAGGAGAACAACTCGTTGAAGAAGTGCTAGGAGTCCTCAAGGGCGGTCAGATGCCCCATGGATGGAATGACACCATCATTGCTCTGATTCCGAAGGTGGCGAAGCCCGATAAGGTGACTGAGCTGAGACCCATAAGTTTATGCAATGTGATCTATAAAGTAGTTTCCAAAGTTACGTCAAATAGACTAAGGCAAGTACTCCACGACATAATTACTAAGAATCAGAGTGCTTTCGTCCCTGGAAGGTTGATTTCAGATAATATTTTGATTGCCTATGAAGTTACTCATTACTTGATGAATAAAAGAGAGGGTAATTTGGGGTACGCAGCTATTAAACTTGATATGAGCAAGGCGTATGACAGAGTAGAGTGGGGTTTTCTTACCCAAATGATGAAAAAGATGGGATTTGCAGATCAATGGATCGATGTGATCATGAAATGTGTGACAACAGTTAGATATCAAGTTAAGGTGAATGGGGACTTGTCAGATATTTTTGTGCCACAACGGGGGATTACGGCAAGGTGATCCTCTGTCACCTTATCTATTTTTGTTATGTGCAGGGCTTTTTCAGCTCCGTTGAAAAATGGGGAACACAATGGTTTATTAGCTGGAGTTAAAATTTGCAGTGGAGCACCAAGCATATCACACCTTATTTTTGCCAATGACTCATTAATTTTGATTCGTGCAAAGGAAGGAGATTGCAGGCAGCTACCGGAAATACTCCAAATATATGAAGAGTGTTCAGGCCAGATGATTAATAAAACAAAATCGGCTATCATGTTCAGTAGAAACATAGGAGATCAGCAAAAGAATATAGTATGTGATCTTCTACAGGTCACAAAGGAGACGAGGAGTGAGAGGTATCTAGGATTACCAAAGCATGTTGGCCATTCAAAAACAGGCACTTTTGCTTATATAAAGGACAGAATATGGAAAAGAATTCAAGGGTGGAATGAAAAATTCTTTTCATGGGCAGGCAAAGAGATCCTAATCAAAGCTGTAAGCGCAAGCAATACCAACTTTTGCCATGGGGTGTTTTGATTTGTCTAAAACTTTATGTGATCAAATTAGTGCAATGATTTGTAGATACCGTGGAACAACCAGGAAGGTAAACATAAAATTCATTGGTTGGCGAGGGAAAAACTCTTGAAACCGAAAGATGAAGGGGTTTGGGATTCAGAGATATCTACCATTTCAACATGGCCATGCTTGCAAAACAAAGGTGGCGTCTGTGGCAGTGTCCTGACTCATTATGTGCCCAAATATTGAAGGCAAAGTATTTCCCTTCGACCACGATTTTGGAGGCCTGTCCGAAAGCAGGAATGTCTTATACTTGGCGAAGCATTCTTCGGGGTGTTGAGGTGATGAAAAGTGGTATGATCTGGAGAGTTGGAGATGGAATTGGATTGAACATTTGGTCTGATCCATGGTTGCCACGGGATTCTTGTAGGCGACCAATAACTCAATGGGTTCCTCCCTGTTGACAGAAGTGGTAGAATTGATGGATCCATACACTGACTCCTGGGACACTCGTTTGATCAGAGATACTTTCTGGGAAGAGGATGCTGAACTGATCTTGGCACTCCCAACGCATGGAGGGAGGGCAAGAGGATGCTGAACTGATCTTGGCACTCCCAACGCATGGAGGGAGGGCAAACACCCTAGCGTGGCACTTCGATAAGTTGGGACGCTTCACTGTTAAAAGCGCCTATAGAATAAGCTATGACGACGAAGCTATCAGATCTCAAAATACAGATGGACAAGGAGGTAGTGGCAGCAATGGCAAGGGTATTTGGAAGGAACTTTGGAAATTAAAATGTCCAGGGAAAATTAAGCATTTCTTTTGGCGGCTATCCCATAACAGTCACCCTTTGAAATGCAACCTAACCAGAAGAGGTATGAAAATCGATATCCGATGCCCGGTGTGTGGGAGCGTGGGAGAGGATGGAGCCCATCTGTTTTTCAAATGCAGTTTAGCAAAAGAAATTTGGCTTTTGTTGGGTATGGATGCTGACCGAGAAGTCTTGGCTGGTTTCCCTGATGCCTATATACAGTTGCTGAGTGGATATTGAAACAAAACTGTCAGAAGAGAGAACTCATGGTCATCACGCTATGGTTCATTTGGACTGAACGAAACTGCAGAAGGGAAGAGAGGCGACAGAGGCCTGCATATGTCATTGCTCGGCATATTGAAATGTATGTCCACGAGACAGTACAGATCAGTTCAGAGAACAAGCAGCTGAAGTACCAGTAGAACAAAAGTGGAAGAAACCGCCACTTGACACCCTCAAAATGAATACTGATGGCTCCTTGCCAGATGAAAAATCAGGAAGCTGGGGTTTTTTTTGATACGTGATAGTGATGGAGAAGCAATCATGGCCGGGAGAGGGAGGATCGATAATCTCTAAATGCTTTCCAGGCGGAGCTGATAGCTTGTCTTCATGGCATTCAGAAAGCAGCAGACATGGGGATCAGTAGGATCATCATAGAAACTGATTCGCAAGAGGTTGTGAAAGCTTTGATGTCATCGGACTACGAGAATTCGGTGTTGGTGCAGCTGATAGAAATCAAATTTCTTATTTCGGTAAACTTTAGTAGTTTTGTGTGTGCTCCCATGTGGGAAGAGATTGTAATGAAGCCGCACATGCGCGGGCTAAGTTGGGGTTATCTTGCACTGAAGGAGAGGACATCGTTTCGATTTCTCTACCTGATGTTGCATCTGTAATTGTTGCTAACGATATGTTAGCCCATGAGTAATGAAAGTCACAAGTTTCCAAAAAAAAAAAAAAAAAAAAACCTTTACGACATGATTACAAAAGTTTGATGTGTCGTTTCTTTTGAATAGTCTTCATTGATTGATAGATTATATATTTCCTTCTACCTAACAAACTCTTCGCACATCCACTAAAAAAAAAACATACTACGCTTCTTATCACACGGGTTACTGAGATCGGTTGCTGCAGGATAGCCGTCTAGTACTAGTCTACTACTCGAGTGAAAGGTTTCTAATGTCGCGTTGCTGACCAGCAATCCCTTCGGCTAACCGTGAAGGTAGTGGAAACAAGTCAGCTGCCGCGGCAGCAGAGGATTTGCTATTCAGTCTTGGATTGAACCACCTCCTTAACGTGAGGCCATTGATCCTCATCCTCCCATGAGACTCCTCCCCTGGTATGAAATTCTAATCGCCTCAGGAGAGAGCCAACCGCTTGACCGATTCTGTACAATGTCATCAAATCAATCTCTTCAAAATTCTATCAGGTTATTTAAGTGAATAGAGATATATTGTTTCCAGTAAAATTCACAGAGTGTTCCCCTAAACTTATACGGCGACATCATCTAGATCCCAGACTCAAGGGCTGTTTGGGTCGAAGCCTGCCAGGCAGCACTTCGTCCAGGCAACGATCTCAACCCCAGGCATTCGAAACGCCTAGGGAGCTCCGTTCACCAGGCAAGTTTGCCCTGCTCCAATCCAAACAGGCACAAATTTTAATATTTGAGTCCATGAATTTGTATAATAGTGTCATTTTGGGCTCCAACTCTCAATTTTTTGATATTTAGGACTTTGAACTTATACAAAATTTTGATATTTAGGACTTTGAACTTATACACCGGTGTCATCTAGTTATTGGTACAAATGGGCTGTGATCCCCACATTTGGACCAATGCTAACGCCAAAAAAACAAGTTCATAAGTTCAGAGATGACACCACCTTTACAAGTTTTTAGATCTACATATCAAAGTTTGAGAGCTAGGAACTCTGATGACACCATAATAAAAATATGGGAGATCAAATATAAAAATTCGAGTTCAAGACCTGGATGACACCGTCGTTCAAGTTTAGGAACTGGTTGTGATTTTTACTCTATTGTTTTCAAAAAAAAAAGCAGGATTAATTTTCAAAAGTTAAGCCATGAAATATAAATATGTACAGTATAACTAACAATAACAATAATAATGAATATGATTTCACCTTCCAGCAAGTTTAAGTGTTTTCTCCTTTTCATCTATGTCAACTTGTTTCTTTTCTGTGGGTAACACGATTGTCACGTTTGGTAACCTTGAACCTGCATCACTAAGAAATATTAGAACAGAAAAACTAATGTAAATCATACATGAGTACAAAAATTCTCCATTTTTCTTATTGGTGTTCTAGCCTGTAAGGACATCACAGGACAACCATTTTCTTATTGGTGTCCTAGCCTAGAACCATGCACATGTGACTAAAACTGTGTGTAGTACTGTGTTTGGATAATTCAATTGACCGAAATAACACTCAGTAGTTATACTCATAAAAAAATAAAAATATCCGGATTATATTTGTCTGCTCGCCTTATCAGGAAATGACCCTCTATATTTATATAGTTTACAATCCAAACAAAATTCGCATGAGCACAAATAATCCATTGACACTCCATATTTATTAGAAGGAACACACTATTTGATTTGTTTTTAAAAAAATAATAATCTAGCATTCACCTGCAGCCAGTCGATGCTTCAAAGATCTTAATGTTCTAAGAAGAGATACCTGCAAAATAAAATATATATATACAAAAGACATGCTATCAGCTGCATAAATTGCCTGAAACCCAGCAACAACACAAGTCCATACCACATACTCAAAACTGAAAAAACACTAGTACTTCTGTCCTCAACGTGATTAGACCAGAAACTTTAGCCAAATCTGCACGCCATCAGTGCATGCAACAGATCCATAATTTTAACACAGAGGCTTGGTTATATATTTTAGATTCCTATCACTGTTTTATAAACCCGTGAAGAGAAAATTCTGAAATAAATATCATGAAAAATTCCAGATTGTTGTGAAAGACAACTCCCAGGAGGCCATAGGAAATCATGGTTGGATTAAAGCAAACGGGCATGACCAGTATTCGGTTTGCAGGCGGGTTGGTTCGCGACTGTCCGCCAGCGTCCGCATTAAGCCGCTAAGGTTTTGCGGGCTTTGTGGCACACCCGCATAGAATCGCTACTATTTTTGCGGGTTTTGCGGCACACCCGCAAGTGGCCAGCAGGAACCACATTACGTTAGGACTTTGCCCGTTCCAACAATTGCAGATGCAGTAGAGCAGAGTGCAGATGACTGTCATGTCACCAGCACGCCCATCGTGATCCACATCACATCAGAACTCGAGTTCAATCTAATTGACAACTAAGCAGTGCTTAGTTAATAGCTCGATGCATGAAACAAGGCCGGTGGCTTCCAGAAAGCATCAGGCAAATCATAACTTAGCTCAACGATAAGACCACTATCTGTAATAGCATTGCAAGAACAAGAACAGAGAGAAGCAAGTAATTGCAAGAACAAAACCAGAGAGAAGCAAGTAGTCGAGCCTGATGCTGAATGTGTTTGGAGAAGAACTCGAACTAGAAACAGGGCAGGGCGGTGCCACCGTAGGGCGGGACAGAGGCCTCGAGATAAGGCCTATCGCGGTTAAGTGGCGGTGAAAGCATCCAGCAGCGTCGCTATCTGAGCGTCGGCATTGGCATAGGTGCAGCCGTGCAAAGCGGCAGGTTGCGGTCTCTTGCAGACACAAGTGGGCTATTGTGGCCTTGTGGACTTGGCAAGCTGTCCCGCAAAGCAATGGCAGCTGGTCCACATGACATGAGCTGCGAAAATGATTTTTCTTGGGGTGGGTTTAGCAGTTTGCAGTAATTACCCGTCCCGGCTTGCAAACTGAACCAGTACAGCAGAAATCACCACAAAGAAAAATCTAGAAGTGAACCTACTGTAAGCTAACATCTAAGGAAATGTTTGAGAAAGCTTCCAGCTCTAAATTTGTATTGAAAATTACTCCTAGGCAGCAAAATAGAGTAAAAGCACAACTAGATTCTGGTGGGAGGTGACATGAATTGCTTCTCCATTTACAGTGCGAGCTAAGGGCTCAAAAACGTACAAGAAAATCTGATACCATTTTCCATATTATGATACCATTTACAATTGTTTCCATTTTTATCAAAACATGAAAGTTGACATTTTTTATTTTAGCAAAACCATTTTTTGAGCTTTTTTCATTAGTTATTTTGATAGAAACAGGAAGTCTTGATTCAGTATTATTGTACTGCTTCCAACCATGTTCATCCCTGCTAAAAGACCCACTCATATTCAATCACCACCAGAGTCATTTCCCATTTGCTCCCCACCCTGCGCCCCACCAGAATGACTCAACTCAAAAAAAATATACTAAAATACAGAAACAAAGAAAAAGGACACATCGATGTGTCCTTGAATTGCATTCAGATACAGTTTGCTTATGTGGCATGTTCCAATCAGAAATAGTACCTCGGCTGTGTAGATCTTTAACTTTCTAGCATCAATAACAATTGGTCTCTTTGATGGAAATACTTGCAACCGCCTCCTAATGAAGCAGCCTCCTGTGACAAGAAACCATGCAACTTTCATTAATACCTGCATATGTTGAAACAGAGACATTTTTAATTAAAGAGCGCATAATTACCTCCAGTATAGAAAAGCTCGAATGTCATATTCACGAATCCTTCGAAAAAGTGAATTTATATTTGGGTGTTGTGGAATATCACAACTTATTCCCATGTTTTCAATGAAACTACTCTTCAGGAACTGCCATGAGGAAGCCTAAGGCACCCCAACACTTGAGATAAAACATCACTTGAGGGTAGTAGCCCAGCTGACACTGCCTCACGATACGCCTTAATTGCTGAGAAAGTCCTGCAGAAAATACAAATATGACTCAAAAAAAACATTGTAAAGTATTTTTATATAATGAAGAACACTTGTAAAGTAATTATCGTAGAGAATTAAGGAACACCACACACCCGTTAAGAGAGGAGTCAATTTCATACATATAGTCAAGATACAACTTGGAGTACAAGTACATACATATTTCTAGAATATACATATCTATATTAGCCGCCCCACAGTCACAACATTAGGGAACTGGGCGCAGAGACTCAACCGAAAGTCACTAAACCAGTCCCTTAGTCATGATGTCCATTAACTGATGCGCAGAGGGACATGTAGCACTCAAACATGCCTCAAAGCAACCTTCTCACAGACGAAGTGGATGTCACTGCCGTGTGGACGATGATGAACCGGGTTAGAGGTCATATAGACTACACTAACGTTGTCACAATAGACAATTGTTGCTGAAGGAATCAGGACGTGAAACTCCTCATGCAACTGTCGCTGCAAGCAGCACTCGGCACCTGCATATGCAACAGGCTGATACTCAGCCTCTACACTAGAACCGGACACTGTAGTCTGCCACTTTGAAGACCTTGAGACCAATTTGTCGCTGAGGAAGATGCAGAAGCCTGAAACATGGAGTCAGGGCAACCTGCCCAGTCTGTGTCAGAGTAGGCAGTGATGGATGACACCATCGCACATAGGTGGAGACCGACATCAAGGGTGCTCTTCACATAGCATAGAAGGGTAGTAGCCCAGCTGACACTGCCTCTCGTGGGTCGTGCATGAAGAGGCAGACTTGTTGAATGGCGATGTTGATGGTGTGAAGCATACACTCAGTTTTGGCATTCGGCTGAGAAGTACAGGGGCAAGAAAGGCAATAAAAAATGCCCCGACTAGACAAGAAGCTAGACATGGCGTTATTAATAAACTCAGTACCATTGTCGGCCTGAAAGCACTTGGGAACAAAACCAAAACTGAGTATAATATAAATATAAGCAACAAAATCAACAAAATGACCATAGATTTCGGATTTTTGATGCAGCAGAAAGGTCCACCAAAAATGACACAAATCATCAAGCATTATTATCAAAGTAGTGTATATGAGTAGAGGCCCAATAGAGCCCCCATGTACAGCCAACATTATACCCACCCTTCTAGGGTTTGGAGGAATACACAAAGGACCACTATTCTGAACATGGTATCACGCTAGGTTCTCTCCTTCCCTTCCTCCCAGCCGCCACCACATGGCAGGGCGGCCCGCCGGCGCCGCCCCCCTCCGGCGAGCTGCCCTTCTTCCCCCACCTCTCCTCCTTCCCTACCGTCTCCTATGCATCCGCCACGGACCCACGCGCTTGCCAAGGCTCTTCCGCTCGCCAAGGCCGAGGCTTGAGGCGCGAAGACCTCCCGTGCGCCCGCCCTTGGGAGCGTGAGCGCCTTTACCGCCGATGCTCTCACTGCCGGTTGCCGAGGGCGGAGCGCTTTGTACTGGTCCGCCCGCCCACGCCTGGCCCGCGGAGCACGGCCTCCTCCTCCCACTGGACCGGCGCTCCCGCCTCCGGCGCCTACTTCCACCGAACGTCTTGGCTCGACCGACCCCCGTCGACCGCATGGTCGCCTTCCTCCACCTCCGTGTCACGGCCACACACATCAGCACCGGGTCAACGCCGTGGCTTGACTCGTCCACCTCCTACGCTCATTAGTGCGACCAGATCTTTCCTCGCCTCCACCGCTACGCCCTCGACGACCCATCCTCCTCGACACGCCGATCGCGGGCGCTGACCCCGTGGCGGGCCTCGACAACGTCGCCATGTCTGGATCGCTTGAGACCATCTCCCCGATCCGCAGGATCGTCCGGCTCACGGTGCCACCGCGCGCCTATGTCCGGGCCGGCCTCGAGGGACAACCCTAAGAACGCCGAGGCCCGCCACTCGTACCGACGCCGACTTCCGCACCTTCGAGCGTGGGGACCTCTCCGCCTACAGTTCCCATCTGGCAGATGAAGAAGGCCGATGCTCTCCGTGACCTCTGCACCCGATGCACACCCGCGTCCCGGTGCTCAATGTCCTCATAATCTCCACGGCCGCCCCGGCGACCGCGGACATGGGATCACCCGGCCGCGGCCCTTCTCCACCTTCCTCTGCTGTCGGGGACGACCTCGCTTCGGACGAAGCTCACCATGGGACCCGTGGATGGGCTCTTCGCCGGCGTCTACCTCTTCCTCCACCTCCGCCCTCGCCGCTACACCCCGCGCCTTCTTCCGCCAACTCTCCTCAAGGCCTTCCCTCCACATACCCGGCGGGGGGTGGGGGGCGGTGGGGTCATGGTGGTGGTCGTCGTCACGGGCGGGTGAGGACGAGGTGGTGGTGCCGGACAAGGCGAAGCCGGGTGGTGCCGGTTGGGGTGGACCCTCCACCTCTCGCCCGCCTCGCCCCCGGTGGTGCGCCAGCCATCCTTCAACCACCCATGGTCGACGCATCTCCATGTGGCCGCTCCCGCCTAGGAGTGGTGTCGGCCGGCCGGCGGCCATGTTCACCGGCCGTCCCTTCACCTTGTCGGCACTGGTTTCACCTCCGCCCGGCCCGCCCTTCGCCCGACCTTCGGCTTTCGACTTGGCTGGGGTGGGATCCACCGCCTTGGCACAGATCCTTCAAAGACCATGGGACGACCGCCGGCCGAGTGGATCGGTGACGTCGGTACCCCTCCTACCACACCACTCCGGATCTTTGGTATACTATCTTCCATCGACCTCCCTAATCCCTCTTGTCCTTCTATCATGGTGGGTGATGGATCTTGTCTTCCCGCTCGCTTACGGCGTTCGCCTCTGGTCTTTTTCGCCTTCGAATGTTCTTGTTGCTCCTCAAATGGTCCTGAATCTTCTTTCTATTTGTCGATCACCGGCGATAACTCTTGTTCTCGTCGAATTTGACACTTCCGGTCTTCGCGTGAAGGATTTGGCTTCCCGGCGACCACTTCTCGATGTGATAGCACCGCGGGCCCCTTTACACTCTTCGACTTCCGTCTTCGCTTTCGCCGCTCTTGCCGTGACGCCTTCTTCCACTATTTGGCACCACCGGCATTGGTCACCCCTGACGCGACGTTTTTGGCTTCGGCTTCGGTCGTAGTGCGGACATCTCTGTACTCCGTACTCATCGCGAAAGCACTTTTATTATGCGTGCCAACTTTGGTCGTCATGTTAGACTTTATGCTTATTCTTCTTCTTCTTCGCATGCCGTGCATGCTTTTGACCTTGTACAATCGTGATTTGTGGACCTCTGCATGTAGAGCATTTCTAGGCTCAAATACTATCTTGTGGTGATTGATGATTTCTCTCATTACTGCAGGACTTTTCCGTTTGCATGCTGTGCGAGACGCGTTCCACCCTCCACTTCTTTGCGTGGGTGTCCACTCAGGGCGGCCTCCTTTGTCAAGGTCGCCTAGTGTGACAACCGGCGCGTGAGTTCAATAACCACACTTCTCGCTCTTTTCTTCCTCCCTCGAGGTGTTCAATTGGCGCATGTCTTGCCCGTACACTTTTTTCGAGCGAGCAAGGCCGAGCGCATGATTCGCACCACAAACGATACTATGCGCACTCTCCTCCTTCAGGCCTCTACCCCGCGGTTTTGGGCGAAAGCCTCCACACCGCCACCCACGGCTCAACCCCGTCCTTCCACGCCTATACCGCTCCCACTCCACACCACGCTCTTTGGTGCCCCTCCTAACTACACCCACCATCGTGTCTTCGGTTCGCTTATGTTACCCTAACATCACCGCCATTGCTCCTCACACGGCGGGCGCCCCGCCTCGACACGGTGTTTGTTTCTTGGCGACTCCCGACCATAAGGGGTACCGTTGCTATGACCTTACTTCTGCCTCGGGTTCTCATCTCTGGCCGCCGTCTTACGACAAGTCGTACTTCCCATACTCTGCCTTTTCCACGCCTTCCTGGTCCCCGAGTTGGAGTCCATGTTTTTCTGACCGTTGGTTCAGCCACCGTTCCTTCTCGGCCTCTTTCCGCAGTACTCGGGGTGCACTGGCCGCGCCTCGGCTTCCAGAGCGCACCTACGCCCGCCACGCTGCGGCTCCCTCGAGCGGCAGCTGCGCCAGATCCACGCCGCCCTCGCCGCCGCGACGCCACGGCTGACGCCATCTCGGGCGCCGTTGTGTGGCCTCCGCATATTCGCGGAGCCGGACACAGTGTACCCATCGCCGTCAGTAACCGTGACCGATCTTGCGGTGATTCCGGGCCGCGGGTCCTCTTGAGCCGGCCGCCCGCCACCGCCACCGCCACCGCCTCCACCGCTGTTCACCTCCGTGCGGACCCAAGGTGTACCACCCGTCGGTCATCCATCGGGATCCTCGCCACACTCATCCCATGGTGACTTCGGCGGGTTCTTTGGTGTTCTTCGGCCCGCGGCTCTCTTCACCACCCGAGAAGGGGGGGGGGGTAGGTCTCTCGGCACCCTCCTCCGTCCGCGCCGCCCGGCCGGACCCTCCGCAGCGTAGCGATGGAAGAGGAGCACGAGGCTCTTCTTGCTAACCGGATGTGGGACCTTGTGCCGCATCCGTTTCGTGGCAATGTGGTTTCTGGCAAGTGGATCCGGACCCATAGCGAATTTGCGCGATGGGAGTATGGAGCGATACAAACCTTTGCCGGGTCCTCCGGTTTCACTCCACGCCCTGTGGACTATGATGAGACATTCATCCGTGGTCAAGCTGCTATAGTGCGCCGCATTCTCTCGCCGCCCTAGCTCGCTCTTGGCCCGTGAATTAGCCGGATGTGAAGAATGCTTTCCTCCATGGCACATTGTGGGAGACATTCTTGCGGTCGGCCCGGCGAGGTTTGTGAATTCCACCCCGCCCCGATTTGGTCCGCCGGCTCAACAAGGCCCTCTATGGTCCGGCGTGCTCCTTGGGCTTGGTACTCCCGGTTCGCCACGTTCCTGCTGTCTAGGGGTTCCGCGGAGGCAAAGTCCGACACTTCTTCGTTATATATCACGATGGGACTGAAGACTACATACCGCTGCTCTATGTTGACGATATTGTCCTCACAAACCTCCGGCCGATCCATAGTTGCTTCAGCCTAGATCTCTTCGTTACAGCAGAGTTTGCTAAGAAGGATCTCGATTGAAAACACCACTTCTGGGTGTCACTTGTTGGCTCGCCGTGGTCTGTTTCTACACCAAAGAACAATATGCTCTTGATATCCTCGAGCGGTACCGATGACAGATTGCAAGCCATGTGCCACCCTGTTGATACTCAGGCCAAGCTCTCGAGCGATGGGCGATCCTGTGGCGATCCTATTTCCTTCAGTCCGGTACAGCGCGTTCGCGATTACCTCACCTTCACCGGCCCGACCTACAGATATGTCGCTCAAGAAACTGGCCTTTTGTATGCATGATCCTCGAGAGTCACATCTTGCCGCAATGAAGTGCCTCCTCCGTTATGTCCGTGGCACTGTTGACTTCGCTTGGCTCTTCACCGGCCTCCCCTCTGGCCGCCTCGCTGCCTCTACCGACACCGACTGGGTTAGATGCCGGACACTTTCGCGCTCCACCTTGCCGTCTTCCCTACGGCAACCTTGTCTCCCCGGTCGGCCAAGCTCCAGCCGGTTGTCTCCGCTCCAAAGGTGTAGGCAGATACGGCCATCGCTAATTGAGCGCTGAGGCGTGCTGCCGTCGGCTCTTGGTCGAGCTTCACGGCCCCCCGGCGCAAGCGCGTCTACACTCTCCAAAGAACCGGTTCAACATCCGCGGACGAAGCATGTCGAGATTGACTTACACTTTGTTAGCGATCGGGTGGCTACTCGGTGATGTCCGGTGCTCCATGTACCGACCACCTCCGTTTTGCCGACATCTTCACCAGGGTCTGCCCTCCTCGGCGTTCACCGGAGTTTCGATCCAACCTTTAACGTAGCCGGTGGCTAGTTGTGCCAAGGGGGTGCCTATATGTGTTGCTTTCTTTGATTGTCCAGGGCTTGATCTCCGGCGGCCGTGCCGGACTCGGGGTGTTAGTGTATATGAGTAGAGGCCCATGTACAGCCAACATTATACCCCACCCTTCTAGGGTTTGGAGGAATACACATTGACCACTATTCGTAGAATAATTACCAAATAATGTTTATAACCCAAAGTGCTAAGGATCGGAGATATCCACACATCACAATTAACTACAGCAAAAGGTTATGATGTAATGGAAACGGAGCTAGCAAAGAGAAAGTGTGTGTGTTTGCCTAACCGCGTGCATGACACAAGGAGCGTCGCGGCTTTTATTACATGTGACAACCGACATGTTTCTAAGAGAAGTGACAACGGAGTTGGACTGATGACCAAGATAATGATGACATAGGGTAGACGTGACAGCAAGGTTGCAGCTAGCGGTGGTGTTGGACAAAGTGGATGGTATGGTGTAGAGGTCGCCGCTGCCATTGCATTGAAGAATCATGTGTCCTGTCCATGGATCCTTAACAGAAAGCCAATGGTGTCAAATTTGGAAGAACAATGATTATAAGGTGTAAATTGACGAAAGCAAAAGAAGATTGTGCACTATGTCAGAGCAATCGAACATTATTTTTTTGATGGAAGGAAGTGTCGGTTGTAGGAAGGATAGAAGTATCAAGACTAACAATAGTTATAGAATGATCTTTGCCCACAGCAATAGATGGAGGAAGGTGGGTATGTTGTGGACTCTTTTTGTTGGCCGGTAGCATAGACGCCACAGGCTACGCTGTGGGCCACGAGAGTCCAACCGCGGGTAACAGTCCAGTTTGTTAGAAAGGAAGGGAGGATTTTTAGCAGATTTGGGTTCTTTTGTTAGATTAGGAAATCCACCTATTATATAAAGGAGCATCTAGATTGTAATCAGAATTATCGGAAGGAAATAAACCTACCCTAGGCGGGTTAGGGTTTACCTCTTCGACGGTGGCTGCGAGCGATTTAGCCGCTAACGCCGCCGAACTCCCAACAGCTCACTTCCTCGTTATCCACACAGGTCTAGGCCGCTCAATTGAAGCTATAGTAGCAGTCAAACGCTACAAGAGGACTAAAAAGGAGAGCAGCATCGACAATGACACAAAAGGTGGATAAGTCAAATGGATAGCCAACCACAAAGGAATAGTAGTATTCGGCTGTGTGAAGTTTTTGTGGACTCGAATGGTAGACAACAACAACAAGAACAACACAGCCTTTTTGTCCCAAGCTAGGCTGGGGTAGGCTAGAGATGAAACCCACGTAAAAACAAGGATAAGAGAAACATAAAAAAGACACAAGGCGGAAGGTAGAGTTTTGTTGGAATTGAACTAAAATTGGGTTGCCAAAGGGCAATCTGGCTCTAGGCCTTGATTCATTATATATAGCAATAGTTCAACTTGGAGTACAAGAAGCTCAAGAGCATATTCTGAGAATTATACTAAAGCAAAAAAGTAAGGAACTTGGCTGCCAAGGAAGCTAGGTAAAGGCCAGCCCTAAGTATCCATCAAAGTAACTAGTGATAACTTAAGTAAAAGATAACTAGAACTAGGCTTAACCACATTTCTCCCCTAAGCCTTGTTGGTGCTGATCTTGAGATCTTCTCGAGCCCAATCCTTCCCATCTCTTCAAATTTGGCCTAGCGAGAGACTTAGTCAGGATGTCCATGGCGAGCAGATCTGCTGTGGGGATGTAATCAGCCTTGGTGCTCGATCATCGGCCGCTGCAGAAACCTGCTGATGAACCCGACAGCAAATGCAATGTCGGGCGGGTGTGAACCAGGTACTGCAGGCTACCCACGAGCACGCCAATACTGGGCTGGATCCACCTCCTGGCCATGCTGTGCTTGCCAGCTTGAGGCGCCCTCCATCAAAGTGGCGGCTGGATTGCAGTCCGCCATGCCGCCAAGCTCCGAGGATGCGCTTGGCGTAGTGGGTCCGGAGAGGAGATGCGCCCGGGGCCTGCTGAACCTCGACCCCAAGATAGAAACTTCGAAGCCCGGATCACTCATGTCGAAGGCAGCCTTCAACTCGGTCTTGAGCGACTATCTCCGGCTCCTCTGCGCTTTGGTGATGATGAGATCGTTGATATAGACCCCAATCACTGCTGCGGATCCGGGCCGAGCTCGTGTCGATCGTAGCCGCATCGATCGCTCTGCGCTCGAAGCCCATCTTCTTCAGCGTGGGCGTCAGCTTGGCATTCCATGCACGTGAAGCGCTGTCGCGAGGCCATCGGCGCCCAGGGAGGCGGTATACCTTGTCTTCTTCTCCGGGAAGGGCGAACCCGGTGGTTGGGCGTAGACCTCCCTCTTGGAGCTCCCCTATGGCCTTGACGTCCATGTGGTGGACAGGCCAGCCCTCCCGCACGACGAGCAAGCAACACGCGCCGCGGACTCCGGCAACACGCGCCTGGGACTCCATCCTGGCCACCAAAGACGTAGGCGCCGCCGAAGTAGGCTTTCCCGCTGGGCAGTCAGCGGCGAACAAGCTGGGCCTTGTGCTTGATCACGCGCCACGGCGTCCTTCTTCAATTTGTACACCCACTTCACGGTGATCACATGGTCGGCACGCCAGACGCACCAACTCGATTGCCATTCCCGCCCCGCAGATCTCCTACTCGTGGTTGCTCGCGAGGCCGGATTCCCCAAGAGGTGCGGCGCCGTTGCTCCCCTAGAATGTTGGCCATCGTCCGGAGCATCGGTAGCGCTCGTTGTCGAGGGCGCGATCCAGCGGGTCCTCATCATCCTCCGCAGGAGTGGAAAAACTCGATGCAGCGGTCGGTCGACCGGGCGTTAGTGCACCATGGCGAGCCTGGGGACGAAGTCGCCGCTAGGGGGCAGCTTCGAGACGCAGGTCGACGCTCCCCTGCAACCTCCCAACCAGTTTGGCTAGGGGCATAGATATATATACAATCTACATGTACCAGCTATGGTACTCTTAGGTATGGTGAATACACCAACTACCTACTCCTAGGTACAAGCTTAGCTCAGCCTTCTACCTACTCTACATGGCTGATGCAAGCCACTACCATGGCTAAATGCCATGTTGCTACAGCTCCATGGATGGACAGCAAGAGCTGACCACTCCTCTACTTTTGCAACTACAGCAATCAAACAAGGGGCAGCAGATTACAACTTACATGCATAACAGAGCTTGGACAGAAGAGGGGGCCAATATTTCATGAAAATGGAAGTAGAGGGGGGGCAGATTAGTATTTTATTAGCACTTAAAGGAATGAAATTAAGCACTCCATTAAAAATTTGTCTAGCTTAGGCGTGACCAAGTAGGCCCAAACGGAACTAGTGGAGAGGTAGAGCACAAGGGAGAATGAATATGGAGTTCGATTAATGCCTGACAGCCCGACAGACCTGCTCCCAAGGATGATGGAACAATGCCTGACAGCCTCACCCTGAGCTTGGGGACAACAAATCAAGGACAACGCTGAGCATGGGAGGATCTCTTGCTGCTGCTGCTACACAAACAGGAACAGAAACAGAAGGGGTTGGGTTGGGCTAGGTTTGTTGCTGTCCCTGGAATGGAGTTTGATCATCCCGTGGCAGCACAACAGAAGATTTTCTTAGACCTAGAGAAGAACCAAAGCTGTTGATACCATGGTAGAATATGAGAAGAGGAGGATTGGATGATAAGTCAGTTGTATTGAACAGCCCCAAATGGAAAATGTATACATGACAGCACCCAAACCCTAGACTAGTATCATGACTATAAATACCCTTAAAAGGATAATTGATTTATGTATGTAGAAAGACTAGAATGGTTACAGACAATCTTAATTCCATATGGAGATTTCACATATACTCTTAACAATGTAAAGGTGTGGTTTTTGCTGCTACCGCGTTGATTGAGGATGATGCATGACATTCATGAGGGATGACATTTGATTATGCACATTTCTAAAGACTAGACTACTCGAAAATCACATTGCACTAAGTGGTAACTACACTAGATCGCATATCAATATGGCTTCCTGGTTGCTGAAACCTTTTTAGTTTGCTCCAGCATAGCCTATATACTCAACATCATGGACCTTATCCTAAACTAGCTGCAAAGGCCAGCCAGAACTTGTTTTACAGCCAAAAAATATTTGAGAAAGTAAAACAAGTTTTCATCTACAATACTATGTAAAGGCTCTGTCAACTATGTATGGTTGTTCCATGTCAATTTAACCTAAGCGTGTAATCTAAAACAACTGAACCAAAAGCATTAGTTCTGCATACATATTTGAGAACTATAAGACGGTCCAATAAGACCATGAGAAGCATACCATTTGTTGTCAATCTGTGGTTTCCTGAGCTGAAGTTGACAATAATATTTTCAAGCGAAATCACTGTCAAACATTTGAAGACACAAAACCTGAAGAGAAGTCATGTCAGTAGGAAGCAATAGTCATCGAAGACCAAATGATAACAGTAGTTCAATTTCAAATATAGAAGCAGAACCAAGATTCTTATGGGCGGTAAGGTGAGACATGAGGACTACTTCCATTTCCAATCACCTAGGTGATATCTCATCATAAAGTGAGGCAAGGCAACGCCATATGATTATAAGAAACTTCAGAGCAGCACCATTGAGGAAAGGGAAAAAGGAAAATAAAAAAAAAAGGAAAGAGGGACAAGACAGCCAGCCCATATAGGGTGTGTTTGGTTGTCCGGCTTGGGCTGAAGCCATGGCGGCCGGGCCAAATTTAGGTGTTTGTTGCCCTTGGCCGGCCCGTTAGCCGTGGCCAGGCCCGGACCACCACCACCAGCCCGCCCCTGCAAACGACCCCTCACAGTCGTTTTTACGCTTGGGCTAAGTTCGGCCCGCTCCTCTCACTCTGCTGGTATTGCTTCACCGCCAATGCCATTGTCCATCGCTCAAAGTCGCTGCCCGGCCGCGCTTGCTCCAGCTCCTCCGTCCCACGCTCCTCCATCCTCCTGCCGACCATGAGCCTCTTCTGGTCCATCCAAGGCGGTGCTCATCTTCCCCCCCCGGCGCTCTTCCCCCCACCGCTCGCCGCGTACATCTCGGCATAGATCCATGGCGGACACCGGCGGAGGTCTCGGGAGAAGCTCACACCAGCGATGGTGCCCTGCTTGGCGGCCATGGCGGGGTGTGCTTGCCAGGTTGTGGAGGCATCCACGCAGCTGCCGCCCACAGCAGCGGAGGCCACTGCCGGGGACCGCGCGACTTGGGAGGGAAGGGAGGGGGTGTGCGGAGGGGGAGGAGCCCGGCGCGGAGGAGGTGGGCGAGAGTGGGAACGCGAGGTGCGGGCGCCGCTGAGCGGAGAAGGCCCGATTCCGGTGATTCTATCTAAGAAATGCAACCAACCAAACACAATCTTGTTGTAGCCAGGTTCACATTCGTAGCAACCAAACAACAGCCCACCTTCTCCCCTGAGGCCAGGCTAGATCTGCCCTGGCTAGGAATTGGGGCCAGGCCCCAGGCGCCCAGCCAACCAAACACACCCATAGTGCCCTCTTTCAACAGGTCAACCTGGCTCACTCGTGGCTCAAGACAACAGTGCCCCATTCATCTGACGTCAAGGGGCTGGGCACCACATGCCTTTTGTGGGCTGGCTTTAACATGGGCTCAAAGCAAACTCCCCCTCTAACCAACTCTTTAGGGCATTTTTTTAAAATCGGGCGAGGCCCCCAGCCAACCTGAGGAGGTGGGAGCCGCGACCACAACCTGCAACAAGAGAGTGATGCGTGCGTTGGACATTACTGAAGAATCTGAAGGCATCAGCCAGGAGGCTCTGGATCATTACAGTAAGCTGTTTACTCAAATCCTCTTCGTTGACCAACATTCAGGCACAAGCTTGCTGCTCTGTTTGGTTGGAGGATTCCAGATGAGGGATGTGCTAGAGCAGGAGCTTTTCCCCTAGTTCTGTCATTGTTTGTGGTTTCGGGTCGCTCAACTTCTCCTTGTATCAATGAATCCGTCTACTATATAGTGCTGGAAATGTAATGGGGCTCAATTCTAAGGCACGGCAGGATTCTGGCGTACTCTGGTTGTCTCATCAAGGGTGGATATAGTCTGTTTCCAGGAAACTAAGATGTCTGGGATTCCTCATGGTGTAATTCTGGCTATGCTAGGCTCCGATTTCTCTCATTGGGTTGAGCTGCCGGCGAATGGTGCGAAAAGTGGAGGAATTCTCATTGCTTGGAAACATAACCTTGGTCCTGCAGCTGCGGTTCGACAGATAGACATTGCAAGTTCAATTCTGTCCTACTAATGGTCAAGCCTGGTGGTTTTACTTGCGTGTATGGACTCTCAAGGTGATTATAACAAGCAGATGTTCCTACAAGAACTGAGGGATGTTCGAAGCTGCATGTCGGGGCCCTTGGCTTGTAATGGGGCGCTATTATCCTCAGGACGGAAGACAAAAACAATGACAACCTGAACAGAGCTATGATGGGCAGCTTTCGTCAGCCTAATCAACGATCTCATCTCGGTCTGCTGGATTTGTCCATGCGTGGACGTAAGTTCACTTGGTCGAATCCAGCAGGATTCACCCACTTTGGTTAGATTGACAGAGCCTTGTGTTCCACAGATTGGGATCAGATTTTCCCAAACAATTTGTTGCAAGTGCCTCCACACATGGCTCTGATCACTGTCCTCTCCTTACTTTAAAATGCGTCAAACCTGGGAAGGCCAGATTTCACTTTTGAGGCTGTTATGTACGGCAAGTCGTAAGCCGTGTGGTTTTTTTTTTTTTTTTTTTTTTTTTTGAGCATAGTACAGCCGTTGTGGTGGCTAAGGGCTACGAGAGCCGGGGCTTGAGGCCCATAATCCTAGTCAATTAAGTATTTCTTAGATTTATATATTACTATTATTAGAAGATTGCTATTATTAGAGTCCAAGGACTATAAATATGTAAACTCTCTATTTGGATCGGTAAGCAGAAACAATATCAATTGTTTCCGGCTTCCTCGAGGAGCCGGAGTTTGCCTAGCCGCCTCCTTCCTGTTCTCACGACCACGACGGCACCAACTCGCCGCCCGCGATCTCAGCCCCACCACGTACTCCTCCTTCCCATCCATACAACCTCCTCAACCCTCTCCGGCACGACCCGGGACCGGGGTTCCTAACAGCTTGGTATCAAAGATGTCGGGCCCTCCTCCTACCCGTCGGTGCCCTTGCCCACCTCCGAGGCGCGCCTCCTGGTTCATCCCAGCCGCCGCGCTCCTCTCTCTCCGAAGCAAGCTCGGCTGGGGACACCATCACGCTCGCCTCCTTGGCGCACAGCATCACAGAGCTCACCCGACATCACCGAGCACCTGGCGCACTGTTGCGGCCCTCCGACCACCACCTCACCCCTACCCCACACCAACCACCACCACCACCACCACCACACCACCGACCTGCCCCGGTCCCCGCCCGGCGGCGTCACGCATCTTGGCTGGTCTCCGCCCGAACATCCCGTTGCCATCTGGCAAGCGGCCACCACCTCAACTAGCCGGTCATCGTCACCGATCCCTTCTTGGGCAATGGGGCCCACACCATCGGCGATCCGACGGCCCGTCCTCCGCACCCGGCCAAGATCCCGTACGATGGCATGGAGGGCCACCTCTTTGTGGGGCCGGGCGCCTCCACGCCTGCCCCCATCCCGGGCTGGCCCATACCACGGAGGACATGCTCACTTCCGACGGGCTGCGCCATCGGCCCCTGCCTAAGCGCCCACGCACCGCCACGCTTCTACAAGCTCGAGTTCCTGACGTTCGATGGTGGCGTCGACCCTCTCAACTGGCTCAACCATTGTGAGCAGTTTTTCCGCGGCCAACGCACCTTGGCTCGGATCGGACATGGCTGGCCTCTTACCATCTCCGTGGCGCCGCCCGCATGGTACTACACCCCGAACGAGATGAGGACATGCCGCCTTGGGAGCGCTTTGGCGCCTTGTGCCGCCTTGATTCGGGCCGCCGACCCCGGGAACGCGCGTCTTGAGCTTGCCCGCTTGCCGTTTACCTCGACGGTCCAGAGTTTTCCGAGCGGTATAACGCCGTTCTATGCCACACCGATGACGACCTTGGCCCCCTCCGGCCAAGGGCTGTTCGTGGGGGCCTTCCGGAGCACATCCGGTCGGCGATGGAGATCGTCATCCCGGACCTTCAAATGGCGATGTACTACACGCGGGCCTTGGCCGCCCGCGTGGCGGCGCACCGGTGTTGTCTGTTCGACCCACAACGCGGCGCCCAAGCCCACTGGCACTGCCCGACCCCACGCTCCGCGCTTCGTGCCACCGTGGGCACGCCAAACCTCGTCGGTAGGCGGCCGCACCGCCACGGTTCGGTGCCTCTCACCCGCTAGGCGGCAAGAGCGCCTAACGCCCGGGCCTTTGCTTCAATTGTGACGAGCCCTACGTCCGGGCCATGTGTGTCGGCGCCTCTTCTACATGTTGAACGACGACTACGTGGACGACGGCATTCCGGCCGAGGTCGCGGGCTCGCCGCGGCTTTCCAAGAGGAGCCGGAGGTCATCCTCCCCGAGGCCACCGCGGTCGCGTGGAATCCGCCCCCCTCGGTGTCTCTCCACGCGCTCTTGCTGCGTGCGCCGCGAAAATGCCATGGTCCTCCACGTCGCCGCCGCAAAGGCCGGCGGGCCGTTGCCCACCTCGACTCGGCTCGACGACTAATTCATCAACGCCCGGCCTACGTGGCGCTACTTGCGGTGGCTCTGACCGCGGCCGACGTTGCGGGTTATGGTGACCAACAATGACCCGGTGCCTGCGCGGTATCGGCACATAATGTGCCCATCTCCATCGGCACCGAGGACTTCACCATGTTTGTTTTCGCATCACGGCTCCTTGACCTCATCCTCGGCTATGAGTTCCTCAGGTACTCTAGGGTCCGTCCCATGGGACCGCGGGAGTACTACCGCATATCCATCATCCGTGGCGGCCAGCGGGTGACCTGGCTGGGCGTGGGCTCGGCAGGCGGCGCCAGCGACACCCCGTTCGGGATCTTCGAGGGAGTCAGCGCGGACTCACCGCCCGGCTCGCCCCCTACAACCCGGGGATTCATCTCTTGCCCGGTACATAGCGGTGGCGGGTTCGCCCTACCGCTACCCACACTTATAGAAAGACGAGCTCGGCGTCGGTGCTCGGAGATGCTATAAGCGGGGATCCATACGGGCCAAGACATCCAGCCCCTCGCGCCGGTGCTCCTCGTCGCAAAGGCGGACAATTCTTGGAGGTTCTCGCCATCGACTCAGGGCGCTCAAACGCCGTTACCTCCAAGGACAAATTTCCTATTCGGTGGTTGACGAGCTCCTTGATGAAATGAACGGGGCTCGCTTCTTCTCCCGAAATTTGGATTTGCGCTCGGGCTACCACCAGGTCCGGATGCACCCTACCGACATCCTCGAAGAAGGCGTTCGGACTCATGAGGGCCACTATGAGTTCCTTGTGATGCCGTTTGGCCTTGCCAATGCTCCGGCGACATTTCGGGCCTTGATCAATGATGTCCTTCGCCATATCTCCGCAGTTCGTGTTGGTCTTTTTTTCGATGATATACCGATCTATAGCTCGTCGTGGGCGAACACTTGTAGCAGACATCGCCATCGTCCTCGACGCATTCCGAGTCATCGCCGCACCTGCTGTTCCAAGTGTTCCTTCGGGGCTGCCTCGGTGGCCTATCTCGGCCTCGTCATCTCGGCCGGGTGGCCATGGACGCGACAAGGTGGTGGTGGTGGAGTCCCGCCCGAGCCCCGGTCAAAGACGCCCTCACGGGCTTTTTAAGGGGCGATCGGCCACCGGAAATTCATCCGAGATTTCGCATCGTCGCGGCACCCCCGACACGTCTCTTCTGCGGCGCGACGCGTTCGCTTGGGATGACGACGCCGCGGCAAAGATTCGGTCCGCCGAAGATCGGCACTCACCACGGGGCGGTTCTACGGCTTCTGAACTTCGACCGCCCCTTCACGGTGGACATCGACGCCGGTCGGGGTTCGGCGCCCGTCCTCCACCAGCGCCCGGGCCCCCGGCCTTCTTCACCGGTAGTTCATCGCCGGCACCTCAAGCTTGCTACTTACGGCGCGAGCTCATTGGTGTGGTGCAGCGTCCGATCGCGGCCGCACTGGGGGTCGCCACTTCATCGTCGCACCCGACCACCGGCTGAGAAACTTGCCGGACTACCGCCTCGACGGTGCCCCAACACCAATGGGTCGACAAGCTTTTCAGTTCGACCGCCGTGGGTACGGGCGGGCGCCCGAACACGCTTGAACACGCCTTTTTGTCCCCGTCCGGGACGTGGAGGACGCACCTTCTTCTTCAATCGCCACGGCCCGCGTTGGTGCGTTGTCGGGCCGTCGTCGCCTTCCTCGGAGAGATCGATCGGGGCTGTTCTTCTTTGCTCCGATGCAGTCCTCCTTCGGGGAGTGCCTCCAGTCGGGAGTTGCGGGGCCCCGGCGCCTCGACCGGGCTCTTGCTCGATGGCGCCCGGTCTTCGTTCGACCATGGAGATCGCGCCACCAAAGCCCTTCAGCTCGCCACGGCGCGGGCCATGAGGGCACACATAAGACCTTGCACCGTCTCAAGCGGAGTTCTACATTCGTGACCGCACACCGGTGGGCGATTGGGTGCGGAGCTGCGTCACCGCTAGCGAACAAGTCGCCCGACCATGGCGCCGGCTGGGCTGCCCTTGAGGTGCCATCCCATGTGGGCGGACATCTCAATGGATTTCATTGGGGGCGCCCAAAGTTGGGGAAGTCTGCCATCGTCGACCGCCGTCGGCCGCCTCCAAATGCGCCCATTTTATTCCCATTTGGGCACCTACGGGCGACTTCGCGGCGCGCGCCTTCTTTTGATTTCGCATCGCCCCGCTACACGGGTTTCCGTCACGATCGTGAGTGATCGGGACCCTGCGTTCTGCGGCCATGTGTGGCGCGATCTCTTCAAATTGGCCGGCGTCGACCTTTTCGCATAGCACGCTTTACGCCATGGCACGGACGGCTAATCGAAGGTGGTCAACAAAATCATCGCCATGTATCTTTCGTTGCGCCAGGTGGCGGCCCGGCGTCGGGTCGTGGCCGGCTCTTGTGGGCGGAGTACTGTTATAAGACCTCCTACCACACCAAGGCCTGCCGCGCCCGTTTGAGGTGGTCTGACCGCCGCCCGCAACCGTTCTTCCGTACCAACCTCGTGTCGGGCGCGCGACGGAGGCCGCCGGGCCGCTCTTCCGGGACCGTGATGACATCATTGCCGAGGCTCGCCGGTGCTTGATCCAAAGAATCCAAAAGGTACTATGATGCCAACCATCGGGGCGTGGACTTCGACGTAGGCGCTTGTCCGTGCGTCTTCTTCACCGCAAAGCTCAATCCACTGGACCCCGCGCCAAGCGAGGCCTGGGACCTCGGCCGGCCGGTCCTTTTCGGGTGCTCGAGAAGATTGGGTGGGTGGCCTACCGCCTTGAGCTACCGACCGGAGCAAGGCCGCATGATGTGTTCCATTTCACCCTTCCGAGCGACCACAGCATCATACTCCCGCCACCTCGGTGTCCTTCCACCTCACTAGGGACGGGACGCATCCTCCCTGCTCCCGAGCCGCCGTGCATGCTAAGCCGAGCGGGGCGTGTGGCGCGATCCTTATCAAGTGGCGCTGACTTGCCGGACGAAGAAGCCACCTAGGAGAAGGTCGGCGACTTCAAGGCCGCTTATTCGAGTTCCGCTCGAGGACGAGCTGTTTTTCGCGAGCGGGAAGAGATGTTATGTACGGCAAGTCGCATACGGTAAGGCGTGGCTAAGGGGCTACGAGAGCCAGGGGCTTGAGGCCCATAATCCTAGTCAATTAAGTATTTCTTAGATTTATATATTACTATTATTAGAAGATTGCTATTATTAGAGTCCAAGGACTAAAAATATGTAAACTCTTCTATTTGGATTGGGAAGCAGAAATAATTATTTGGCTTATTTCCTCGCTTCCTGTTCTCGGAGATCACGAGTTTGCTCGCTGGCTATCTCGCCCCTCCACAGCCTCCTTCTTCCCATCCATACAACCTCGGGCCCTCTAGGCGGGACCACCACGGTTCCTAACACTAGGCCTTCTGGACTAATTTGGATGGGTTTACAGAGGCAGTGGGACAAGCCTGGACTGTTCCAGCATCTTCATGTCCTTCCCATCCATAAAATTCTAACCCCTCTCTCAGAGTTGGACCATAGGACCACGGTTCCTAACAGAGGCCTCCTTCCCATCCATAAACCTTTGATGGGTTTACCAGGACCACGGTTCCTAACAGAGGCCTTCTGGACTAATTTGGATGGGTTTACAGAGGCAGTGGGACAAGCCTGGAATTCTGTTCCAGCATCTTCATGTCCTTTGACACCCTCGCTAGAAAATTCAGAGCAACAACCAGAGGTCTTCAGAGTTGGAGCATAGGAAGCTTGGTCATGTAAACTCTCAGCTTGTCTTGCCAGAGATCCTACATCAGCTGGAAATTGCCCAGATAATCGAAGTTTGTCTAATCAGGAATTAGGGCTGCGGAATCAACTCAAAAGACATTCACTGGCCTTGTCCTCCCTGCAGGCGCACAATTGCACATAGTCGTTGCTGCATCTCTTGGCTGAACGATGGGGATGCCAACACCTCCTTGTTCCATTCTTTTCGCTCGCACCGCAAGCGGAAGAATTTCATATGCAAACTCACTTCGGATGACAGATGGGTACTCACTAGCCACGAGGAGGAAAATATTTTTAATTTTTATAACAGTCTCCTTAGGGAGGCTCCTGATTGTGATGAAACCATCAACCTGGAGGCCTTGGCCATTCCACAGCACGATCTGTCCGAGCTGGAAGCTCCTTTTTCTGAGGAGGAAGTTTGGCAGACAATCTGCTCGCTCCCTTCTGACAAAGCCCCTGGGCCAGACGGACTTACTGGTAAATTTTACAAGGCGTGTTGGCCTATTATCAAAGAGGAGATGGCAGCAGTTTCGGCTATTTGGTGTAGAAAATTTGGCAATTTTGAACGGCTGAACTCGGCTTATATCATTCTTCTCGAAGAAAGTTGAGGCCAGGAATATTAAAGATTACAGACCTATCAGCTTGGTTCACTCCTTTGCCAAGCTTATCACCAAAATTCTAGCCAATCGCTTGGCTAGGCTTAATTTAATAATTGGTCTCTCCGATTCAAAGTGCATTTATCAAGGGTCGTTTCATTCAGGACAACTTCATGATGGTACGCCAAATAGCTCGCTACCTCCATCAGTAAAAGCAAAAGCAAGCCAGGATCCTGCTAAAATTAGATATCACAAAGGCTTTTGATTCTGCCTCTGGCTGTTCTTGCTGGAAGTTCTCAGAAACTTGGGTTTGGGACAGATTTGGTGCAATATCATTAGTGGTCTCCTCGCTTCCACACAGGCGTGCTCAATGGCTTCTCTGGGGAAAGAATCAGATACATGAGGGGTTTGAGGCAAGGTGACCGATTATCACCAATGCTTTTATTTTAGTTATGGATGTTTTTGGGCTTCATGATAAAAAGGCAGTGGAAGAGGAGCTGTTGCAGCCGCCGCTAGAAGGACAGTGCAGCATCGGATCTCTATTTATGCGGATGATGTGGTAATTTTCCTGAGGCCTTCTGTTGGGGACATCGACATTGTTTTGGACATGTTACAACTGTTCGAAAGGCTAGTGGGCTGAAAAACCAACATGGAGAAGAGTAGCATGATGCCCATTCAGTGTCAGGAGGAGGACAGACAATTAATAGAAGCCCACCTCCCCTGTCAGTTGCTTGATTTCCCTGTATGTACCTCGAGTGCCTTTTGTCTCAAGAAGCTAACTAGATCCCAAATCCAACCAATAATAGACAAGGTTGCCGACCAACTTCCAGGATGGAAGGCTGATTTGCTAACAAGGGCAGGAAAGAAAGTGCTGGTCCAGTTTGTGCTCACATCCATGCTGGTCTACCTATCTATGACCATGGATCTCCCACCATGGGCCATCAAAGCCATTGATAAGATCAGAAGAGGTTTTCTGGAAAGGTAGAAGAGATGTGAAAGGGTGGACATTGCTTGGTGGCTTGGCCCAGTTACCTCGACCACCAGAGTTGGGGGCTTGGTATATTACAGTTGCAACAATTAGGGATGGGCCCTCAGAATGAGATAGTTATGGTTACAGAAAACTGAGCCAGAAAAGCCGTGGGCCTTTTTCCCCATCCAGGTCCACCATTTGGTCAAAGCCTTTTTCTCTGCAGCCATTGTCTCTGAAGTCGGCAATGGAAGGAACACCCTTTTTGATTGACAGATGGCTGCATGGGCAGAGTCTTGATAAGCTTGTGCCCACATCTCTTTGGTTTAATATCTAGTCGGGCAAAGAAAAGGACAGTATATGAGGCACTTACTGATGGGAGATGGGTGGCTGATATTAGAGGTGCTCATACAGTCGGTTTTGACCGAATACTTGAATCTGTGGCAGCTTCTGAACGAGGTGGTGTTGAGGGGCCTGATGTGGATGACTCACATTTGGCAGTTTGCATCTACAGGAAAATATTCAGCTAAGTCAGCATATGAGGCAATGTTTATTGGTGCCACCCAGTTCAGGCCTTGGGAGAGAATATGGAAAAGTTGGGCACCTGGTAAGTGCCAATTTTTCATGTGGCTGGTTGCACACAATAAGTGTTGGACCGGCTGATAGGCTTACAAGAAGGGTCTGCCACACCCTGAGCATTGTCGTCTGTGCGACCAAGAGGAGGAGACGATTAACCACTTGCTAGTTTCCTGTGTTTCCTCACGCCAAATTTGGTTCAGTGTCCTACAACGATTTGGCTTACAAAGATTAGCCCCACAGTCGGACAATCATTCATTTGATGACTGGTGGGATCGGGGTGGCTTACAAGGGTGGCTGATCATGCAAAAGCAGGGCCTGAATTATGTTATTATCTTGGTGGCTTGGTTTCTCTGGAATCACAGGAAACTGTTGTGTTTTTGATGGACGCCAACCTGATCTAAATGGGCTTCTCCGTTAGGGATGACATGTTTCTGTGGGGAGTTGGCTGGGGCTCGAGGAATCTCTCATCTTCTCGCCCTGCAGCCCCCCAATTAGACTGATAGGTCTCCCTGGTCTTGGGTTGTGTTTTCCTGGATAACAGGTGATCTAGTGTGTGTGTTTGTGTTTGGGGGTTAAAACCCCTTTTTGTATTTTTGACTGGGTATTTCACCCTTTTTCTTCCTCTTAATATATTTATACGCAGCCCTCCCTGGTGTTCGAGAAAAAACAGCCAGCCAATATATCCTTTCTGGCATGTTATCTGACCAATCTGTTATCCTTTCTGGCATGTTATCTGACCTATCTGTTATCCGTAGCCCTCCAAACCATCAACAAGCATTCCAGCACCAGAGCCACTCCAAAAAAAAGGCGCCAGAGCCACTGCCCTGCCCCTCTCTGACTCGACCTCCATCCCTCCCTCCCAGTTCTTATGCATTGCTGCCACGCACAACAATTCTTTCTAATCCTACCTCTCCAGCTCTCCCCTCCTTTACTCACTGCTGGTGCTGCCCCCTTCCAGATCCCCTTTGCAATCATCTGCAGATCACAAATCAAGAGTTTCTGGCTGCTGCCCCGCCTGCCCCACCCAGATGTCTGAGGTAGCAGAAGTTTGTGATGGCCATAGCGCTCTGGAGCCGTGGGGATGGGAGAAGAGACGAGTGCTTGGCCTTCCCAGTCCTCCCCTCCAGTTCATCCCTATCTCTTCTGCCTTCCCTCCTCTCGTGTTTTTGCTGATTTTTGGTCATGGCAACAGGGACCAGGTTTTTTAGCGCTTGGATGCCTAGGTGACGACTAGTCTACACCATAAAAACCTTGAGCACAACAAATAAAAGACCCCAGTAGGCGCATACAAAATAAAAAGCGCAAATAAGTAGGTTGAACAAACCAAAAAAATGCAAGTTCAATAATATAACATCAAAAGGCAAGGGAAACAACCTTACCTGTAAGAGAACCAATAATGGTGGGATTGATGCCAATGCCATCCATTTTTAATTGTTCAAACAAATCCAAACCTAGTTGTGCTTCACCATTTCTACATGTCAGCTGTTATACCTGAAGAATACAATAAATTAAATTGAAAGGTGAAGTTCATGCTCAGAATTATTACCTTTCTCGTAAAGCAACAAATAATACTGAATATGTTATCTCATTTGATGGACCCCCTAATCTGTTCATCTCATTAAGGATATCAACAGCCTTTAAAACCTGATCACCATCACCTGTAGTTTCATTCATGGTCAATAAAAGCATGGAAACATCAATATTTGCACACATAAAGGAAAAGATTCAAATGAAAAGGACAAGTACCCATTATGCGTGTTCATGCAATGTAAATCCCATTATGGACTGACAACGAACTTGAAAACTAACTCAGCATATCCTTGCTTGAAATCTTAAACCATAAACCCTAAAAATCCTTAAACTTGAATGAAGCCACACTTAGGTCAGGAAAACTCAGACTATAGAAGCTATGTATAGAGAATTTTCACTAGATAATGTGTAAGTTTGTGATGCCACTTTCATATCTCTACTAATTTGTCACGTCAGCTTTTTAGATAACTGAAAGATAGATAAGGTCTAAATGCTTAAATTTGTATAGCTGGCCTTCTAAACAGGGGTGGCTAGAAGCTAGGGCTACTGCCTATGAGGAGGTCAAGTGTGTCAAAAAAAAAAAAAAAACTTAGGACCCACTCCTTTTCTTAGGCAAGCTAGGGGATAGGCTAACCCCAACCAACACACAGTGCCTGGTTATTTGTTTACATAGGAGAAAGTTAGACATACACAGAGAGGTGATCAAAGCATTTATCATTGAAACTGATGGGGTCAATTTAATAGACTTGATCTCCTCAGAGCTGCAGCGCCTTCTTCCAGTCCTCCGCCTGAAAACAGCAGTCCTCAAATCATGATGATATAAAAGGAATATTGGTAATATATCAGTCAATTTGAAGGGGCAGAAAAAGAATGTAACATGCAAGTAACAAGACAGAGTTACCTATGCAAGTTATACATTACTTACAAAAAATATAGAGTTATTGAACAACATGCATGACACAGTTAAAATCCTCGATGTGCTTTCCATGCAACAGTATCCACAACTTACATTACAGCAAGCCCCCATTAACGAACTGTATGCAATTGTTCCAACTTGTAAACCTTTGCTCTTGCATCCTTCATTATTTCAAAGGCAGCATCTGCCCTCCTAGCATGGCCAGCTACATCAACTAGAGCACTCAAAAACATCTGTAGATCATGGAAAAAAAGAAATAAATAAGACAAAGGGAGCACATTAGTTTTTTTCATAATTAAAGCTTATCAACAACAAATAACACCTCATCAGGTTTTACTCCAATCTTGTTCATATCTTCATATATCTTCAGTGCAAACCCTAAATCACCAGTCAAGCTACAGCTTCTTAGTGCGATTGTGTAAACTTCACAAGTACCCTTTATATTATACTCCTGAAGCATTTTGTACACCTCACGAGCTCTATCAGCCTATAAGAACAAGATGAACACAACTTGGTTTTGGATACATATACAAGTTTTCCCGTTTTTGTATTTTCAAAACAATGTTTAATATTTAAAGAACCTGGCCAGCCTGAATACATGTCTTCATCAGTCTCAACAGTAACATGATCAGGAATGATTGGTTTGGATCCTTTAGATTCCGGAGGATTCTGCCGTCATTTCTGATAAAACATCAAATGCCCTAAGCCACAGCTCCAGATTCACCACATGCACTGATCAAAGCATTGAAGACAACTCGATCTGGCTTCACCTTCTACTGCAGGTACATCCAGTAAGTTTAAAGTATGAAACCCTTTATAAAGGGTTATAGACTGTTATAGCTTCAATAACATTAATAGCCACACATCAAATCCATCAGACAAAACAGTATCACCTTGGAACTCATAATCCCATAAGCACCAAAATGCTTTAGCCACTTGCCCAGCTCTAGCACAGCCATCAATTAATGCACTGTATGTGTTAACATTTGGCTCTATACCAGCACTGACCATCTCATGAAATACCTGAAATATAAATATAGAGTGCCACATGACTAAATTTTTAAAAGGAAATCACACATGTATCTAACAATGCGGTTTAGTTACCTCCAAACATGGCATCAACTTTTCCACACTTTGCGCCAGTTGATATCAGCGTTGTATAAAGCTTACAATCAGGTTTTAGCCCAGCTTCCTTTAGGAGCTCCATAACTTGGAGTGCCCCTATATAAAGGTAAAAACATTTGGTCATGTTCCATGCTTCCGTGCAACTCTGGCACATCTGACAAGAAATGCTACAAGTTCAAGGTTAGAGCAATTACCGTTAAAATCTAGTGAACTAGCACACACCGACAAAAGCATATTGAAGGTACTTATTTTGGGGTTGCCAATCAATCTGCAAAAGTTTAAGAGCTTCCAGGACAGCTCTGCTTCTTACACATACTGAAAAGCTGGCATGGTGTATCTAAAAAACAAATGGAAATTAGGAGTTTGAAGACAATTATTTATAGGAAAAGAGTAAATCATCCCTCCACTCTTGAAGTTGTGTCATTTTGACCATGAGCACTAAATTGCTGAACATGGCATCTTGGTAGACAGTGGTCAGCATCAAATGTCTACTCTTACATCCATCATCTCCTGATCCTCTGTATCATGAAAGGCAAGTAAAACTCCATCCTTTCGGATGTTCCAGATCATGGATTCTCGAACCAACAAAATAGATACGCAACCAACGAAGATCTGAGCTCCTATTTCCTTCTCACGAGAATAGGACTTACCCAAAACCTGGCATGGTGGTTTTAACCAGCTCCCAGAGATTACCAAACCTGAGCCCCCATCCCAAATGGTATGGTAAGCATTACACCTGGTATCCCCAAGGCGAACTTTGCTCAAGAGAAAGCAACACAATAGCGCCAGAGCCTAATAAGCAGCCACCACTGAGCTCAGTAGGTAGCGGCAAGCTGGCAGCCACGAAATAGGCAGAACCGAGACAAGGCTCAATCACCACAACACTTAGTCAAGCACAGAGAAAAGAGTCCTGACATGTGGTTCTAAAACATGTTCCTAGTTGAGTTTCTTCCATTGAATGGCCTGTTGCCATGTCACATAATCAAGATGATTTAGGTTTAGGGATTATTTGTTCCAGAATCAGTAGTTAAAGGGATGAATACTAGACAGTTCCATAATGCAGGATTAGAATTAGAGGCCATTGTAAAACTCGTGTGCATAAAACTAAATCAAGCTATACTTTTATCTGTTACAAAGGCCATTGTAAAACTAGTGCCCATAAAAATATAAAATGTCAAACTATCAGAAAAGATAATTTACCTTCTTCATATCAAGCAGTCCATTTTGTTCCATGCTTACTAACAAATCTATGCAGTCCTTCAACCTGAAAATACCAAATGGATGTTTAAACCAGAAAACTTGCATCATCAGAAATTAACCCTGTGTATAGAGTTAACTGGAGCTCAGGCACAAACGTGTCACAATGATTATCCATAAAATATGTTACCTTCCATCAATTAAGAAACTATTGTATATCTTCAAGTAATCTAATGTATCCTTTGTGCCCTTCTCGATGCCCCTCTTTACTGGAGCGAAGTTATCTGGATTCTCCTTGTTTAGTATGTTAGAAATGTTCCAGCCACCATCATGGCCCTTCACAGCTTTCACTTGTTTACTCACTGGAACTTCCCTTAAGCATGCAACTGGAGCAAAGTGTCCTGAATATAGATTATGCTTCAGAGGAAATGGGCCAACATCATTCCGGAGGAGATATGAAAAATAAATAAATTATTATTTCAGCAGACTAAGTACAAAGAAGAATATATGAATTTCAAAAGTAAAACCTGTTGGTAAATAAGAGCTCCCTGTATTAGAGTTGGTAAATTCAATCACTTTCCCAGGTTCAAGTAAATTTGCGAGTAGCTGGCCAGGGAACAAAATTAAGATGATCTTCTACTCTTTTAAAGGATGAAAGGGATGTAAAATCAAGATGTTCCTCTTGATCACTCTGAGGGGCATCCAACTAAATTGGTATCTGTGGTATCCATTTGCGTATCATTATGACCCTGCCTGTTTTGTGCCTCTTTTTTTTGTCCTGAAAGGGATAAAAACTGATATGGTAGCCCAGCTGCCCAGCCTGTTCTGTTAGATAAATACTTGAGTTATCTTGCCCTTGTGATACAGAATGTGGCATCACAGGAGAAGACTTGCATCTTTTTTATGGAACTATTTGCAGTTGGAGTTGAGCAACTAACTTCTTCAGGTCTAGAATATATAACAGTATATCCGGAGATATCCCAGGGTAATTACAGAATAAGCCTGTGTTTTTATGTACAGTGCTTGCACAGGAAAGTTACCAGCCTTGCGATGCATTTCATCAACAGCCATTCTTCCAGAAACACAAGGCTCTGAAAGCCAGTGACTATCCTGAGTTAGCTGTGCAGCTAAATTACTGTCATACATTGCTTTTGATGTACCCAAGGCCTTATTTACAATCATTTTGTCATGTTCGTGTAAAACCTGCCAAATTAGAAGAGAGATCTGAGTTAGCAAATAGTTTTTCTGCTAATGTAATGCACTAATGCTCAAAATTGATGTAATATTCCGTTAGCACAATTCTCAACAAAAAGAAAGGAGAGGAGGAGAGTTGAAAAGGTAGAAAACAGGATAATATGTTGCAAAATCAATTCAAGCAACTCTGCCTCAGACTATGTAACATTAAAAATAAATTGTGCAAAACGCATTAATCCATGAAATCGCTACAACAAGTTCACCTCCTCGAAATGTACTCACTGCACGCCACCGCAACCATATCAGCTGCAGAGCAATGAGAGGAAGGAAAGATGACCTTTTATTGATATTTGGAGGTGGAGAGACAGAACATGAGAACAGAAAGCAGAGAGAGGGGCCTGCCACCTTCCTTTACCATACCAGTGCTGCCTTTTTCTTGTTGTGTGCCTCTTTTTTTTTACCCTTCTCTATCACCTTTGCTATTATGCGCATACGCCTTTATTTGCCAAGCTAACGAGCGAAGCCCCGCCAGAAGCACTTCCGCCTGCTCGGGGCTTGACGCGCAACAGGTTGTCCCAGCGGGTGCAGGAGCCGGGGCCAGCGGCGGCGGCTGGAGCGAAGGTACCCCCCACCCCCAATCGATGAAGCCGTGCCGGCGAAGGCAGAGGGACAACGGCGAGGGAGGTGGAGGAAGCGCGGCGGGGCAGCCAGCAGCGGGAGAAGCGATGCAGGAGCGGAAGCGTAGGGAGGCGGAGGCCCCCATTGCCGGGGAGGAGTGGCCGGCTGCGAGTGAGGTTTAGGATGATGATGAAACGTTGGTA
>JADLZK010003973.1:0-40409 GCA_015847255.1 Hyparrhenia diplandra | reverse complement strand
GTATTCTTTCAGCATCTTGTCCATTAGCATCTTCTGGTGTACTTTCGTTTGCAATAGCCAACAAACCGTACAATATTGTCATGTTGGACACCCTTAAGCGCTTTAAGCTCATTTTCAAACTGCTCGCCATCGAGTTGCACGTGAGTAGTTCCTTTGAGCATCTTCACAGCAATCTTTTTCCCATCAGTTTTGTTCTCCCACTGTCGAGATATTTATTACTCACTTTTTGATAGCATATATACACTATACATAGCTAATACATACCTCTATTCTAAATTGTAAAACGTCTTGGCTTCTTCTAGATATACAACTTTTACTATGCACTTAGATATACCTTGTGTCTAGATATACATATGCTAATAAAAGACAACCAAATGTCTTGTAATTTGGAATGGAGTGGGTGCAGGACATGCAAATGCGATGTTGTACCAGACCATGCATTGAATATAGTTATATAATAAAAACTTTGCAACAATCTATCTAGAAGGAGCAAGCTAAATGTCTCGTAATTTGGAATAGAGGGATACATGCAGGACATGCAAATGGGATGTTGTACCAGGCCATCCGTTGAATATAGGTATATAATTTCTATAACATAGGATATCATTGCCAAAAAACACTTCTTTGCAACCATGATTTCTATATCGGGCAATGCTTTCAGGTACTCCCTTTACCTAGTAGGGGTAATATCTCAAATCGATCTGGACCGTTGATTATTACCATTTTATAAATTACTATACATTAATATATTTGTCGGGGTCTAAATAGGGCCCATTGACATTCTCATATAGCTTGAGAAAATGTCGGCCCGTCGGGGCCCGACCAGCTCGGCTTTGCTATCATCCAGCTTAGAAGGGCTGACCCGGCGGTGGTGGACCAGGCCAAGAGCCCGCAACGCCTACGTGAGGCGGAGTTGGCCCGAGGCGGCCCGGGTCACAGCGACGAAGAGGCTCGCTTCTCTCACGCGAGGACAAAGGTCGGGGGACCTACAAGGCTGACGAACCATGGCTACGTCATCATCGGCCAACCTAAGGCTCGGATTCAACCCCAAATCTCCGTCTCGCCCGAGGGTGGCTTAGCTCCACCGGCCTCGGATGAGAGACCTCCGCCTCTTTCGCGGGGTGGCCTAGCTCACACCACCCTCGGGCGCAAAAACTCCCTGGCCCGAGGGGAGACCCGACTCTCCATCCTCGAGGCGAGGTGGCTCAACTCTCACAAGGGTCATAGACCCTCGGGCGTGGGAGGATTCCGTCTCAAGGAAGAAGCGACTGCATTTAATCGCGGTTACACGAGACCGAGGCGCCCGGGGCCATCGATTACGCCAGTCAAATCGACTGCGATCACTTCCCAAAATCCGACCAGATGGGACACAAAGTTTGAAGCCGGTGACATATTGCGCGCCGACCGCGGGAAACGGGACAACAACGTTCATTTCCGAAGCAGCCAAAATGCGCGGCGACGGGCGGACCCTCGGGCTTATGACCTTGCCACGCCACCCGGCTTTCACAGGACCGGCCCTCGCCATGCGAGGCGAGGGCGCCTCCGCGGATCCTCGGGGGCCGCACCGAAGCGGCTTGCGTCGCCATCGGATTGGGGCGGTGTCTTCATCAGAACAGCGCCCAAACCCCGGCCCGACCCTGGCCGTGCGCATGCAACGAGCATAGCCTCGGGGAATTAGCCACCTAGGCATCCCACATATGTAAACATTACTTCCTCTTCCCTCTATAAAAGGGAGTAATGCCCCGTTATCGAGGGATCCCGCCCGGACAAAAGCATAACCACCACCACCACCACGATCGTGGGGCTTGAGACCAGCGTCTCTCCCCCACACCGCTTGTAACCCCTACTACAAGCTCACCTTTTGTGCGTTGAGTATTGGCTGCTGAGCAGGACACCACCTGTTTGGACGTAGGGCCGTTGTGCTGAACGGGGATAAACTCGCGCGGGTATGCGTCCATCTTGCATCCGCCATAGGAGGAGGGGCACCACGGCCCATAAATTCTTTATTGCGGCACGAGGCACCCCGGTTCTCGAAACGCCCGGGATTAGCGGCGCCCGGTGCAGCCAGCGCTGTGTGTAATCCGCATCCCGATCGCCTCGCCGGCGTTTCCAACCGTTTCCACCACTCTGCCGGGACCACGAGCTCCCAGCGAACTAGCGTTGCCAGGACGCGGGAGTTCGTGGCGCTTCGGCCTAACTCTGAATGATCCTCTTGCCCGACGCATGGCGGCTGAAAGGAGGCGGCGTTGCCGCCAGCGGCATGCCCATCATCCGCGACGCCCGCGCCAAAGGCGAGCAAAAGCGGACCCACGGTAGCGCAAGGCGCATCAAGCAACGATTCCGAATCCGACAGCACCCGGTGCCGACTTCGAAGGGCTCCAGGAACCCTAGTCGAAGGGAAGATCACCCACGGTCGCATTTATGTGGCGGGATTCGAAGCTAATCATCGGGGAGAAGCAGCGTCGCGCCGGTGATCTTTGGAAGGGGAGTACCCGTAATTCCCTCGCGGCGGGAGACCGATCGAAGCGCCGCGAGGAGAGCACGGCGAACCTCCCGTCCCACGGGAGCGCAATCCGCGGACGTCCGCGGCGAAGCGCATCGCGAAAGGATCTTACGACCCATCACAGCACTCCTCGTCGGGCGCGGTGGGGGCGGGTCGAGCTGGGCGGAGGAATCACGCTACGTCGGGAACAGGGGACTTCCCTCCGCGTTGGCGGCGCCCCACGGGCAGGCAGCCGAGGGCGATTATTATGACCCACGCGGGAATGCTTCAATATAGAGATCCGGGGAGCAAGATGGCGCGCCTCACGGCGTCTCCGGCGAAGATGAGCGGACATACCGCGCCTGACGGGCGCGGCGTGGCGCCCGGCGGCCCGTCCACGTCGGCCCGTAGCGGCGCCGGTACTTTACCGGGCGAATCTGCGCGATGCCCGGGATCTGAGGACCCGTATCGGCCCCGTGAATCGCGCGACCGACAAGCGGGCGCCAACATGCGAGGCAAACCCGGCCAGCGGGCAAGCCCCAAAGCGCCTCGGATCGGCGGCCGGCGGTGGTGCGACGGGACCTAACGGGGGTACCCCCCACTTTGACGACATAGCGGCCCGTTCAATGAGGCGACCTCAGCGTGGCGGCCGCCATCTTGGCGGTCGCAGCGAAATGCGAACCCTCCACTACCGGGGCGGCGCGTTGGGGAGGGCCTGCGACAACTCCTCGACAAGGCGGGCGGCTGGCCACAGCGGGCGGAGGCGCTTCCCGAGACCGGGCCGTGACATCATGACGGCGAGAAGAGGGGGGCGGTCGCGAGGGCTCCGTCGGGCTGGCGAGCCGAGCCTCGGCCCGGGCGGTCCGGGAAGCGAGGATGACAACCCGGACAATCGCCCGGTCACCGGGGCGCATAGAAGACCCCCCGTCAAGACCACAACCCGAGGTGCCCACGACCTGGGGGGGCGAGATCGGCGGCGACGGGCTCGCCACGAAGGCTCACCTCGGGGCGACCCGGGGCGCGCAAAGCGCGCGCCGGGGCGGTCGGTACTCCCGGACCACCGGGCCACGGGCCTTCACAAGAGGATATCCCGGGAGGGCACCACTCCCAGCGCCCGGGGCCGCCCAACCACATCGAGAAGTACTCGGGGAGGGCTCGTCCCATGGGCGGCCCGGCCGGCTATCGACTGGCATGCCGGTTGCGAGGGGCACACGATGAAAGGGTAATCATCGAAATTTGCCTGTGCCTCTCCAGACTCACCCGGGGCCTGGCGGAACATCTTCCACGGGACCTCATATCAAAGCGGGGCGAGACTTGGAGAACCTTCAGGTAATTTTCGGGGCAAGTACCAACGCCCTAGGAAACTCATGGGACCTCCGGCGTAGGTCGTCCCGAAGCCAGTCCACAACGACTACATCGGCGCTTCTCTAAGCAACGGACCGAGCTCCCCCTAATGTGATGGATTACGACGTCATAGGGGCCTTCTTGGCCGGCACCTCTTGCCGTGATCTCGTGAAAGAAGGCCGGGCGCCGGACTCCAACCGAGGCAAACGGCGTGGGACATCACCACTAAGTTTGCTAGCCGGAGAGGAGAGGCCGTGTAGGGCTCTGTTCAATCGGGCCCGCAATGGAAAGCGCAGGGAAGAGGGAGGAACCCGGGGTTCCCGACCTCGGGAGAACAAGAAGAAGAAAAGGACAAAAGCCGCAGGGCAAAGGGCCAAGCCCTCAGCGGCCGGACGATGAAGACATGGTGGCTGCGATCGGCCGCAAGGGAACCGACCCCGCCGCGACGGGGAGACCTTGACGGCATGCTCAAAAAGCCATGCCGTAATCACAACTACCCGAGCCAAGCACACCCTCGAGAATGCAAAACGGTGCGCCAAACACTTAAATGAACTTAGGGCCATTCAGGGGAGGAGGAAGGGCGCCGAGGGCGGTCTTAGGGGAGACAAGGGTTTCAGAAGGTGAACAAGCGCTTCATGATCTTCGGCGGCAACACCGGCAACATGTCGGTGCGGCAACGCAAGAAGGAGCGACGGGAGGTGTATGCGACGAGCCGGGCGATCGGCTGCGCAAGTGGTCGGATCAAGCCATCACCTTCGACCACGGTCGGATCACCCTCGGTACATCCCAAACCGGGGCTTATCCATTGGTGGTGGATCCATCATTGCCAATACCGCCTCACCAAGGTCCTCATGGACGGAGGCGACCTCAACCTCATCTGACGCTTGACCTCCTCGGGGTGGACAGTCCCAAGATCCGCCCGAGGATGTGTGTGGACTACACTAGTCTTAACAAAGCATGTCCAAAGTTCCCTTTCCTTTGCCTCGAATCGACCAAATTGTCGACTCCACGCGGGATCTGAGACTTTGTGTCGCTTTCTCGATGCATACTCAAGGCTACCATCGGATCAAAATGAAAGAATCCGACCCGGCTCGCGACCTCGTTCATAACACCCTTCGGGATGTATTGCTACCTCACAATGCCCTTAGAGTGAGGAAGCCAGGGAACAGCATAAATACGCTGCATGCAAATCATCTTCGGAGAACTCATCGGAGAAGATTGTGGAAGCCTATGTCGACGACATAGTGGTAAAATCAAGAAAACGTCGGACCTTGTGAGAGACCTCGGGAAACCTTCGAGTGCCTAAACAAGAAGGGAGTCAAACTCAACCCCGAAAAATGCGTATTTAGGGTCCCCCGAGGGATCTTTCTTGGGTTTTCATCGTCTCTCAACGAGGCATCGAAGCAAACCCAACCAAGGTTGGCGCGATCACGAAGATGGGGGGCCAATCCAGAGACCTCAAAAAGAGTTCAGAAGGTCATGGGGTGCCGGGCTTCACTAAGCGGGTTCATCTCCGCCTCGAGGAAGGGGCCTTCCCCCATGGGCTCCTTCGCAAGCCCGAGCACTTTGCACGGACCCCGAGCCGAAGAAGCCCTCGGCAACCTCAAGAAGCTCGACTAGTCCACCAATCTGGTGCCACCAAACCCGGGAGAGACCTTGCTCCTCTACGTCCACAGCCACTACCCGTGGTAGTCGGCCCGGTGGTGGTCGTGTAAGCGCCGGGAAGGGCACACGTTGCGGTTCAACGCCCCGTTTACTTCATCGGTGAAGTACTTTCCGACACAAGACTCGAATACTTCATGAAAAAACTAACGTACACCATCGTCTTGACACAAAGAAAACTTCGCCACTACTTCCTCGGCGCGCACCCGATCGCCGTGGTATCCTCATTCCCCTCGGAAATCATCAAAATCGAGAGGCCGGGAAGGGTGGCGAAGTGAGCGGTGGAGCTCATGGGCGAGGCGATATCGTTCTGCCTCGCAAAGGCGATAAAGTCCCAAATCTTGGCCGACTTTGTGGCCGAGTGGGTGATACGCAACTTCTACCGGCACCTATCCAAGCCGAATGTTGGACCATGTATTTTGATGGGTCCATGATGAAGGCGGGTCGCGGGGCCCGGTTTGCTTTCATCTCACCCCTTAGGGTTCACACAAGTATGCCATCCGGTTGCATTTCCCCGCCTCCAACAACGTCGCGAGAATCTGGCGGCGGTTAACGGTCTCGGGATCGCGGTTGACCTCGGGATCCGACGGTTGGAAACCGGGGGAGATTCTCAACTAGTTATTGACCAAGTCATGAAGGCCTCGGCGTGCCACGACCCCAAGATGGAAGCATATTGCCGAGAAGTGCGCAAAGCCCCGGAGGAAAAGTTCCACGGGCTTGAGCACAAGCACACTCCAAGGCAGCTACAATGAAGGCTGCGGACGAGCTCGCTAAGGTCGCGGCGAATTCGAGGTACCGTTCCCCCAAAAGCGTACTCACCCGAGATCTCAACGAGCCCTCGGTTAAGTACACTCCCTTGGAAACACCCTCGGGGCTCTAGGAGACAACTTCGAACAAGCGCGTGCACGAAGCCATGACGGTCGACCAAGTCTCATTGGGAGAGAGCCTCTATGGGAATACCTATCCGAAGGAGAACTACCCGAGGGATAAAACCGAGGCTTCGCCCATTGGCCCGAAGGGCAAAGTCCTTCGCTAATTGGAGACAAAAGAGAGCTCTACAAGAAAGGAGCCTCGGGGTATACATGCGATGCATACCCTCGGCGGAAGGCGGAGATTTGCTCGAAGACACCCATAAAGGGGAGTGTGGCCATCATGCCGCACCAAGGACTCTTGTTGGTAAAGTCTTCGAGACAAGGCTTCTCTTACGACCCTCGGCGGTGCGGGGGCGCAAATGAAGTTGTCGCACCTTTAAGGTGTCAATTCTACGCATGCAAGACACATCTTCGGCACAAGCCTGCCAGACCATACCTCGACATGGCCATTTGCGGTATGGGGGGCTCGACATGGTCGGTCCCCTGAAAAGGCGCTGGAGGACACACTCATGTCCTTGTCGCCATCGACAAGTTCTCCAAAGTGGATCGAAGCCCGAGCTGTGGTGAACCCTCGGACGGAGGGAAAGCGGTGAAGTTCTTCACGAACATCATTGCCCGTTTTGGAGTCCCGAACTCCATCATCACGGATAACGGAACCAACCGTGGGAAAAAGTTCCTCGACTTTTGTGGCGACTACGGCATCCGGTGGTGGACACCTCGGCCGTAGCCCACCCAGGACCAACGGTCAAGTGGAGCGTGCCAATGGCATGATCCTACTGGGACTCAAGCCGGGGATCTTCAATCGGGCGAACCAATGCGGGAAGAAATGGTACCGGGAACTACCGTCGGTACTATGGAGCCTTCGAACAGCGAGCCAGAGCCACGGGTTCACCCCATTCTTTCTAGTCTATGGGGCCGGCGATCTTGCCCACGAACATTGAATATGGGTCCCCCCAAAGAAGGAGCCTACACTGAGCGAGGGCAACCAGCGGAGCAAGGCAAGATTCCATCGACCAAGTCGATGAGGCCGAATGTCGCACTCTGAATTCACAAGATACCAACAAGCTCTACGCAAGTATCATGCCAAGCGGCCCGAAGCCTCGGGAGTTCAAGTCAACGACCCCGTGCTCGGTGAAGCGGGATAACAAAGGGGCCACAAGCTCACTCCACCTTGGGAAGGGCCTTATTTCATCGCCCGAAATACTAAGGCCAGGGACCTACAAGTTGAAGAAACGAGAAGGGTGAAGTCTACTCCAATGCACGGAACATAGAACAGCTACGTCGCTTCTACCCTTAACCTCGTACTAGAAGTCAAACACTTATGTTTTTTTAGCTCAATAAAAGATCTACATCTTTTATGAAGAAATACTTCTTGTGCATACCTTAAGGGAGTCTTAGCCTCGTCCGGCACAAGACTAAAACTCCCTCGGGGGGCTACAGGGGGACCCCCTCGGGGACCCCCTCCTCTTTCTTTTTCGAAACTTTTTTCTTCAAAGAAAAAAAAGTTCTCCTAGCACACTCGGATCGATCGTTTAAGTTGCGAAGGTCGCACACGCACAGATCCTAAGTGAGGTAGCCGAGCCAAGCGGATCGTCCCTAGTGGCACCCGTCACGGACCGCCCCGGTGGCATCCATGCTCACTATCTCCATGCGGTGAAAACAAGCGACCCGGCCCACAATAAGCGAGAAATTCGAGAGGCGCCAACACAATCATAAACGCGCACCTGCCCAAGACACAAGGCCTCGGGCAGCACCATTGTTTATGAACACATTCCTATCCATTTAACTTTTTATACAAGGGGAGATCAAGGGGCATCGCGAGCCTGCGTCCACTGGCGGCGTCACGGACGGCCGGCGAAGAGGCATCGGTGCGGGCGACATCCTCGGCAATGGTATCCCCCGAGGGGCGTCGGACCCGTCGGCGCATCCTCGGAGCGGCATCCGCATCTCGTGTCCGCCTCATAGCTTGATTCTATGGGGGAATACGGAGGGCATACCTCGTCTTCAAAGCGGGAGGCCAAGCTGCGTCGCGGCATCGTCCACAAAGTTATACAACTCACGGGTCTTGGCGGCATCGGCATCCTTCCGGCGGGGATCGGCCACGTCCTCGTCATCGGCCGAGGAAGAAGCCCCCGCGGCGTTGCTCGGTACCACGGGCTGCATCGGGAAGTGCGGCGAGAACACCGCCATGCGTCCGCCGCGCGCATGCCGGGAAGGCATTCCGGGCTCCGAACTGAGGAAGCCGCCCGCGGCGCCGGGCGGCTGCGAGCCGAGGGCCGACCTCGGGTTGTCCGCCTCGGCGGTGGATGAAGTCCCGGCGGGGGCCTCTTCTGGCTCTGAGTACGACACGCTCTGCTCCGACCCTTGGGCGGCGTAGCCCGTCTCCGCGACCTCGGTCGGGACCTTCTCCGCCTCGGCGGCGAGGCACCAAGGTGATGTCGGCAACATGAAGCGATCAAAGGCGGAGAAAAAACATCGTCAAAGGAAAGAAACGTACCTTGGCACTTCAGGTGCCCGACCCGACATCACGCCGTGCTCATCCTTGGCGACTTGTGGAGCTCCTCCTTCTCCTTACGAGGTCTCCTCCTCGGACACCAACTCCCGATATGGGTGTTCAGGGCGTCGCACATCTCACTTTGCTTCCTCGCCTCTTCCGGGATCTGTCCCGCTCACCATTGGCCTCCTCCGGGGGCTGGAGGGGCCCTTCGGGCATCCTCAAAGTCTGGCTCACGAGCCATTTCGGCTGCCACCTTGGCGGCCTCGGACCTAACCTTGGCGAGCTCGGCCTCTAGAGCTTGTCGGCGAGACTCCCTCTCCTCGGCGAGTAGTAAGCCCGGGGCGTCTTGCTTTGGGCCTCGATCAATTTCACCGCGTCGGCCGAGGCGGTCGATTCGGGACATTACGGCGAAGGAGCTCGGACTTCTCCCGGGCGAATCGCCGGAGATGCTAGGCAAAGACACCACCAATTATGGCACATACATAAAAAGAAAATCACCGCGGAAAATGGCAGCCAAGACACTCACCGCATCGGCCTCGGCGAGGCGGCCGGTTATGGTGTCACCCATCTTCGCCAAGGCCGTCGGCGACCAGCGGATCTGCTCATGAGTCCTCCACGCCGAGGACCTCGGGACGGTCATCGATCACCGCGGCGGTGGGACCCCAGGCACATCACCCAAGGTCAGGGGGACCACCCCAGCGGTCGGCTCGGGAGGAAGCATTTCATCCGCCGGCTCCGTAGCTCGGGAAACCCGGACCGATAAAAGTCGGGAGGCCCCCGGCTGGCGACCCGCGGGCCGCACGGACCTCACTCGCCCGAAGGCGGCGCTTTGCCGAAGGGTGTGTCCAACCGGGCGCGTAGACAACGGGAAGTCGAGGGTTGTGCGCCTCATGAGCCCCGGATCGGTGGGAGCCGACACAAGTGAAGACCTCCGTGTCTCCGCCGCCTCGAAGAGCTCCTCTGAGAGAACTCTCGGACGAAGGGGCTTGGCTCCTCGGGGGGGGCCGGCTGCGTCGTGGGACCCCTCAAGCGGCGCTAGCGCTCCGGCGCTGGGCTGGCGCCCGCGACCGGCGAGCTCTACGAGTCGATCACCATAGGATGGGTGGACGACCCACCATCATCACCGTGAGCTTGAACCCCCTCGGGAGAAATCTCGGTCGTCGGGCTCGGGCCCGCCCCTCCCGAGGCTCGGGGGCTAACACCACGGGGAGCCCAACGCAGTGGGACAACGTCTTGGTGAGACAACCCCGGCTCTGGCCCCGGCCAAGGCTTGCGCACTTGCCTTCGGGGCCTTCTTGGGGTGCAGGACAGGTGGGGGCCCCCGCTTCCCCGAAGTCAGAACGCGTCAAAAAGAAGCCAAAAATACCCCGAGAAGGAGGCTAGCTGCGAAAACACGAAGGGACTCACGAGGCCCCGGGGATCGCCCCAGGTGTGGCCGAGGCACGGAAGAGCTGCGACACGGGCATCGCACTTGGCGACGGGCCGTCTCCCCCACGGTTTCCGCCTGCGGAGGCCGGGCGAAGGGAAAGCGTCGCGGCTCTTCACCTCGGCGGCGCCTGCGGCGCTCGCTCAGTCGTTGGCCCTTCACGCCGAGCCTCACCTTGCAACGTCAAGGCGCCCACATCGGGGAAACCCCGAGCCGCCACTAGTCCGGGGCCTCGGGTGGGAGGAAGCCTCGGGCGCACGGCGACTCCGGCGACCTCAGGCGTCTGGTCTCGGCTCGGGCGCGTGCCCCCCGGGGTGGTGTCGGCAACCCCAAGGCTCGGTCTATACGGGCCGCCACATCGTCATCCGACGAGTTCACGGCGAACTCGTCCTCCTCATCCTCGTCCTCCTCGGTGGTCGGGTATCGAGACGATGGCCCGCCTCTGTTGCTCGGCCGGCGGTTGGCGCGGAGCCGCGTTCTTCTTCTTCTTCTCACTCCTCCTTCGCGCGCGCCCTCTGCTCGGCTCGTTCAGAGCACGGTTTTACCGCCAGCCCAGCGTGCATCTAGATCGAACACAGGCGGAGGAGAGTCGTGATAGTTCAAACGACCCTGCAAGAAGATGGAATAAGAACCGCGGTGGTAGCCACCCGCGGCAACAACAAGACAATGCAAACGGCGAAGCCAAAAAGCGCTTACCAAAGAGATGTACCCGCGGGGCGGGGCACATAGGGATCTTGGGAATGCGGGACGGAGTGTTGGACCCCAACGCCTCCCTCACCCTCTTAGCCGAGGCCATCGGTGGAAAGCGAGAAGGGCGACATCGAGACTCCTCAAGACCAACGGCCGAGGGGTCATCCGGTACATGCACAAAGGCGAGCCATCAATGGCAACACCGGCGCCCGATGAAAAGCAACCCACGACCGCGGCGTTCACCTCCCTTTCTCGAACCGCGGGGACCGCTGCCTCGAGCCCTCAACCGGGATGATCCGCCCGGTGGACCCCAATTCCCACTGTTCGGTCGCTTTTGCGGACACGCCCGGTGTCTGTGCGGGAAGCGTTCCGTCGTTGCGGAGGTAGAACCACTGGTCCCCCATCCCTTGTTGGAGGAGGTGAGCTTGGACACAATGTACCCATCCCGGCTCGGTTCGGCCTTGTCTGCTCCGATCGGACTTGCGGCGCGCAACCACCAGCCGCAGCGCCCGCCCGTGCCCCTCCCTTCACCACCGAGGCGGTGGTGAGATCTGCCTTGAAGAACCACGACCAAAGGTCCCAATGCGGCTCGATCCCTAGGAATCCCTCACGAGAGGGTAACAAAGATAACCGCTGAGAGAGATCGAGTTCGGGGGCGGATGGTGGAGCTCGGCGTCATAATGATGAAGAATCGCTCGAATAAACCACCCCGCCGGCATCCCAAACCCGCGCCGGTGAAGATCCATCGAGACTCACCACATAGCCATCGGGAGGGGTTAGGCTCCTCCTCGGTCCAATGTGGCGCAATCCACTCCGGCCGCTTCGGCATTGGTACGGGGCGAAGAAGCCCTTCCTCGACAAAGGCGCTGAAGCTTTTCCTCCGTCGCCGTCGTTCGGCCCGCGGTTCGGCATCGAGCACCTCCCTTGCGCCCGTCACCACCACCCGGTGCGCCATGGACAAGCGGGAGGGGGCGAAGAACAACCACCGGCAACACCGTTCGCCGCCGAGCCAAAGGCAAGTGGATCTCTCCCTTAATCTCTCCCAATCTTTCTTTCTATCTCCTGATTCTTTGCGGCAAAAAGAAGGCAAGAAGGCGATGGCAAGAACAAAGGAGCAACTATCCGCCCGCCGCCCGCGACCCCATATTTATAGGGGCGGGAAGGCAAACCGCCGGCACAGGCAAACGAACCGACTCTCACGGAATGAACGGCCCATGATGAAAGCAGGGAACCGCTCATCCAGCGGCTCGGCCGCCCAGCGGTAGAGCCCGTCAAGAGCATTAATGCACCTTGGCGGTGCTCTCGACACGCCCGACAAGAAGCCCGCGAGCCCCGTCCCATCGGATTGGGCAGGCACGTCACCTCGGGCGCGGCGCGAGGAGACACCTCGTCTCCCGTCGGGGGTAAAACCGTCCGGCCCGTTCATATCCAGGCCCCAGCCCTAAGGGGCAAAAAGTCGATCCGATGACGGTTCTCACCTCTGCGGGAACCAACGCGAGCCTCGGGCTGGCGCCGTCAACGTGCATCCTACGATCTAGAGGTTGCGGTGGGCCCACATGGGTTTCTGATCGCCTCAGGGATAACCCGAACCGGGGGACGGGATGGAAATGCACAACCGGCTATACCTGGCCCTCCTCCGGGGCCGGGATTTCTGAAACGTGTTTAAGACCCCTTGGTCTTTGCTTATAGAGATGTCCCATCCGTGGGAGGCCCTCTGAGCCCTCGGGGTTGACCCGTCAAACCCCGGGATACTAAGCGGTCGAGGTTCTCATGGGGTGAATCCTAGATCACATAGCCGACCCTTGCTCCGGCGAGGGCACACACCCCTTAAACTGACCCGTTACAACGTTCAAACGGAAAGCGCACCATGGTCGGCTTTCGGGGCACCGAGGTGTGTCTCCCCTCCTCCTCCCTTTTCGGGAGGCGGCAGAGGAGCATATAATCAAAGTCGAGGAAGCACAGGGTCGACCTTGCGCGCATAAGCGCGGGCCTCGGGCTGCCCACGCAAAACCGAGCAGACTCCCGCACAAATAAAGCGCAATTTAAGAGCTGTTTCAGCCTTGCCGGCGTGCGGTATAAAAGACCTCGAAGGAATCCGCCATTCCATTCGAGGCCTCGAAAACTACACCCAACGGGTCTTTCAAGCACCCCATAGTAAACGAACCACCACGAGAAAAAAACAAGGCGACGGGAATGGCACAACCCCGGGCGAGTCCACACTCGCTCGGGGCTCTGTCGGGGTCCTAAATATCGGGCCCCGTGACATTCTCATATAACGAAAATCGTCGGCCCGTCGGGGCCGGTAAAACTTCGACTTGCTATCATCCCGCAGAAGAACGCCCGGCCAGGCGGTGGACCGGGCCCAAAGAGCCCGCGGCGCCTCTAAACTGAAGACGGAGTTGGCCCGCAGGCGGCCGCAATCGGAGTCACCCGGCGACGAAAAGAGCTCGCTACGCTCACGGAGGAGGACAAGGTCGGGGGACCTTTACAAGGCGGCGAACCATGGCGCCCCACGTCATCATCGGCCAACCTAAGGCTCGGATTCAACCCCAAATCTCCGTCTCCGCCCGAGGGGTGGCTTAGCTCACCAGACCTCGGATGAGAGACTCCGCCTCGCCCGAGGGTGGCCTAGCTCACCCACCCTCGGGCGCAAAAACTCCGCCTCGCCCGGGGAGACCAGCTCTCCATCCTCGGCGAGGTGGCTCAACCCCACTCACCGGGGTCATAGACCCTCGGGCGTGGAGGTTCCGTCTCAAGGAAGGGAAACTTGTTTGCATTTAATGCGGTTACACGGCGGGAGACGAGGCGCCCGGGGCCATCGATTACGCCCAGTCAAATCGACTGCCGGATCACTTCCCAAATCCGACCGATGGGACACAAGGTGAACCAATGACATATTACGCCCGGCCACGGGAAACCAGGACAACACTTGTTCATTTCCGAAAACGCAGCCAAGACGCCACGGCGGGCGGACCCTCGGGCTTATGACACGCCACGGCCCGGCTTTCACAGGACCGGCCCTCGCCATGCGGACTGTGAGGGGCGCCTCCTCGGATCCTCGGGGCGCACGGGAAACGGCGCACGTCCGCCATCGGATTAGGGCGCGTGTCTTCATCAAACAACGCCCAAGCCGGCCGGCCCTCGGCCGTGCGCATGCAACGAGCATAGCCTCGAAATTAGCCACCTAGGCATCCACATATGTAAACATTACTTCCCTCTTCCCTCTATAAAAGGGGAGTAATGCCCCATTAAACGAGGGGGATCCCGCGGGACAAAAGCATAACCACCACCACCACCACGATCGTGGGGCTTGAGACCAGCGTCTCTCCCCCCACACCGCTTGTAACCCCTACTACAAGCTCACCTTTGAGCGCGAGGTAACACGAGCAGGACACCACCAGCGGATGTAGGGCCCCGTTGGCCCGAACCGGGATAAACTCGCCGTGTAATGTGTCCATCTTGCGCTACGCCATAGGAGGAGGGGGCACACGGCCCATAAATTCTTTATTGCGGCACCGAGGCACCCCGGTTCTCGAACGCCCGACAATATTCAAGAAAATAAAAATAAAACCCGCATCCCTGTTTCACCAGGAGAGTATCCGCATGCATGCGGACGGATTCAACAAATCTCCTCGCATGTACCTTCCATATGTCACACTAAATGAATTAATAAATTAATAAAACAAAAAATAAAAGCCCTTCCCCTATTCACGGGATAAAATCCGCATGCCCCCCAAGAGTAGAGCCGGAACCGTCCCTCTGGCCCGGCGCCGCCGATCCGGCCTGATCCTCACACTCGAACCAGTGTGCACATTTTGTTTCCGGTGAATCTCGAATTGATTTCTCACTCAAATCTCTCGAACGAAATCTCAAACAGGTTGTGTTGTGTGATGGGCTTGGGCATTGTAAGCTGAAATTTGACATGTTAACTTAGCCCACTTGTAATAAATTTTTTTTTTGTCCATCTGATATCAATTACCCTAAAAATTGAATTTCAAATTTGAAAAATTCAAATGCGATTTCATGATACGATGGTTTCAAATAAAAATTGTCAACAACAAAGTTTCATTTCTTCTCGGGATCAATGTTTATTTTAGTTGTTTCTCCATCCTAGGTATTTATAAAAATTCAAATTTTGAAAGTTAAAAATTTAAATTTATTTTACATGACAAGATGATTTCAAATAAAAAACTTGTCAACTACAAAGTTTCATATCTTCTTAGGATCATAACAAAGAAGAGCATAATAACTTGATGTCCACACATATTAATTGTATCCATACTATGTCTTACAAATTTAAAATTCAAATTCCTTATGATGATACATTTTTTAGATTCAAATTTCAAAATTTAAAACATAGTATTTCATAAAAAACTTGTCAATTACAAAATTTCATAACTTTTCAGGATCTGTATTTTTATTTTGGTCATTTCTCCATCTGACATAGTAGTAGTAACATTGTTCACAAATCTTAGATATCTCTCTTCTAGTTTCATAAACTACAAGAGAGATATCAAAATGTTTGAAAAGTGTTAATATTGTTTTGTCGTTTCAAAAAATGACCAAAACAAAAATTGTACATCTTGATGAGTTCTACAACATTTATGTTCATGCCTACTTCAACCGAAATCATATGATGTTTCAAATTGTTGTTTCAGTTTGACATTTTTAAATTCAAATTTAGAAATGTTCACGACAGAATATGAGTAAAATATTATTCATAACACCATAATACCTTGATAGATCATGATTTTAGAAAAAAAAATCATCACATTTGGAGTTAGTACAGTGAGAAAGACTAGTTACAAATTTTAGCTACAAATTAAAAAGAGAAATAAATGTTCTTCAACAATTTCAAATTACAATCTAAACATGATTTTTTTTTTTCAAACCAATCCGTACCCCTAACCCTCCACACACACGTACTTTTTTTTTTTTTTAGCCGCTGGTTTTTGCGTGCGTGTGTTTATAGGGGTGAGTGTGCGTGCGTGTTGTGAGTGTCTGCGTTGTACTGTGTCATTCTCAAAAAAAAAAAAAAAACTAATCAAGTCACGTACACTACAAGTCTTCCATAAAAAACGTACGCTAGCCACTTCCATAAAAAAAAAACGTACACACTACAAGTCACGTACGCTAGTCATGCTGGTGTCACGTACGTTATCAAGTCACGTACACTAAAAGGCAATGAGAATATATCAATTACAAAAAAAAAAAAGATTAACCATATTACTTAAGGATTACGCATGCGCGCATGCAACAAAATCTATAAACAAGATTTTTTAATTAAAACTATCATTATTTACCCTATTTGATAAAATAAAAATTAAATAAATACTATTACCACCTAGGAGGTAATAGATGATCGTGACCGTTTGATCGGAAAAAATGGACGGTCTACAATCATTTCAGAGTACCGTAGCAATTGCCTTCTATATCAGCATAGATACAAAGGATAACTTAAATGCAACACGAAAAACAGGTAGATCAGTTGTGGCAACTATTTTTGTTGGCAAACAAGGGGCAAAAACATGCTACACCTTTGCTGGCAAAGAGCAAGAGTGCTGGTTCTATTGTACAAGTGTATAACCAAGGAGTGTTGCTGCTGGTGTAGATTGAACCAAACAGGGTCTCAATCCCCACCCACCGAGAGCACTGTGGGCCACGTGCTGGTTCTGTTGTACAAGTGTACAACCAAGGAGTGTTGCTGCTGGTGTACAACCAAGGAGAAAGGACAGAGACATGCTTCAGAGATAGAACACGGACGTCTGACTTGTCGTTCGCTATGATGGCTACCTCGTGGAGCTTCACCCGATAGCAACTCTGGCCTCCATTTCTAAAACTGAGAGCACGGGGAGTGAGAGGAGGGCAAGGGGACGATCGCGAGCCGCTCACCTTGTCCCGCGACGATGGTTGAGCCCGGCTCATGTGCACGGCCGTATACGGGAGGCGAAGCGAAGAGCGAGCAGAGGCATAAACGTGAGCGGGAAGATTAAGCAGGGGCGCAAGGGGAGGAGAGGGAACCAGAGCACGCGCGAGGAAGGCGGTGGGGCAAGGGATCCGGACGGGATGTGGAAGAAACAACCGAGGTCTCCCCATCGCTGATTCCGTGGTTTCTTCACGCATGATACAAGAGTAGACCCGGTTTTGTATACAGGAAACGGTTTCTCCTATTTGGCTTCTCTTTCCATATTAAAACTACTGCCACATCAGCTAATTACTCAGTTATCTAGGTAATTAAGATAGATAGAAACTATCATCAATGTCTCAATGAGATTGTCCTAATAAAAGCAATATATCTAGAAAGAGCAAGCCAAAAATGTCTCGTAGTTTGGAATAGATGGAGTAATGGGATGATGTACCAGGTCATCCATTGAATATAGGTATATAATAAAAAGCAATGTATCTAGAAAGAGCAAGGCAAAATGTTTCATAATTTGGAATAGAGGGGGTAATGGGATGATGTACCAGGTCATCCGTTCAGTATTGAATATAGGTATATAATAAAAACAATGTATCTAGAAAGAGCAAGGCACCAAAATGTCTCGTAATTTGGAATAGAGGGGGTAGAGGACATGCAAATAGGATGTTGTACCAGGCCATCCGTTTAATGCAACATATGCATATAATAATAATTCCCTGTAGGAGCCTCGGCCCCTCCAGTTCAGTAAAAAAATATACAGCATATGCATACATACCAGGTAAACATCTCCAAAACCACCACTTCCGATTTTATTGGAGAAACCTTTCGTAATAGCCTGTAGGTCATCATATTTAAAGTTACGCACCTCTGCCTGCAGGTGTGTATCAGACACAAGGAAGACGCTGAAGTCAGTGAAGAAGACACATTGGAAAGGATTAAGTCTCCACGATCGAATGCATAGTTTCAATTCTGGACAACACTAGATATTCTACCGCCACTAATAACCAATAATTAAAACCGTTATATACCCAAGTACTTCATCCTAAATTATAAGGCATTCCAGCTTTCTTAGAGCAAGTCCAACAGACATGCTATCCTGGTTGTGTTGGCTATTTTTAGAATTTGTACTCTAAAAATTTAGCTCCAACAGCTTTGGTGTCTTGTTTTTGTAAAATAGTAAGTGAGCTATTCCTAAAATTTCGGTGGCCAAATAAAAGAGCTCGCTTGCTATCAGCCGAAATTGTTGGCCACATCAGCTCCCGCCCATGCATGTGGCATGCTTCTAGCCAGTTTCAAATTTGCATGGTAGATACAAGACTAAAAATAGCTAGGCTGTTGCATACTCCTCACTTTTAAGATGTTTTGTATTATACATGATGGCTAAATATAAAATTTGGCTGCTAAATTTTAGCCAACCTCTTTGAGAGATGCTCTTAGAGGGTCAAAGCATCTCAAGTTTGACCAAATTTATATAATAAAATAATAAAATTTATGATATCATATAAGTATTATTAGATTCTTTATTGACTAAATTTTCGTAGTATACCTACTTGATGTCATAAATCTCATGATTTTATCTATGATTTTGATTAAACTTAAGATGTTTTAACTCTTCAAGAAAATTTTCTCCAAAAAAGTTGGAGTGACTTGTAATTTGGAGCGGAGAGGGTATATAACAAGAAATCTAAGAAACCGAAACCAGAGTGGAAGTGAACATTTGTCATTGAAGAGAGACGGCGGCGGAACTTTTCTGGCTAACTTTACGATTTCAGTAGGAAGTTACCCGTGTGACCAATAGTATTTTACCTCCCATCGTCGGGTCGTGGCCAATACTCCCGTCAAAACTCTCTGGCTAGCATACAGCAGGTTTAGTGGCACGTAGCAGACCACTTGTTTTATCGCACTGAAACTGAGACGAGATACCTGCTGTGTTGATGAATGAAAAGTGTAAGTACACTGCCACAGAGCCTGGTCGACGTCCGTGGCTTGATTCTAGACTTCAATTAAACTTGATTTAAATAAATCTTCAGAAATAAGAGAAAAAAAAACTTGATTTAAGATAGTTTTATATATAATGTCAAACAAATGCACTATCAAAACATGTTCCATAATTGTAAAAGTAATTTGGCATCGTAGATGTTGAAACTTAATCAATCCTAAAAAACTGGTCAAACCGAAGGGAATTGAATTTGGAAAAACTAGAACACATATTTTGGACAAACGGAGGAGCAGCTTGTAACCAAAGGTACAGAAGTTGGCTGGCAATAAAAGGAAAGAAAAAGATAAGACTTAAGGGAGAATGGAAAATATAAATAAAAGGTTTGGTGTGACCTGGTTCCTTTTTATTGCATATATATTTGTATTTTGAATTCTTAGAGGAATATCCATGTCAATATTTTAGAACAAGCTTTTATATCTTTTTTTCTTACATTGACGATCGAAGTTTATGCCATTGTTGACAAAAGAACTTTGCTCTAGCTTTTTTTCTGTTTTGTTTAATACTTTCATCCATTTTTGTAGCATTTCATCCCGATTTCAGAAGAAGTGAATTTTCCATAAAAATATGATTTTTTTTTTTTTCTATAGATCTATTTGGTCATATTGTTTTTGTTTGAAAAACTTCTTCTGATTTTTGTCCTGAAAATGTTTCAGTCCAAGATGCATCTTGCCAATTTTTGGTCACAAGTTTAGATCGAGAAATAAAACTGCTTCCATAACTTTGCCAAAAGGAAATATTCCGTAACTACATTCTTAATTATCACTCTCCATCCATCTGTTCTAATTATAGTTCCCTGTAGGTTTAGCCTAATTCAAACATATTTGATAAAGATTTTAGGAAATATATCAACATCAAATAAATGCATTGTTAAGACATATTTCATGGAAATCTAATTAAACTAACTTCATGTTGTATCTTCACAAAAACAATGATGTAGATGTTGGTGCATCCTTCAATAAATAATGTTAATACTAGAGAAGTTTGATTTATAATATAAGCTAATGCAAAAATATATTTTAGAAAGAGAGGGCATTTTTAACTGCTCTCTCCTCATTTCGAACTATAGGTCGTCCTGACTTACTTGATGCATACTCCCTCCATCCCATGGAGACTGCCGTTTTGACTTTTAAAATTAGTGTTTGACCATTCATTTTATTCGAATTATTTTAGCAAATCAGAAAATAAATAAATTATAATTAAAATATCTTCAATGAAAAAAATAAGTTATAAAAAATAAATACTATTTACATAAAAAATTTGAATAAGACGAATGGTCAAACTAAATGGCACGGAGTCCAAAACGACAATCTCAGTGGGACGGAGGGAGTAGGTTTTACTATATATCATTATATCTTGATATTAATGCATATATATAGCTGCATGCATAACAAAAGTTTTACTATAAATAATGTATTATATTTTGTTTCCTCTTCTTTTTAGGAAATATATTTTGTTTCCTCTTGTACCTGCTCAGGGTTTGTGGTTCCAGGTGCTAAATTTCCGGCCGTCGATTGCATCCCCATCTCCGTATCAATCTGCATTTGCATGGATATAAATGTACTTAATTAATTATGTGCAACAAATGGAAAATAAAAATGGATCGCAAACCGTTTGATTATTATGGGATCGAATAGGTGCGATCTGTCTTCATAATAATAATAGTAGTAGTAATAATAATAATAATAGTAATAGTAGTAATAACAGTAGTAGTAATAACAGTAGTAGTAATAATAATAATAATAATAATAATAATAATAATAATAATAATAATAATAATAATAATAATAAGTTCTAGAAAAACTTGGACACCTTCAATTTCAAAATGTAGCCATGCTATTATTAGCACAACTACTGTTACGTGAAGCAAGGGCTGCACTTGGATCGGATCGACTGACCTGCAAATGAAGCTAGCGTAGGAACCAGGAAGAACACAATGCGCAACAACTTTGTGCGGCGATATGATGCAGCTGCATGCACTGCAGGGATGGATTGACAGGCATGGGAGCTGAGGGAGAGCTAGCTATATATATCGTAAATGCACGACATACGAGTGATGCTGGGTATAAGTTTTCCTTGATTGATGACAGACTGGCTTTGGCCATAAATGAATGGATATTTATATTTATCTGAGTGCAAATTAAATTGAAAATTTCTAAACAATGTTTACTTGATACAAATTCTAGATTACTATACTGCGCACCACATTCGCATGATGCGCACCACATTCGAAGTCTATAGATTACGTTTTCCCTGACAACAGATTGGCTTGGCTTGATCTGAACGAATATTTGAAAACTCCTAAAGAATGTTTAGTTGAGTTGACTCCCATTCTGAAACGATTCGACTCAGATTTGAGCATGTTACTCCTGCATCATAGTACGCTTGTGGCCGGCCTCCAGAAATGAGTTGTCAGACATAGAAAACATGGCCGATGCGCTTGGCGACCTCGGCGAACCTGTCCATACATGACCGGATGCCTGCAGTTTTCAATGTACGGCCGTACTTCTCAATTGGCATCCCTTAGAGCATCTCCAACAGTCCCCTAAACATGCTCATAATCCATGTTTTTTAGAAACATGGAGAAAAACCTCTCTCCAACAGCTTCTAATATTTACTCCTAATCATTTAGGACTTGGGAAACTTGGACCCCTTCCGCGTAACTTTACGCGGACGATGCGAACTGCGGAGTCGGCGATCCCACGCGTTTCCTTCCTCCCGCGCTGAGATTTGGCGCTGCAAGTTCCTTCCCGCGCGATCAAAAGATCGCCGTCGGCTGCATCGCGATAGTACAGAAAGGCGCTGTCCCTTGCCTCACGAGAGAATAGAACGCCGCCGTCCTCCTCCGCCGCGATAGAAGAGAAGGACTCCATCCTCTGCAGCATGATAGATGAGAAGGACGCCGCCCGATCCATTGCCCGACAAAACCCTCTTCCATCATTTGTTGATGTTGTTGGAGTCGTGAGTAACCCCAGGCAAGTTGTTGACACCCAAAATTGTCCCAATGTATTTTTGGCAACTTGAACATGTCGGGGAGGTCAAGGACATGCTGGAGTTCAAATGGCGTCGCCAAAAGGTCAAGGATCACAGGGGAAGAAGACGGCGAGCCGAGCGGGCTGTTTAAGTATGTCGGCTTAGCCGGCTCGCTAACCGGCTTAGCCAGCTCGCCATACCAGGCCGGCCCAGCCGGGTCCCCAGGCTGGCCTCCCCTCTCTCCCATTCGACTAAGCCGGGTGGAGGCGCCGGCGCTGTGCTTCAGGCCGGCTTAGTCGGATTTTAAACCGGCAAAGCTGGCTCTTACTTAAAGGGGGCCAAGGCGGCTTCCCGAGCCCATGAAAACTGGCTTAGCCGGGTTGAGGGCCGGCTAAAGGCGGTTCTTCGCTGGAAATCAACTTAGATTCAAACTAAGTGGCGTTTTTGGTAATTTTCGGAGTTGGAAACGTATCTAGGTTGTTTCCTAAGGGGATAAGACCACCCTCCTCTATATATTGAGAGGTTCACGGCCGATTTGATCCCATCTACCACAAATCGTCAAAAACACAAAACTATCTCCTTTTGCCCTAATTTTGCTCTTCTCAACCCCTCTACTTGCTGTCCGACGAATTTCTCTATGTAATTCATGGGCGTTGATGAGGACATGACATGTATGCATACAACCATACATGGTGAATGGCATGAAGATGAAGGAGACCAACAAGGCTTCCCAAGTCGAGAAGAAGTCCCAAAGCTCATCCGGTTCGAGTCTCCAAGCTGGAGGCCCAAAACAGCTCAAGTTCGAGTGCATCTCGGAATCCAGGACCAGTCAGCAGTAAAACGGACGCCCAGGTCGCATACGGACTCCGTTTTTGACGGTTCAACTTGGGTTGGAAAGATAATTTTATTCCCTAACCAATGGCGTTGGTTTGAGGTCCAAATTCCATCTGAGTCAATGGTAATCGTCAAAACAATGTGGCGAGTGCGTAGCTAAATTTGGAACTTTGGTTGGAGAGCTCCCGGCCGCTACAAATAAACTGCTGCATGGAGGACTACCTAAATTTGGAATCGAGCTCCGCGAATTGATCTCATCTTGCTTAAACAGACACCATGCATGGCTTGGCTTATTTGAAGGAATTGGAGGAGTGGATCCACCACTGCATGGATGAATAATACCTCCTTTGGCGGGTCTTGCATGAGCATTGTTTTCTTCTTAAATAAGTTGTTTCCCACACATTTAGAATTTGGGTTTTGTTTAGTTTGAGTTTTCCATCGAGAAACTTGATTGATTCATTGTAACTATGAAGACGATTCCTTTTACAGGTGATCCGGGGCCCCGTTCTTGATCTCTTCCACTGTGTCAATTAGTCCTTTGGAACCGAGTTTTTGAACTCCATATATTTCAGTTCATCATTCATATTTGCAATTATCAGATTGTCTGTTTACCTGTTCTTGCTTGTGTTCTTTGATTCGCTTGCAGGAAAGCCTTCTTGGCGATGTCAATCAAGTCGCGCTTGGTTGATAACCATCAGAGCTGTGGTGTAGCGGTTGCAGGGTTCGAACCGTGTTGGTTTGAAGCCGGATCGTCAACGTCGAGATCTCCACAATCGAAATTATCCGGTTACCTCACGAAAGATCGGGCTGTGCCTCATCAGTTGGTATCAAGATTACAGGTTTACCGCGAGGTATCATCTCGTTTGCCTTAGATTCATATCTGTTCGTTACATAGAATCCACAAAAAGCCCAAAATATTTCGATTTCTGTTGTCCTATCACACTTTGTGCCTTGCAATTTTTAATTTCAGTTTGCATTATTGAATTGTTGTCCCCTGCCACGTCGTTGTGTTCGTCGTGCTTAGTCTTGTTCTCGGTCTAGGGTCCTGTCTTTTTTTTGTGTGTTGGAGAAAAAAAAAAAAAAATGTGGTGCTGTTGTTTTCCCATGAGAAAAAAAACAATAGGGAGCATCAGATTTATCTTTCACTTGTGTGCGAAGTGAGATCAGAAGGTAAAGAAAAGAAAACAGGAAATAGAATACAGAAAGGAGTAATAGATGATCTGTGTATCCTTGCCCAATTTTCCAGCAAAAGAGAAGTAGTTTTTCTTTAGCACGTGAGAAGAGATAAGGAATACGAAACTTTTCTTATTTCCGTATATTAAAGAAATTAAGTCCAATTTGGATTCTTCTTTAGCATGTACGTTTGATAATTGGATAGCTACTTTTGGAAGACCGAACAACGTGATTCTTTGGACTTCGGTCTTGCGTCATATCCATAGGTAATTTTGGAGTGCTCTGAGCTGTAAATTTTGCGGCACCTTCTGGTATTAAAAAATGTAAAAGGCAAAAGGTGCAGAAAAAAAAGAGCAAAAGCCGCACCTAGAAAAGAAAGAAAAAAAAAAGAATTGATAAAGAAATTCATAAGTGCTTGCATCCTTTGAGTCATCTTGCTGAGTTGTATTGTTACTTGCTTGAACTAAGTGTAGGACGAGTTTAGGCCGGCGACATAGACTAGCTTGAGACTACTTTTCAATCTTGTAATTTCTGAATTAAATTATTATTATTCCTTGCTATCATATTGTGTGCCTACCGATAGCTCCACATATACTTCTCAAGCCACAGGTTCCTCTGCAAAATGTTACACCATAAGCCCGCCGACTGATTGTACCGCCTGTTTGGCTTTGGTAAGAACACTTGCAAGACAGTGATAAGCCGCTTGAGATATTGCTTTCCACTTTCGCCACCATCCAGTCATGTTAGTTGATAGGGATAATACGTTTGTGTTGTCTTTTGTTGTCTTCTAACAATGACAGGTTGTTCGTATCCACCGACTTATGATGGTGTTGGTGTTGACGAGTACTTCGAGTGGGAAATTGCTATAGACAACATATTTGCTACTCGTTTTATGTGTCCAAGAAGGAAGGTAAAAAATGCAGCTAGTGTCTTACGACATTCTGCTTTATCTTGGTGGGATTCATTAAATCCTTCCGACAAACCTCAAACTTGGAATGATATGAAACTTCTTATGAGAGAAATTTTTGTTAATCCACCTCCTACCTTGAATTCATATGTTAAGGTGAATCATTTGGAGGATCAGTCAATTGTTGTATCGCTTGCTCCACCTAACCTTTTGCGGGATAATGTACAAAAAGCGAGGATGAGGATGACGTGAAAGAAAATGAGGTGCACATAACCTCATGTGAAAATTCAGAACCATCACCTATTTTTTCTTGCTGAACATGAGAGCAAAGGTAATTCCCACAATGTTAAATTCACAGAAGGTGAGAGTTCTCTTGATGTGCTGAATTTTTCTACCAATCATGCTATGATAGAGCAAGCACTAGTGGAACCATCTCTTGATTTACCTTTGTCACAAGATGATTTGCTTGATGTTCCTTGTGACAAAGATGGCATGCATGATGATACTTATGTTATACACGTGCAACCATTAATAAATGATCATGCTATATGTGTGTTGAAATCAAACAATTTTGCTGAAAATAAACATTTTGTGCATATTGCTAGTGATAACGATGAGCTGAAATTATTATTCTCCATAAATCTTTTGGGTTACATTGATTTTGATAGCTTGTGTAATCTAAGTTGTTTGGAAGAAAAACTTTTTGCATATGCTGATTTTTCATGGTTCTCTAGACATACATATCATGTTTTTGGCAAATATAACAACAAAGGACAATATCTGATACATCGAGTTTACATTTGTGCAAATCTGAATTCTTATTATGTTGTGCAACGTTTTGATCAATTAGAGGGTTGTAATAACAATAATGTTGTCATGCCATGTTCCTCTAGTTCTGTTTTGAATAAACAAGTTGACTCCACAGAAGGGGAGCATATGTTTCTTGTTAGTACTAATCTTTTGCAGGCTAATATCGACAAAGATCATGCGCATTCGGATCAAGGAGCATACAGGATCAGCTTTGAGTACAATCAGCGCCGAGGACGGCTTTTCTTTCAAGAAGGGGAGGATGATGAGGACATGACATGTATGCATACAACCGTACATGGTGAATGGCATGAAGATGAAGGAGACCAACAAGGCCCCCAAGTCGAGAAGAAGTCCCAAAGCTCATGCGCTTCGAGTCTCCAAGCTGGAGGCCCAAAACAGCTCAAGTTCGAGTGCATCTCAGAATCCAGGACCAGTCAGCAGTAAAACGGATGCCCAGGTCGCATACGGACTCCGTTTTGGACGGTTCAACTTTGGTTGGAAAGATAATTTCATTCCCTAACTAATGGCGTTGGTTTGAGGTCCAAATTCCATCTGAGTTAACGGTAATCGTCAAACAATGTGGCAAGTGCGTAGCTAAATTTGGAACTTTGGTTGGAGAGCTCCCGGCCGCTACAAATAAACTGCTGCATGGAGGACTACCTAAATTTGGAATCTCAATTGGAGAGCTCGGCGAATTGATCTCATCTTGCTTAAATAGACACCATGCATGGCTTGGCTTATTTGAAGGAATTGGAGGAGTGGATCCACCTTGTTTCCCACACATTTAGAATTTGGGATTTGTTTAGTTTGAGTTTTCCATCGAGAAACTTGATTGATTCATTGTAACTGTGAAGACGATTCCTTTTACAGTGATCCAGGGCCCCCGTTCTTGATCTCCTCTACTGTGTCGATTAGTCATTTCGAACCAAGTTCTTAAACCCCATATATTTTAGTTCATCATTCATATTTGCAATTATCAGATTGCGTGTTTACCTGTTCTTGCTTGTGTTCTTCGATTCGCTTGCAGGAAAGCCTTCTTGGCGAGGTCAATCAAGTCGCACTTGGTTGATAACCATCGGAGCTGTGGTGTAGCGGTTGCAGGGTTCGAACCGTGTTGGTTTGAAGCCGGATCGTCAACGTCGAGATCTCCACAATCAAAATTATCCAGTTACCTCATGGATGATCGGGCTGTTGACACCTCTTAAGCTCTATTTTTATGTGTCAACTAAACATCTAATAAGGTTATAAAATGAATAAAAACATAGAATAGGTGTTTTACTAACACAGTTCCATGAGTTTTGGTGATTTATATCTTTTCAGGGACTTGACAGGTAAATGCCGGAAAACTCAGAGAAAACCCCCCGAATAATAAGAAGATTTACCACTGGTGAATTTCGATCCAAAAAGTGAACTAAAACATTCTAAAAGACACCAGAAGACACCAGGAAAGACCTGACAGCCTGGACCCACCATGGCCTGGCGGCCGCCAGTGAAGATTAGGCCGGCCGCCAGGTGGGACCCACCGGTCAGCCTCATCTTCTTAGGTCGGTTTCAAACCGACTTTGAGGTTGTATCTACACCATTATTGAAGGTCGGTTTGATCCAAGGGTCAGCATTCATCGGCCACGACTATATAAGGATGATCCTACCTCTGGCCTTAGGTATGAAAATCATTATTCATCAGACTCGACTCTGATCATAGCTAGAGCCATACCTCTCTAATTAGAAGATCTAAGATCAAGTTGAGAGAGATTAGTAGAAAGTTGAGAGATAGATCAAAGAACTTAATTAGAGTTCTAGATCTGTTCTTGAGAGATAGAAAGTAGAGTTGAGGAGAAGAAAGTGGAAGTACCGGATCTGTCGGTGACTCCTCTATGCTTGTACCTCTGGGATCAAAGGCTTCATTGCACTTGATCTTGAGACTTCTTTGGTGGATCAACCTTATATTTGAGTAAGTTCACTTGTTTATATTTCTTTCGGTTTACGACTCATTAGAGTATTTTGATTCTTGTTGCTCTTGAATTGAAGTTGTTACCCCTAGTGCAAACGTGGTGTTTGAACTAGATAACTCGTAAATACACCCTACCTGCCGGAGCGTGGTAGATCGTGGTAGTGACAGTACCATTGATTCCTTTGGACTCCACTTCCCGTAGGATAGGACACGTAGGACCTAGTTACTGGGGGAATAGTAAGTTTCGGCCTTACTTTCCTTTGAGTATATCCCCATTAAGAAATATCTTCAAGCCTTACAAGGATATAAACTAGACAACCATAGAAATCTTCTCACATTTTATCTGAACTCCAGTTCCTTCCTATTATCTCAGGGATCTAGTTTTGTCTCATTACCCTCACACCATTCTCCCTGTGGATTCGATATTTAAAACCCTCTCCCGGGTGAAGTGCTCATCGTTTCTGTTCGCTTGCAGACTATACAAATCATAAATAATTCTATAGGATAACTTTTACCAACACGGGCCATGCCTCATCAGGCGATCTCGGCGGCCTTGCTGGTGCTAGAAGATCCTTCACGTACGTCCTCCTGACAGATCCTTATGGAGGTCATTCCAAAGCCGTTGCAGCCAAGATCGAGCTCTACATCGGTCATATCGATCTCTAGATCGGTTCGATCGATCACGCTGCAATCCTTGCTGTTTTTGTAGATTGTTTGCAACCTCTTGGGCGTCCAAGACCCTACTGGTGTATCGGTGCGAATGCAAGTTTGTGTCAACATACTTTTTGGCGACTCCGCTGGGGAAATTGAAGTGATTTTCTTCGACTTAGATCTATTCTAGCGCCAGAAAACGATAACCACATAGACCCTCCTTAGTTGAAGCAACAATAGGACCAAAACTGATGAGCTTTGGTCAACTATGTAGCGTATTCCACCTTGGCAGCGTATATATTGAGCATTATAGAGTTCACATGGGAAGACATGTGACCCTCTCTTTTTTTTAAAAAAATCAGTGGCATGATAAGCCTGATTATGCCAGGCATATATTATAAAAAGAGAAGGAATAGATGTAACCCTCCTCAGTTGTGACTATAGGTGTGCCTCATGGCCGTCTCTATTATCGTAAAACTAGGCATATACAGAAATTTCATTTGAAATGCTTTCTAACTTTAAATTGTGAAAAAATTATGCTAGAGAATGCTTCAAATGATTGAGTGTTTTTCGGGGTAGGGATTTCAATTTTAACCAGGGTATCTGTAAACCATCAGTCTAATTACCATATTTTATGATGGCTATGCAGCACCTTCACAGAAACAACTATATGTCTTGAGGTGTGTTAATAAGCAAGCCAATGAACACTTTTTTAAGTTGCAAATTGTGCTCTTGATTATGCGCGTCATAGCTAACGGATCAAATAAACAAAATGGAGTAGTAAAGGGAAACTCTCAAACATGAAGTAGCTTTCTAATCACTAAGGGATCCGAGTGCACACACAGGATAGGGAGGCATCTTTTATTATAAAAAATTAATGATAACAAAACGATAGCCACGTAAAACCTCCTTAGTTGCAGCAAGAACTGGACAAAAACTGATGAGCTTTGGTCAACTATGTAGTGCATTCCACCGTGGCAGCGTATTGAGTATATAGTACAATTCACACGGGAAGACATGTGACCCACTTTTTTTTTAAAAAAAACTGGCAACATTAGCTTGATTATGTGAGGCATATATTATACAAGAGAAGGAATAGTTGTAACCCTCCTCAGTTGTGATTATAGGAGTGTACCTCATGGCCGTTTTTGTTGTCGTAAACCCAGCCATATACACAGATGTCATTTGAAATGCTTTGTAACTTTAAACTATAAAAAAAAATTATGCTCGAGAATGCTGCAAATGATTGAGTTGATTTTCTGGGCGCGGATTTCAATTTTAAGCAGTGTTTCTGTGAACCATCAGTCTCATTACCATGTTTTATGATGGCTATGCAGCACGTTCACAAAAATAACTATACGTCATACGGTGTGTTAATAAGCAATCCATTGAACACTTTTTTTTAAGTTGCGAATGGTGATCTTATTATGCGCGACTCACCTAACGGAGTAAATAAACAAAATGGAGTAGTAATCGAAAAGACTCAAACATGAAGTAGCTTTCTAATCACCAAAGGGATCCGATGGCACACACGGGATGAGGAGGCATCTTTTATTATCAGAAATGATAAGGAAACAATAACCATGTAAACTCTCCTTCGTTGATGCAACAACTGGCCAAAAACTAATGAGTTTTGGTCAACTATGTAGCGAATTCCACCTTGGCAGCGTATTGAGCATAGTACAGTTCACATGGGAAGACATGTGACCTTCTCTTTTTCTCTCTAAAAAATCAGTGGCCTTTTAAGCTTGATTATCCCAGGCGCATATTATAAAAGAGAAGGAATAGATGTAACCCTCCTCAGTTGTGACTACAGGTGTGCCAAATGGCCGTCTCTATTATCGTAAAACCAGCCATATACACAAATTTCATTTGAAAGGCTTTGTAACTTTAAACTGTGAAAAATTATGCTAGAGAATGCTTCAAATGATTGAGCTGTTTTTCTGGGTAGGGATTTCAATTTTAACCAAGGTTTCTGTAAACCATCAGTCTAATTACCATATTTTATGATGCTATGCAGCACCTTCGCAAAAACAACTATATGTCAGGAGGTGTGTTAATAACCAAGTCATTGAACACTTTTTTAAGTTGCGAATGGTGCTCTTGATTATGCGTGACTCACCTAACAGAGAAAATAAACAAAATGGAGTTGTGATCGAAAACACGCAAACATGAAGTAGCTTTCTAATTACCAAGGGATCCGAGGACACACACGAGACCTTGATGCATCTTTTATTTGAGAAATGATAAGAAAACGATAACCACATAAACCCTCCTTAGTTGAAGCAACAGCAGGACCAAAACTGATGAGCTTTAGTCAACTATGTAGCGTATTCCACCTTGGCAGCGTATATGTTGAGCATAATACAGTTCACATGGGAAGACATGTGACCCTCTCTTTTTTAAAAAAAAAAAAAAAATCAGTGGCATGATAAGCCTGATTATGCCAGATGTATATTATAAAAGAAAAGTAATAGATGTATGTAACACCTAGTTTTAAGGACAAAACCGAATGTACATCGTATGTGAGCCCTGGAAGTCAGATCTCACATATAGTTACAAATAAATGGAAGTATCAATTCACAATGCTTAAAATATAACAAACATAATATAAAAAAGAATATAACCTCAGCTAGCGGGGACAGGGGAAAGACACTCCGATCTTCTGGTGTAGACTCCACAGCGACCGACTGACTAGTTGATCACAAGCCTAACATCCTCCTGGGGTGTGGGGAAATAGCAAGGGTGAGTCCATGTCGAACTCCGCAAATATAACATGGGGTTATGAGGCTCAAAAGCTTGACACTAGTTTAACTGCGGTCAGTATTTTAGTAACACTACTACAGAATGGAACTTCCGCGGCGGGCATTTTAGGTTTTCCGTGGCAGGCATTGTGTCCGCCACGGAGCTAGGGTCACGGTTAATCGTTCGATTAACCGTGGCGGACACCATGCCCGCCATGGAAGATCGATTAACCGTGGCGGGCACGTAACAAAGACCGCCACGGTTAATAGATTAACCATGGTGGGCATCGTTACGTGCCGCCATGGTTAATTTATTAACCATGGCGGTTTTTGTTAAAAGCCCGCCACGGTTAATTAATTCAGGATTAATAAAAAAAATAATTCAAAAATATTATAAAATTATAAATTATGATTTAAACCACATATTAAATAATAAACTAAGAGAATATTCACATAAATCTTAAACATGCATCACAATTTAACATTCAACTAACATGGACATTGAATTAAAGCACTTAGAGTTTAAAAGTGACGACCACACATCGGAATTTACAAAACTCGATCGAGCGATCGATTGCTCAATCACGTTTAGCTAGCTAGCTAGGTTACAAATCAATGTCATCCCACATATAGTCCTTCATGTCTAGCTTATTTCTCCAAATCCCGTAGTTCCCATAAGTCCTCGTTTGTAGCGAGGTCGCCGTTAGGGTCGAAGAAATGGCGGTAGGTAACAACGTCCTCAACGGCGCCCCTACGGATGGCGCCAACCAGTTTCTTGAACTTAAGGTCGTCCAAACCTTTCGTCCAAAAATCTTACGTGGTTTTCTTCGTCATTTCGCGCCACGTAGTGAAATGCGTACACGCCATCTGCGGGATATGAACGTCTGGGCATAGAAACCACACAGGTTGCTGCCGAAAGGCTGCTTACCGCACTGCATGCACGATATATGTACCAGAAAATGGTTAGAATATTATGAGACCATTCAATATGGACGAGCAAACGAGAGTAATGCTGCATATACCTCGTAATCTCGCCTGATCTTCATTTCGTCCTTATGTTTTTCTTTGCGTATGCTCATCCTCCGATCAATGACTCGGGGTCTTTCAAGTAATCCTTGTAAGCCCCATGCGAAATCCCACGTGTGTCATGACTTACGAAGTTTGTGGTATGAAATAGTATACAAGTGTCGTGACTTACAGCTGCAGGGCCTGTTCAAAATGTTTGTAGAGGCCTTTTGGCGTATCATACAACGAGTCCAGCCTAAGGGCCGTTCCATCCTAAGGGAAGATTAGCCAAGTAATCCAGTGGCCAATGTGTGCTGTTGTTTCTATACCGGCCATGCTACACCATTTTATTTGATTAGAGATAGATTCCAAGTATTCAAAAAATAAAAAGTATTGCTTTTGACTTACTTGATATGTTGGGCCGCAATGAGACAACCGGCCTCCGATTTGATCTTCTTCATGCACTTACAGATGTAGTCTGCCATCTCTCTAACTCTTGCATCGCATAATTTTTTATAGTGTTTATATTGTTCGGCCTTGCCCAGCTTCCTGAGCTCTTCGTTCCTCTTGGTCTCCATCCAGTAATGAGAAAATTCAACCACGTCTATATACGCTGGACATAGAAACACAACTGGCTGATCCATCGTTTGGGCTACCAATGCTTGCATCCTGCAAGCACATGTGGTCACGTCATTATAGAATCGGAGAGCTAGAATTAGTTGTGTACGAGCGCGTAATGATCGGTAAACAAACTCACGCAGCATAGAGGGTGACAACGGATTGGTCGAGGTCCTGGTGCCGTAGCAACCGCCACATTTCGTCGAAGCCTATTGGCAGTGAAATGTCGAAGTCCTAGTGAAAGAGCTCTTTAGGAACCCTGAAATGGAACTCCCTCACCCCCCGATCAACTGCATGCTTATATAATAGGTGGAACCTGCGAGTGTCCCACTCCTCTTCCTCGATTAGCTGGCCCTTGGGCACCATGAACTTGCCAAGCTAAAAGTAGTCTGGGCAGTCCGGGCTGACCCATTGTCCCGGCCGATGGGGTATATAATTCCTATACAGAAGGAGATGTACGTTAGCATCTTCTAGCTACGTACGCATACATAATATGTCTGGCTAAGTTTGGTTGAGATTATCACGCATATACGTACCTAGTACTGCCGGTCTTCACGGCCCCCGGGTTCTGCTTAGCCAATCGGAGGTCCTTTTCCTTCTCCGCTAGCTCCTTCCTGGCCTCCTCATCTAAATATTTGTTGGTCAGGGCAAGAACTTCCTCATCTTCTTTTGATAGCTTCTTCTTCCTCGGCGCTTGGGAGGAACATTCGACCTCATCGTCCTTCTGACTGCTCTGAGGCGGTGTTGAGAATCCTATGCATGTGGAATTGAACTACATTAGCCACCAATTAATGCATAGTACAAGTTAGCCATGTATTTTTGTTTCTATACCTGTCACATTTTCTGAAACCTCCTTGACCATTGGGCGCTTGAAGGGCGTGGGAGGGCGGCGAGCCCCCTTGTCACGCTTAGGAGAAGGTGTCCTCTCGCCGTCGCCGTAACAGGGTGTCTTGCCGCCGTCTCCTCCTTCCGGTTCTTCCGGAGGTGGGTTCGGACGAGGACTTCCGCCACCTCGGCCACCATCGTCGTTGTTATCATCATCGTCATCGCCACCACCACCCGGGGGAGAAGGAGGAGGGCCTGCGGCCGCTACCGTCGGAGGTGGTGTCGTCGGTTTCCACAGGACAATGTCTTCCTTGTTCCATAGGTACTCCCTCTCCTCCCGAAGGTCCTTGAGTACTGTTTCTCCTTGTTCACCTGGGATATCGATCTCCTCATCACCCAGGCATGGTTCTATGGATTGTAGATAAACGAAGGCATAGTCTGGTGGGACCGGCTCGTTATTGTACAACATCTCTCTCCGTGGTGCAGACACCACGGCAGTGGCCACCTCCTTCTTCTTCCCCTTCCTGCCAACGGGTATATAGAGCTTGCCCACCGCGGGTTCGACGAGATCGTCGATTGGGTTGTTCGTAGCTCCAGCACTCGTACTCACACCTTGGCTTCCTTGGATGTTGGAAAGACCTCTTGTCGTTAATACCTCTTCTATTTTCTTCTCGACTATGTCCTTTATGGCTTCCTCATAGCCTTGCATCCTAAGGTTTTCCTTGTACCTCTGCCTCGTGTGGTAGTTGGCCGTGTCGGATGCCCAAGAATCCACGGTCTTCCAGCTATACCTCGAGCCCTGGCCCCGAACTCGGCCACGGTGCTCGGGTCTTCCGATTGCCTCGGTCAGCTCATCGTGCTCCCTCCTAGGTTGGAACTCCCCGCACGCCTTGGCCTCTTTGACAAGCATCACCTTCTTCTCCACCTCGTCGACCTTTGGGTCATTGTACTTGGACGTGCTGCCAGTCTTCTGCTTCTTGGGCTGACGGGCATACAAGAAGTCACGTGTCCTCTCAGGAAGGTCTAGCAACGGATTCTCTATCCCTTTCTCAGCGTCCTCCCTTTCTTTCCGCCGCCATTGACCCTTATGACCAAAATATCCTACCATGCCGAGGTTGTGCCTGAGTTCGTTCTTCTTTGCGAGTTCTTTACCCATTTTCGACTTGGCCTCATACTCTTCGTTAGTCGTAAGGTTGACGAACTCATCCCAGACGGGTTGCTTTAAGAAGTTCATCTCCTCGCTCTGGCCACCTATTGCATGATCTTTATCGGTTGGTTCGGATGCCATTGGATTCTACGGGAACACACAGAGCATTTTATTATAGTAATTTATAGTGAAAGAGTAAAAGTACAGTAGTATATAGTAGAGCCATCACAGAGTCATCTCAAATTATATTTATTGTATTCCTCTCATGATTACATATATAGTTTTCCATTTTACATAGAGTAGTTACAAAAAAAAAAACCAAAAATTTACAAAAAATAGATAAAATAGGTACATATTTTCCTTTTTACATAGTACATACAAAAAATACAAAACATAAACAAAAAAATGTGTAACAATACAAAAAAATGTGTAAAAATAAAAAAAAAATATGTAAAAATGTGTATTTAGCTCAGAAGTACCCAACTATCCTTATCACATCGCGTCTAAACTGGTTGCTTGTATATGTTATACAAGCCGTCCTCGTTAGCCGCTCACAAGTATGGGGACATTTCATCATCGCCGCCCCTCGGCATTAATAGATTCACATCATCGCCTATGCCACTTTCCTCGGCACTATCATTCAAATCATTGCAAATGCCACAAGTATATAGTTAAGGGTAGTAGTAAATGGCCTGGAAAACGCAAAAAAACCGCCACGGAAGTTCATCTCAAAATGGAGGTGAAAATAGAGTCTCAATTGGAACAGAATTCATGGACAATATAACTGCCTCAATCGGCTAAGTCCTTCGCCCGTTCACACACCCCGAAATGTCACCACAAATCCAAAATATAGATAAAGTATGGCTCGACTAAAAAATCAAGTGGCCATCACAGTGGGGACACCATTTCTTCTCAACATGTCATATTTTTCTCAAAATTCATCTCAAAATGTCAAGTTGCATCATGGGCGGTGGCATAATAGTGCTCGACTAAAAAATCAAGTGGGCATCACAGGCGGGGACACCATTTCTTCTCAACATGTCATATTTTCTCAAAAATTCATCTCAAAATGTCAAGTTGCATCATGGGCGTGTCATAATAGTGCTCGGATAACCAAAATCACATCACGAAAAGATCGTACTCACTTGCGGCATGAACAAATCACGAGGACTCACCAGGGAACTGTTGGAGCAAGGGGTGGAAGTCAAGGAACAGAGCACGGCGGCACCTAGGGTCCCAGCGCGGTGGAGCCGAGGATGGGAGCACTGGAGCACCAGGAGCAGCACAGACGGGGGAGCAGCACGGGGGCGCGCGCGTTCGGCGGGAGGAGCACCACCCGAGCACGGGGGCGCGTTCGGCGGGGGAGGAGCACCACTGAGCACGGGCGCCGCGGACGGCGGGTGGGGCCCGGATCTCGTCGGGCAGCACCGGCCGGCGGGCGGATCGTCGGAGAGGAGCACCGGGGGCGCGGTGGACGACGGGCGGCGGATCTCGTCGAAGTCCTCGGCGGCTAGGGTTTCCCTAGCCCCGCGGCGACGCACGGGAGAGGGCGAGGGGCACGACGGGCGGGCGGACAACGGGAGAGGGAGAGAGGGTTGGAGGAGAGGACGAGGCGCTCGCCGGCGGCGAACGGGGAGGCGGCCGGCGGCGGCGTTCAATTTTAGCGGCCCTTCGGGGTGACCGTGAACCGGGCGAAGGACTTAGCCGATTCGAGGCGGGCCACCGCCTATATAAACGCCTCCATTTTGCGTGGCGGGCATTTTACAATGCCCGCCCGCCATTAATCATTTTTGCGTGGCGGGCATTGTAAAATGTCCGCCACGCAAAATAGATTCACAAATTGAATTTGTAAAATTCATAACAATTCAAATATTCATTCAAAAATTCTGAAAATTTTTGTGTGGCCTCCCTATGAGTATGTGTACCCATGAAAAATGTGAAACTTGAATTTTGGATAGTTCTTGCATGATCTAAAAATACAGTCTTTAATTGACAAGTCGGGACGTTTCGAGCAAGTGCGGCGATCTCAATACTTCGAACCCTGATTGATTCGATGCTTCTGTCGCGACGGGCAAAAAACTTCTTTCGCACATCATCAACGAAATCCAAATTCATCCTCGGCCCGTACATCCAATCCCTATTCGGCGCCATGACGGCCTGCTCATCAAATTAATTCAACCAAAGCAAAGAGAGCGTCGATGATTAGAGATCGAAGTATCGATGATTAAAGTGCAAAAGAGGAATACGAGAGAGAGAGAGAGTAGCTAGAGAGAGGGAAAGAGAGCACGTACACTCAAATGAGAGGGAGAGAGAGGGGAGGAGAAAGAGGGAGAGAGGGAGAGAGAGAGGGGAGAGAGGAGAGAGAGAGAAGGAGCTAGCTTGAGAGGGAGAGAGGAGGGAGAGATCAAAACTAGATCTCAAAGAAAGGGAGAGAGAGAGGGGGGGAGAGGGAGGGAGAGAAAAGAGAGGGGGTAGAGAGATAAGGGGAGGGAGGGGGGGAGGGGGGAGAGAGAGCACAAACTACATTCAATTAGATCTCAAAGAGGGGGAGGACCATGCATAGGGAGAGAGGGAGAGAGAGAGAGGGAGAGGGAGAGAGGGAGAGAAAGAGAGGGAGAGGGAGAGAAAAGAGGGAGAAAGAGGAGAAATACCCCTAGCGGTGCCAAACTTCAATCAAACCAAGGGCAAAACCTTCCCCCCCAGAAATGGTGTTTTCTAGAGTTTTGAAGCTCAAAACCCTAGAAAATGGCGAAAAACTCCGTGGGAAAGAAGAAGGTTGATGCTTTGTATTTATAGAGCGAGACTTTTTCGTGGCGGGCATTGTAAAATAACCGCCACGGTTTATTATTTTACAATGCCCGCCACGGTTAATCGATTAACCGTGGCGGGCATTCCCACGGCCGGGGGTCTGCCCAGGCCAACTATTTTCGCGTGGCGGTTTTTCTAAATGCCCGCCACGGAAAATAAAAACTAAACACCATGCAAGTTCGATTCTCAGAGTAGTGTAAGTCAAAGTTTCAACATTTATTTAGCAATAAGTTATGCTTAACCCAATAACCCACATTATCATTATTGTAACATTCTCATCATGTCACCATCATCATCCAGTACCATAGCCATCATCATCTTGAATCCATGTCTCAACATCATCTATATTCTATAGATGTCTCCAAGGCCACTCGTGACCATGAGCACGCTTTGTTATAACAGTTTTAAAACTCTGCGCAGAGGTGTACACTTTCACTATGAGTCATGATTTCCAAATACATGGGTTCGTGAATCCCTAAAACACCAGAACTCATATAAAGCCTTTCAAAAGTCCTTCTCTAACTGGTTAGCATCCCTGTAGGGGAGCAGCTAGGGCGAATGAAACCCTCCTCGATGCCATTCTACAACCTAGGCTACCGCAAGATCGGTAACCACTAACAAACTAGAAAATATCCTTTGATCAACTAAAGCCGAGCCATATAGCCCCCATAGCTGTCTTTGTAAGTCCCTGGATGATCACAAACAGATAAGTCCTTATGGAGAGCCTAGAGCATGATGTAAAAAGCATGAGCTCACTCACTCTATAGTCCATGTTCCCAACATTCAAGTCTTAACCATCATTTCATTTATCCATTCAATTCAAAGTTCAGATCATAATTATTTATTTAGGAGCGCTAGCAAGAACTACCCATATGCAATTAACCCAATAGGAGTCAAGGTATAAAGGCATCAACTACTAGGAAATCCTTAAGGTGACAAATTAGACACATGCAACTTGCACTATGTAAAAAGGCTGATATTTGCCGGTGAGCCTAGAGATGTCGCTAATAACGGCGTCTGTGCTCGATCACAGCGACGCTCCTTGAGCGCTGGTCAATAATAGGTGACGACCGGTCCGGCAGGATAAATACGCGTATGTAATAAGAGGAAATTACAGACGCGTATTTACCTACCGTGTCTGTCATATCCTTACATACGCGCATTCCGGGGGCCTAATTAGCTAGGCATAGACGCGCGACTATGATAGACGCCCTTTAAAAACAGGTGTCTGCAAATTTCAGCATACCTCAGACGTGTGTTTGATCACAGGCACTTTTTCCCAACCACTCATATGGGGATACAGGATTTGCTTCAGACGCGTGTTCGTTTACAGACACCTTTTTGACACCACTCGTCTGTGCTGTTACAGGTATTACAGACACTTGTTAGTTCACAAACGTGTGTAGTCGAGCGACGTCCGTGCTATTTGAAAGTGATGCATACGCGTGTCACAGATACAGACGCTTGGGATGTACAAGGGACTGTAATTGTTACATACATTACAGTCGCGCGTTTATTTAGAGACGAGTTGTATTAGCAGGAGGCGTCTGTACATATCCGAACTGTTACCGACGCGCGGTCATTTATAGACGTGTGCAGTCGACAGACGTCTATACTGTTTGAAATTATTGCAGACATGGGCCGGTAAACAGATGCATGGCAGGTGCACGTGCCTGTAACTCTCACGTGCGATACAGTCGCGTGTTTAGTTAGAGACGATTTATATTTACATCTGTTTGTACATGTCAGAACTGTCACAGACACATGTTAATAAATAGACACTTAGCAAGCACACGCGCGCCTGTAATGTTGGCATGTACTACAGTCGCGTGTTTGCTTAGATATGATTGTTTATGACATGCGTCGGTAAATTTTAGAAATGTCACAGACTCGCGTCAAAAAGAGTAAATTTTAGAAATACAAGTTTTCTCTCTCCTCCATTAACATGGATCTAGATCTAGATCTAGATCTAGAGGGGATCAAAAAGATAAAAAATGAGATGAAGGGAGGAATAGAGAGCCTTTATGTACCAATTGGTGTGTTTTCCTCCCCCAAATCCAAGCTTAAAGTCCCAATTCAAAGATTTGGTCAATTTTTAGGGCAAAGCTTCCCCCCACAAGTTGGAAGAGGAACACCCGTGAAGAAGAAGAGGGGGGCTGGCGTACAGCATTTAGACTGCTTGGGATTAACCGTGGCGGGTGCCTTAACGCACCCGTCAAGTAAAATGCATATTTACCGTGGCGGGCGCGTTACAGGAGCCCGCCACGGTTAATGACCATTTTGCGTGGCGCCGGCCTGGGAATTTCCGTGGCGGGCAAACAGTGTGCCCGCCACGGAAAAAAATGCCTGCCATCACGCAAAATCGAATCGTTACTAGTGTAGGAAAAGGAATAGGCGCAGTTCTGCATCAGGAAAATGGACCAATTGCATTCTTCAATAAAATGATAGGCCCACGTCACAACAAGCTGGCCGCCTATGAGAGGGAGCTCATCGGATTGGTAACCGCAGTCAAACACTGGAGGCCTTACCTCTGGGGACGTCCATTCCTTATCAGGTCAGATCATTACAGCCTGAAATGTATTTTAGATCAACGACCGTCAACCATTCCGCAGCATCAATGGGTTAGCAATTTATTGGGATATGACTTCACAGTAATACAAACTAGGCAAGAGCAACATGGTGGCCGATGCATTATCTTGCCAACATGCCTCTCATGCCTCCTTGATGGCACTTTCAGAGATCCAATTTTAATTATTTGATCAACTCCGAGATGATGGGTAGGCGGCGGGGGCGTCAAGGTCAGCCATGGCGCTGCGCTGGGCACGGGAGGTTGCGGAGTTGGAGGAGAAGGCGGGAAGCAAAGCAAGGGGGAGGGGAAGAAGGGGGCGCGCCCGGCGGGCGCTAGGGCTTCGCCCGGAGAGCGGGGGCTGGTGCGCCAGGAGGAAGAAGGCCGCGTGGGCTGGGCCGAGGCCCACCTAGGACGCTGGTCGGCGCTTCCTCCCACCTTGGGTGGTCGGGGCATAGTCTCCCCCACCCCCAAAATGGCCAAATCGCCGATTCTCTCAAGGCCCCGG
>JADLZK010003972.1:0-57963 GCA_015847255.1 Hyparrhenia diplandra | reverse complement strand
CTTTGATGGAGGATTAGAAACTGTAACCGAAACACACACATACAACAATATTCTTTTTCCTGAACACGGAAGCTAGTGGATTTGATATTCATGCAGGGAAAACGAGTACATAAGCGGACAAGCAAGGTAGGTTATAGAACCAATGCAATCTTTGTGTCATGTTTACTTTATGCACTAAGCTATGTTAACTAATTTTTTCAGTCCACATCCAATGGAGGACCTGATCAACATATGCTGACAAGATATAATGTGGCTGATGTGAAATTTCAGTGGTGGTGAGAATGTGAAAAAAACATAGCTGATCAATAATATAAACGTCTTTCGACTCTAGTGTTTCTGCTGCAAAAACCCTAGGCGATCTCAAATGCTGGGAGCGAAGGAGTCTGGAGCCCAGCCCAACTCCGCAAGGTCTCCTGAAGCCCGCGCGAGCCCTACTTCCTCCCTTTTCCTTCTTTATTATTTAATGGCTGGTCCCAGATCGGCCTCCATCCGCGACTGGGCGGGCGCCCTTCCTTCCTGTTGGGCCAGCAGTAGCGCGCCATGAGCCCACCTAGTGGGAGGTTCTTCCATTAATCTGTTTCGGTAAATATCAGCGTCCGTTCCTCAGCTTTGGCCAGACAATGTCATCTGGTCTATAGTAACTTCTAAACTGACAATGTGTTATCAAGGTCACTGATCACTTTTCAACTGATCACTGCACCCGCTTGACTAATGGTATCATCTAAGCCCTTAAACCTTTAAGGTGATCACTGCAAACCCCTAAATTTGAACAGGGTGTCATCTAGGTCCAAACATTACCCATAAGCTCCTTGTTTCTGGCCTGCTCCTCTTGAGGCTCCAAACAGCCCAGCGCTAGTTCTTGTTGATTTATTTCTTTGACTGGTAGCTGCAGTATATATTATATACCATCTTGGTGTAAGATGATTGCTCGTAAATCATATTGTTAGAATTACTTTAATGATTATCTGTCCCTTTTTGGTTTTTTGATTTTCGATATGTTTTACGAGGTTCCCTTTTAAATCTTTTTAATTTGGCTTCATTAGAAATTATTTGGCGAATTTTTCATTGTTTCATATACTAGTTTTATATTATTTTGAGAAATAAAATAAATAAATAGTTTAATTGAATCTGGCTATTTATTTTGTTTTATATGTTCTCTTTAAATCAGAATTAAGATCACTTTTGACCATCTGGAGTATATTCAGAATTGGTTATTTTTAGCTCGAACAATCGAGTGCTGTGAAACACTCGATCGGTGCCGCCACTTATTCTCCATCGTCCCCTGATTTATCCCCCAAACTCACCGCCGGCGACGGGGCACACAAGGCCAGTTCTCCTCCTCTCGTTGAATCCCCGTCCCTCCCTCCCCGCCTCCAACTTGACCACCGGAGCGGGCATCCATCCGGCCTTGGTTTATCCCTTCCTTGCTCGTAAGTAACCCTGATTTTTGCTCTACGAGTTTGTTTCGTTCCAAATCTCACTTGCATTCGCGGATTCGTGCCCTCTCCAGCCATCCATCCATGGTTCGACTAGGTTCGTCTTCTCCGTCGCGAAGCTCAACCCGAGTTGACTCCGGTGCCTGCCCTAGGTCGTGTTCCCAGATTATTTCCCCAGAAGAAGACGGGGGATCGAGTCGGAGTCGAACCCCTATGCCCCGCGTCAAGCCGCGCCGCCGGCCTGCCCCCGGCCCTTACCACCACCGGCGTCACCTCGGCCACGGGCCGCCGGGTCCAGTTCCCACGGCACATGGGATGATGCACCGGAGGTGCGTGACCCGTACATGCCGCCGGGGCCGGTGATGCACCTACCGCCGCCGGGGCACGGGCCAGGTCCGTTCCCTTTCGACATGCTGCCTCTACCGGAGGTCCTGGAGCAGAAGCTTGTGGCGCAGCGCGGGAGATGCAGAAGCTGGCCGTGGAGAACGACCGCTTGCTTTGAGCCACGCGCCGCTGAGGAAGGAGCTCGCCGTGGCGCAGCAGGAGCTGCAGAGGCTGCAGGCGCAGGGGAGGCCACCAAGGCCGCCGAGGAGCAGGAGAGAGGGGCCTGCTTGATAAGGTTGGGGAAGATGGAGGCCGACCTCAAGGCCTGCGAACGCCAAGGTGGGCTGCAGCAGGCGCACGCCGCAGGCGCAGAACCTGTGGCTGTGAGGCAGAAACATGATGGCCAATGTGCAGAAGCTCAGCAAGGACCTGCAGAGGAATCCTCGGATAGCGCAGCAGCTTCCGGCACTCGTGGCTGAACGGGATGCTGCGAGGCAAGAAAAATCAGCACCCCTCAGGTCTGTGGCGGATGCTGCGCTTATCCTTTTAGCATTAACATGTATATTGTTCAATATGTGATTGCCTCCACCTTTGCATGCACTATTTATATTTCAGGAATACGATGATGACTACGAAAGGAAACTCAGGGTGGATCACTCAGAATCTTTGCAGACAATGAAGAGGAATTACGACTCCATGGTTACGGAGCTTGAAAAACTTCGTGGCTGAGTTGAGGGACATCTAATCTTGACAAAAAGCGTATTCCTTTATTACTCTGTATATGTTAGCATCTATAGGGACTAGATTTTTTATTTGTGGTTTTCACCATGAAACATTTGTTTGTGTAGGTTTTTCTACAATAATACCACCCAAAAGGCCGATGGTTTATCTAGCCATCTTTCTGGTGGACAAATTTCTTATGATAGTGGCTATGGAAGTGCACAGGTGAGCCATGAGCATCTTTAGTTCTTTACATCCTAGCTTCTTCCGCAGATGATCAGATTAATCTGATCAGACAGGGCTTGGTTAGTGTGTGCATATATTTTTTATTTGTGATATCATTGGAAGCATATGTAAAGGGGGTACATGGATCAAATTCAAAAAATCCTCTTCAGAGTTTCTGAATCTGTGCCAACTTCCAAACTATTTAAAAAGTGATTCCAATTCATAGAGAAATGTTTCTGAGGAGAAACTTGAGAATCTGATCCCTACCAAACTAATGATAAATATGTCCTACCGTTGTGATCATGAATTTGTGGTTATCTGCCACTACAAGACAGCATTTACTTAAGTTTTTCCTCAATATCAGAAAATTTGTTCATCAGATTGCAGTTGAGCCTTTTTTTGTTGTAAGGATTCTTTCATAATTTGATTTCTACCTTAATGGGTTTAGTATCACGGTACATGCTTAAATTGAGTTGAGGTGTCCTGATCCACACATCAGACATGAATTCAAGAGGGTCCATTCTCAACCTAGCAGTCCACCCATTCATTGTTCTCTTTGTTCTCTAACAATGCCAACTTTCCAACAAATGAACATGGCCTCATCTGATTTCAATGCCTCATTTCTCTGCTCGTTTTATCTCATCCCATTCCCCATTCAATCATTCAGCCTCAATACTAGATCCACTCCGGCATCTCCTGGACATCCTGCTCCTGCCAGTGCTTCCTGTGACACACACACCACCCTCCAGTGCCACCTCAACATGTCACTGAGGCAAGCTAGAGCCGACTAATATTTACGGAAATTCTTTTGTCACCTTAACATGCAGTTACTTGCTCTGTATGGACAATGCTTTGTATGAAGGATGCTCAAAATTTTCAGTTGTCATAGTTTGTTAAATCAGCGAAATTTGCATGATCTGACCATCTTGTTTTGCATGCCTAACATTTGATAGAGCTATACAAAAATATGCCAGATAGTTTAAAGATGCCACATACCCGCCACATCAAGATTCTAGTTTACATAGAATTTGCTATTTATCTAGCCATACATTATATCTAGATACATAGCAAAATGGATGTACCAAAAAAAAAGTCGAACCGACTTATAATTTAGAACAGAGGTAGTACTATGTTACTGTTACTATTGATTATTGAATGATTGAATCAGTGATCTGGATGCCCCCCTGTTCTCATATTGATAGTCATGGACCCAGCAGTTGCTGATCACAAATGCAGAATACATTGCACTAATTCTATATTATATAGTTTCATTAAAAAAAAACTAGACTATATATTTGGTTACTGTTAAGTTGGTCCCTTGGTTCTCTCTTTTATTTCTTCCTTTTTTCTGGTATGAAGTTAATGGATCTTGTTGTGTAAAAAATGGATCTCAAAGTAATTAGTTTACTATTTCAAAAGCACTCATAATCTGATTTCTGCCTTCAGTTTATTGTAACTCTGTTTAGATTCATCTTCATCTAGTGATAACAATATGATTTTGATATGAATTCAGGCAAGGACAACTCCAACTGGTCTAGCAGACCCTTTAAGTGGAAGCCCTGGAGGGACTGGGCTTCGTTCTGGATTTGACCCATCAAGAGGCAATGCATATGATGGTTCTCATGTTGCCAACTTCAGTTCTTCAAAAACTGGGACCCATGATGCATCAAGGAGTGCCACTGGCTTTGACTCTTTGAAGGGTTCTGGGTATGATGCTTCAAAGGCACATCTAAGTGGACAGGTATCAGCTACAGCAGCTCATGCCGGCCTTGCCAGTTACTACGGGTCCAGTCAGGCATCAGCGGCTCCATATGCATGGGGACAATCTGCATCGACCTATGGATCTGTACAGGTGCCACCATCTTATGCATCTGGGTCAAACACATCCTATGGCGCGCAGCAGCAGTGCGTCCCCTATGGCTCAGCTCAGGCGCAACCATCATATGGACAAACACAGGCACCATCTGCGTATGGGCACACGCAGCTACCATCATCCTTCAGCCAGTCACAATCTCCCCTTCACTGCTGCACAGGGGTCCTCTCCCCTATGGGTTGACTGGACAGCCTCCAGCCTATGGATCTGGGCGAGCAGGTGCTAATGCTGGCAATTATGAAGCTCCTCATGGACGGAAATAAATTTGCGGCAACTTTGTAATACTTTGCTATTTGCAGAAGAGAGCTTTGTACACCAAGTTAAAATCCGTTCTGTAGCTACTGAAACCTTGTTGTTTAACTATTCAGAGATGCAGAGTTGATAAAAAGATTCTCTCTGTACATATCGTGATGCTTCTTAAGTTCCGATGCATTTTTTTTGTTTAATAGAGTAGGCCAGTTGGGAAGTCAGATTTGAGTTGTGTGTTATTGGTTTATATCTGACTTCACCAGGTTATGCCCATTGCCTGGCTGAAATGCTGCATGTACGATAAGAGATACATATTGCAAATACTGGGGCTCTGCTAGCTCGTAGCTTGCTGCTGCAACTTTGTAGCAAGCATCTGAGTAGGGAGAAGCTGCTGGCAAAAGATCAGGAGATGCCTGCGGCCTGCCTGAAAAGCATATGGCCACCTCCTGATGAAGCCTGAAAGTGCATAATGTCCTTCCATCTATGAATTTGCAACAGAATGACAGGCATCATTTTACACCCATGATTGCTTACAGTACACCAGGGTCCATTTTCATGCAGTGTATCAGGATTCAGGAGGGGGAAAAGAAAAATCCATGGTGAATTGATGTCTTCTGAATCTGCAATATTTCAGTGGTCATGGATTACCAGAAACTAGTCGTCGAAATTCTTGGTGGCCGCACTACAACTAGGTCGATGGCTCTAAACCTCCAACAGAAATACCATCCAGCCGTAGTTCTTGGTGGCCGCACTACTCTTGTGTCGATGGCTGTAAACCTCTAACTGGACTCGAGCAGAATAAATTCATGCGACCTGCCTTTGCAGAAAGCTGGACAGAAAAAGACCCAAAACGGTTCCAACTCTAGGCTACGCACAGGGGAATATATTAGGCCCTATATATACTGCCTTGCCCCATGGTTACACTTACAATTGGTGTAAAAAAAAAAGCTGTCATGCTTGATTAGATGGGAGGGTATAAAGCGGAAAAAGAGAGGAGGCTTTACAAGAGCAACAACAGTAGTACAAGTGAAGCTCGTAATAATTGGCCAGCCGGAAAATGCTCACTCTTTTATCTCAGGAAGTGCTGTATCTTTACAAAAGGCAATCTTTTTTGCTGCAGTAACATGGCCTAGGCGAGGTTTTTATTCAATTGTGTCAAATCACTCGTACGGTATGTTTGCTGGCGCGACATTATCAGCTGTTAGTAAGAATTTATCCAATAAACCAAGTGATGATATATATATATAGGTGTGAAAAAAAAATACCATTGTTTTGCTTTTTATGATTTATTATATCATGACATTCAACATTGATGTTGCCTGCCTACACATTTAGGTGGTCTCTATATAATTAGGTTGCAGTAGCAATAGATCGGATCCAAAAGAAAATCTTGAGCACATTAAAACTTCGTAATCATAATCTGCTTTTATCGATCATATCACTATCTTCTGCCCGCACTATCGAGCCAAAGACATCTCTTGAATTGGATATATCACATGCTTTCTAGCTAGGTTCTATATATAAGTAGTTACCATTTGTCGGATTATTCTGTTATTCTTAATTTTTTTCGTTTGGCTCACATGAAATGGAAATAGGTCATAAACTAATAATATTAGGTTGATAAAAAAAGGCAAATCTTTAGCATATGAAAATCTCAGCCGCAAGGTCGAGCTAGCATTATCTTAACACACACTGTCTTTTCTGTACGTACGGCCGATGCCTTCCTTTTGAAGCCATCTCCTCCTCCTATGCCAGGATTCATATTCTGGCAAAATCTCCCAATGAAACTTGGACACAAAACATACAAGAAAGAAATCGATGGATGGACACATCTCTATAATAAACACATAAAAAGAACTGATCGATGTGCAGCTGGCTTTACTGCACTGAGAATCAATGCAATTAGTTTAGCAGCGATTAGGACCCAAACATATCTTTTTACGCCTAAAATCCTCGCCTAACAGCCCTGAACCTACCTCTGCCCATCATTAGGATTCCGCCTAAAATTCTTTGCTATGATCGACGCCACGTTGTGATTACAGCAAGAGCGCATTACCTGTACGGCACGGACTAAACTAAGTTTGGAAACAGGGGCACAAAAATGAAGAGATCTTGCAGCTTCCTCTCCTCTAGAGAATAGAGATATATGGCAAAAGGCAAACCCAGCTGTGGGTAGTGGGAGCTGTGGCCTGTAGGCTGTATGTAAGCCTGTATGAAGCAACACAGTGCAGCTTGAACTGTGCATGTGATGGAGATCTTTTTATGTGACTGTGAGAGGAATTAGAATCGCTTTTACAGGGCATAATGTATGCATGCCCTTTTTGACTGGTCCTGATTAGTCATGAGTAATCTTGAATTGTATTTACTATATATACAAATAGTTAGATAGTTAGATACGCGAGCACATACGTGCGTGGTATATATAGAATATAGGCTTGTAGCTAAAGGGGGTCGTTGGAATGATCTGGTGAATTGAAAGAAAGAAACTTGTGCGTGCGACTGCGAGTCTACTTGTTCGGCACCGAAAAATGGTAGATTATTGGAGCAGTGTGAATGCCGCCGGCTACTTTGTATCATGACCTGAATTGTTTTTGTGGAATAATTCTGATTAAGGGCGCCCTGCAAGATCACGGAATTGCGTGCAAATCACGGTTTGCTTCTCTGGGTTTCTCGATCTTGTACAGTAATACAATGCATATCCCCGGCCGAGATAAAAAGATCTTGGCGAGGACTTGCTTAGAATTAATAATGGACATCTATGCATGGCTGAAGTGACTGAACGTATTAGTGACTCGATCTCTGAGATGCTGGCTTATCCCCATAAGCTACCTTATCTGAACAGCTCCCCCTCTCCATTCCCTCTGTCCTTATCTGAAGCTATTTCATTCAGACAATGCTCTACCTGATGCACGTACATCACAAGGCACCGCTGTGAAAAAAGCTCAACTTGTATGTATTGTTTGTTCTCCTCCTAGGATTGGCAGTAATATATTCATGGAAATACTAAACTCGAGACTGAGGTCGACTGAGGGGTTCATTGCAGGACAGCTAGATTTGTTCAGGAAAACATTAGAGAAGTTCCGGAGAATGAATTCTACTGAGATATTTACAGTGCCCTTTCTACCTGCGTGCATCACATTTCAGTTAATTGGAGCTGAAACTAACCTGAAAGAGAGGTTGTTTTCAGTCACTGAATGGGCAATCGATCAGAGGTGCCGATTGGCCAGTCAAAGGAGGGAAAGTGACTGGTGATAGACTGGTAGTGGCACTCCAGGTAATAGGGATCGATTAGGGGTGAAATTAACTGTGAAAGTTGTGTGCCTGTCAGGACCAGGCTATGTGCCTCCCCTCCTTCTTTGAAGCTTGTAGTAGTAGTAGGTAGGGATGCATGGATTCGATCCAATGTTTTTCCTCTGCAGAAATGCTCCCACTTGGAGGTGGAGCTGAGAGGTTCAGGAAAAGATTCATGCATCTGGTAGCTTGAATTCTTTGGTGAACAAGTTGGAACACCTGGGACCGATCGAGTGAACAGGTTCAACTCACTGGTTTGTGGAATTGTAAATGGTCAAACAGCTAGCAGGGAAACTGCTCAACTCGATCATGCCAGTAGTAAAGAACGGCTGCTCTGTGCTCCACCAGACACCACACCAGCTGCTCTGGGGGTGCGGCGTGGGCCTTGCTCTCGATCGGTCTCGGCACATCCCCACCGTCCAAACCGCCCGCCAACTTGCGCGCGCGGGAATCCTTGCCGATTCCGTCGTCGGAGCTCGCTCGGACGCCACGCCCCCCCGGCACCCGCTGAGTGAGAACCAGTGAGCCACTGCACCGAGCACGCACCTTCCCTCGCCAGCCAAGGCCCCTGGCCCCTATAAATTGCGCTCGCGCCAACCCACCCCGGCATCATATCGATCGGCAGCCGGAAGCCACCAAACCAAGCAACACCACCAGGCACCAGGCCGGCGGGCCAGCAGCTCGATCATCGTCACCAGCTCCGGCTGCTCCGTCGTCCTAGCTCGATCATCGACCGGTCGGCCAACAACACCCGAGAAGAGCCTCAGCCAGCAAGAGGAGGAGCGAGCGAGATGGGCAGCTGCTTCTCTTCTTCGGGGTCGGCGGGCGACGACGCGGGCGAGGAGAGGAGGCCGAGGAGGGTGTGGCCCAGCGACGACGACGGCGGCGAGTGGGACGTCGACAACAGGGCCGCCATCTACATCGCCAAGTTCCACCGACACCAGTCCGGCGTCGTCTGCACCGACTGCGCCGCCGACCAGCAGCAGCAGACGCCCGCCGCCCACTGAAGTGACGACCAGGCTTATGCATACACAAGATGAAGAGAGTTCATCAGTAGAGTGATGCATGTCTTGTTTTTGGTGGATCCAAATCCGATCCAATCGGTTATGCCTGCAGCACCATCGCTTCCAGCCTTCCACTTCTTTAGTTTCTACTAGCTACTAGCTTACTAAAATTTCTTCTTCTCCCTTCGATCGGTTTCTCTCTAGGATCAGAGCTATAGCTTAGCTGCTAATGAATAATAATCATATCGAGCTGAGGGATTAGTCTAGATTGTGTGTAGTATATGCATGTAGATTTGTTCCATATATACATATATGTGAACTTGTGAAGAGAGTATATGTAAATGCATGCGCTTGCTTTAATTAATTTTGGGTCCAATTCTTCATTCAAATGCTTCCTCCGATTCAAATAATCCTCTCATCAGTCATCTCCAAATCTCGTGTTTGTTGCATGGAAACTAGTACGTACTGCACTAATGCTGTGTATTATCACTTCACTGACAGAAGCTCATCAAGGGCTCGTCGGCCACTGTAAGCACATATATAGTGATATATATATGTTTCAGCATAGGACATAATTCAGTTCATACACGTGAGCTACATGTAGCACATAGCTGTGTTCTTGTGCAGTGAAAGCTCCACGGCATGCATACGACAGTTCAATGCAAATCCTTTCACAAATCTCAATCCAAGAGCTGATTACGAGTCATTTCAACTTTCAAGCCTTGTGCAAAAAAGCCTAGGCGTGTCAATTCCTGCTTCTTATCAGTCCTTTCCTGTCCTCCCATGCCATGCTATGCTACCAATCCAGTCTCTAGTTATGCTCGAAGATCATGATTCGCTGATGATCGATAGCAAGCAACCTACCTAAATCAGGCTGAAGATATTTTTCTTTCCCAAAAAAAAAAATGTTCCTTATTGCTACCCATTATATATGGGAATTTCAAAAAAAAAAAAAAAAATAAGATAAAGGAAAACGAGAATTTCTAGCCCAAGTATATTTTAATTTTAATTGCAAATACAAACTGAAAAAAACAAGTGCTGTGTGCACAACACCTGATATATATATCACCTTTTGTTCTCATACATGCATGCATGGCTATCAACAGTTGGCACATCTAATTTTCTTAATTGTTTTTAGAAAGCAAACAGATGCTATCTAACTTGATTTCTTTTGAGAATAATAGGAAAGAAAAAAAGGCAAACACCTGGTATCTAACTCTACATAACAAATGGCACGTATCAGAAATATTCTGAAGTAATCTTTGCTTATTAGCTTCCTAGAAGGGTAGAGCGATGGTTACTTTTAGTTTTACTATATGCAGCTTCATACTATCAGCATGCCAAATTAATTACCAACTAATTAATTAATAAAGTTGTGATGCCTGTTTGTTTTTTTTTTTCACAGTAGCAACACATATGGCTGAGAAACCAGCAATTCATCATCTTTCTGCAGATTTGTTTTTTCGGATGTACCTCTGTGGAATGAACCTTATTCTCAGAAAAACAAACATTCAAATTTCATCCAAGTATAAAAATGTAAATTTGACACAATTGTCACTAATTTCAACCAGTTAGTGAGTTAAATAAATGTATTTTTTCGAACTGTGATCTGCATATTTGTTTTTTAGAACATGATTGTATTTTCAAATTCAAATTTTAATTTGAAAACATCAGGCTGCAAAAGACCCCCTTTTTTAAGATAAAAGAAACAAAGGTTCCAGCTTCAGCTTCTCACAAAAAAAAAGAGAGGCATCGATCAGACCAAGCTTATTACAAGTTCACTCCAAACAAAATATATTCATGCAAGTGTACAAACTAGTTCCCAAGTCGATAACTAAAGTTCCAACCATTTGAAGCAAAAATAAACATGGCTCTTTTGTTCTTGTCCCCACACTGGTATCATGTCAAGGAATCTCAATCCCACTTCCCAATCTTTTTTTTCCCAGGAAATGAATCCCGGCCTAAAACCAAATGTGACCTGCAAGATTCAATTTTCCCGGCAGATTATACAGGTCACACAAACTTGTCTCTGAACTCTCGTCCTTTCTTTGTTTGTTCCGTGGAAAAAAAAGAGTTCAGTGGTAGAGCATCAAATCCTCCTCTGGCGAAATGAGCCTTCCCTTTCATTCCTTTTCATTCATGGCAAATGACACTTTTGGTAGATAAGACATAAGATCGAACAACGCCGTAATCGATCAATCGTTCAATGTGAGACGGATTCACCGGAATTTGTGGATAAAAAAACAAGAAGAAAAAACAAGGACCGCCGCATTGCGCCAGTTGCTTGGAATAATCTGTCTAAAAAAATACCCTTTAACTGATTTGATGTATTGATAGCATATAGCTAGCCCTCACTTGTGACAGCATAGATGTTATTTAATTTGCTCATGGTTGATTTGTATATGCTTTTTTAGATTACACAGTTGTCATATCCATGGTTTTTACCAAAGCAGCGAAGGCGAGCTAGTGAATCCAAATGTTCTGCGAGAGATTACCGAAATGCTGTTCTATCTGGAGAGAAAGCGATGTTTCCACTACTAATCTAGCATATGCTGGTTTCGTGCCTTTATTTATTTCCTCTTCTGCTTCACAAGTAAAACATAGGTGCAAAATATTTTGTCTGCAAGCTTCTGAATGCATCTGAATAAAACGAAGAGCATAGCTAGCACACAGGAACGCATGGAACTTACTATGGGAGGATTTTGCAGACCATGTGGCCTGCTGCTGGCCTGACGATTCCTCAACCCTAATTGTGGCCGAAGTGGCAATTGTTTTCGACCAGAGAATACAATGCGTTACTGCATAAGATACTCGCCCAATAATGCTACTTAAGTCTTAACATATATATTTTTTAAAATATATAAGCGTAAATAATTCCATCTTATCTCCTGTCAGCTGGGTGCAGAAGCATCATCCAGGTCTCGGAATATTTTCCATGCTAGATTTTTCAATAGTTCGATCTCCTGCTACTACGCACATGCTAGTATTCAGCAACAACTTGCATATTGCTTTACAAGTACACATATAGTTCATTCAGGCACGCTTGCTGTCACTTTTTACAGGCCCAACTTCCCAGCAACTTCTGTTAATAATAGTAGTAGTAGAACTTAGCTTGTGGAATCTGTCGAGCTAATTAGTCACGGAATGTTTGGTGCTCTCCTGACTTGAGAATCGCAATATGCAGGGCCCCCGTTCTTGGGGACAGATTTTCCAAGGCTCAGTTTCAGACAGCCGCTGCGTCGTCCTTTCCAGGGGAATTATGTGTGGATGCCTAATGCCGCCTTGGATGGCATTGGACGGGGAGAGGGGCTTCAAACTGTTGCGCAGCAGTGTCAACAACTGTGAAGGACACCGGAGGTCTCTGCTGGCGGCCAACGACCGTTTTTTCTGCACTTTGGAAAGCCCTTTTTCTGCACTTTGGAAAGTATACTAGCAGTTTCAGTCGCTTTCTGTCCCCTGAAAAATGGCCACCGTGCACGTGGACAAACCAAACCATTAGTACGAACTGTACGTCACTAGCAACCTAGCAACATAGATGGGTAAAATTGTATTACAATCTACTAAATGAGCTGAGAATCCCACTGTAACAGAGACATTTGTGGTAAATCGATCATCAGCAAGTTGTGTTTAATTTGTGTCATGCTTTTGATTGTCCATTCTTAGAATCTTAGAAGAGTCGTAGTAGTGCTCGCTTTCTAACCTAGCTAGCCGCAAAGCACATACAACTCTTATATATATATACAATAATTGTCTTGTAACTGAAGATCTTGAGGCCGAAGCTACCGTAGCTATATGGGGAGAAGCGTCCAGGGCACCGTCGCCCAGGACCACGAGAGAACTTGCACTAGGTGGGTGAAGCCAATGAACCCAACTATTAGCCTACACTTGCTGCGTGCAGATTGCAGTGGTCTCAAGCTGTCGTCCACGGAATAATCTTGGAAAGCGTTGGCATGCAGGAGAAAGAGAAGGTGCCGCTGAGAGAGCAGGAAGCCAACCAAAGGGGTAAATGCCGGCCCGGTACTTCACCGGTGGAGAAGTTTTGGAGCAGCTCTAGAAGCCGGCCGGCTTGTTAATGTTTTAGTGTGAAACGTTTTGTAAAACAGCTTCTTATTAGATAATAAAAGAGTGAAGTGTATGTGCTACTGTAATTTTTGTTTCCTTGTTTCTTTTTCAATCTTCTTCTTTTATTTATTTTCTTTGCTTTCGCTGATCCCATCTCGCTCCACTCCCATATCCCCTACCGCAGCTCGCACCCCACCCACCTCTCTCGCTCGGACTCCTACCACCACCCCTGCCCCTCCGTCATGCCTCCTCCCCTGCTTATTGCACGCGCGAGGAGTGTAGAGGGGCAATGGTTTTAAAATTATCTTGTATTTGGGTCGATGAACCCCCTTAAAAGCATCCTAGAAGCTTTGGTGAACGATGTAACTATGTTTGTAGATCAATAAAGTGTGCCAAATGGCTTCCCTCAGAAAAAAAAAAAAAAGAACCTCGAAAATTGATAGTTGTTATGGTTCTCATTCCCATGGTATTTGGTAGTTGGTACTCTGTGTCCCGTTCTAATAGTTGTTCTAGCAGGTGTATTAAAGTGCCTACCTCCACATATTTGTCGATGCATCCAGACACACGTAACATCTTGGTTCAAGCTAGAATCTTTGTTGCACAAGGTTGAAAGCTAAAATGACTATTAAAATGAGAGTTTTTACAACGCTTGGGATTAATATGGACTCTCCATTTGGTGCGATATAATGGTTAAAAAGTTAGAGGAACCACATGAGAGGAACAAAAAGGCGGCAGATAGGAACCATTACACCGGAACTAAATTATAATTGATATTGAAGGGTATAATAGTCTTTTTAGTCTTTTGAGGAGCAGAGAGGGCCTGTCCGCCGCGGCGTGAGCCGCCGCTGGGAGCTCCTTCCGCCAGCTGCTACCGCGAGCACGGGGGAACACTGCTCGATCGCTGCGGGAAGCGCATGGGGAAACTCTGCTCGGACGCCGCCGCTAGAGCGAGCGGGGAAGCTCCTTCCGGCCGCTGCTACCGCGAGCACGGGGGAACACTGCCCGATCGCTGCGGGAAGCGCATGGGGAAACTCTGCTCGACGCCCGCCGCCGCTGGCGCGGGAAGCTCCGCCCGACCGCCCGCTAACGCCAAAGCGAGCACACAGGGAGCGCCGCTGGAGCATATATAGAGATTCGTTTTTGTTCGACGACGTACGACCACGGCGGACTGGCAACCATCCCCCACCCCGACTCCTATGACGTACAACAACGGCGGACTGGCAGCCGTCCCCTACCCCGACGGTAGGAAATATTGGTGACAAAAAAAAAAAAGAATGGTATTGAGGTGTTGTTAGAGCAAGAAAGAAACATAGTTACCTCCAACACAACAGTTTTATGAGAATAGTGGGAGGGAGACATTGGAGTATCCTTGGAGATGCTTAAAAAGAGTTAGTCTCGAGCGTTTGGATCACCTGATGAAGCCTCAAGGCGTGCTATTCGTCGTGCAGCTCTTGATATGGACATAGTTTTTTTGTGTGCACATGCACAAATGTGCACCCCTGCTTTTAGATTCGTGTGGGGGTGGGGTTTGTGTGTGTTTGTGTGTGCACCCCTGCTTTTAGATTCGTGTGGGGTGCACGTTTGCATGTGCGATATAATATTTGGGCTCCTGGAACATGTTTTCATGTCTGAGTTTGAAGTAGTCAGAGACGCCGGACGACGAAGCCCTATTTTTTTCTCTTCACAATAATAAGGTCTTGTTTACTTAATCTTAGAGGATTAGAGTGGGGTGCATGAGGCGGTGAGGGGGTTTTGACTTGTAGCCGCCTTGAATCGAAAGGTGGGTAGCCTGCAGTACGTTCAGGGCGGGCCGGCATTGATGCTTTTGCTACCCAACGGACAGTACTGGCTATGTAAGTGTAGATGCACTCCTATCGTCTCTCTCTGAGCGCCTGAGTTGAGATGGAACATGTTCTTGTCCGTTGTCCCTGGGTGAGAGTGAAGACGTGTGGCCTGCTGGCCGTTGTGATCCGGCAGATGTAGTAGCAATCGATGCTTTGCTACCCAGCGTTAGGAGTGGGTGATGGAGGCCGTGCGTGCGTGGGGGATTTTGGCTTGTAGGCGTCTGCTTGTAGGACAACGAATCGAAAGGCCGGTGGCGGGTAGCCTGCAGGGCGGGCATCGATGCTTTGCTACCGATCGAGTAGGTAGCTATAGGTCTCGTATCGTGTCTCTCCGGGCGCTGAGCTGATCGAACATGCCCGGGTTCTTGTCACCTGCAGGCCGCCTCGTGAGTCGTGATCGGGAAGGTGACAACAGGAAGATCCGGCATGCAGGGCGTCCAGCTGTGAGGACGCAAAGTGACGACAAGTCCCTGGTGCTGCTGAGCCTGGAGGGCGGGATAGCACAGGCTAGGCCCACGGATAATTAAGGTCACGAGGACGTAGGATGTCCCCTTGAAGCTCGCTAGCCTTGGCATGGATCGGAGGATCTATGCTATTCATTCGGATAATGCCGTTCCCCTGTCTCCTTATCCAGACGTACGTACGTGTTGTATTCTGTCTGTGTTTGTGGTGTGTGTGTGTGGAACGAATGGACGACTCATCGCCGGGCCGGCGACGCACGCCAACCGACCTGCACGCAGCGCCGCCCCACGGGCCACGGCCCCGGCCGGCACATGGCATCATTCTGGTTCTGGTCAAGCCGACCGCGTCACCACGGCCAGGCCGGCGTCCCGTGGTCATCGCGTTCTGCTCGTCCGACCACCGCCATAGCTGGACTGGACTTGAAAGTCCATGTACACGGATTCGATCCATGGTAATGTCCATGTCGTTGGCGTGGCTTGAGAATCATTCCAGCTCCACGCCCGATCGAGCCGGCCTATCCAAAAAACTTTCGCCACGTACACCATGTCATCACGAGACTCACGACATACAGTATATCCTAGCTAGCCACGTGATGGAGCTAGCAAGTAGGCAATTGCATCGACGACTCGACTCGACTCGAGAAGATCGAGGACCGAGACCAAGAGATGGTCGCCGGCCGGCTGATCGAGCTCACCGACCGCGTGACCCAGCTGAGAAGCCGACGGCGCATCGGATCCCCCTCGCTCGCTCGTCTCAGGTTCTGCTTTCCGCTCGGCGTCGGAGTTTCCGGGTAGCCCAGCTAGAATCTGTCTCACCTGGCGGCCCACAGGCCGAGCCCGAACCACCGCCGTCCTCTCTACTGAGCCGAAACTCACACAGGACTCTGAAAGAATTCAACGTGCGAGGTCACACAGGGAACAATGACTTTTATATTAATAAAAACAAACTTTATAAATAAAGTATTTACGAGAAGATGTTATTCTAAATGGTGATTTCTCTAACCTCTGTTGACGGCTCTATCATGACACTAGCTAGTTATAAAAGTGGGCTTATTATTTATGTATAATTTTATCTCATGGGTTCCAGAATAATCTTTTTTAGATCGTGGCGTAGCGTGTCTTTGGGCAGCAAGGGTGTGGCAACCACTACAGCAACTTGGTAACATCAAGGTTACCAAGTAAGAGCTCCTAGCCACTACTGGATCTTAAGTGTTTCAATTAGACTGTTACAAATTGGCCACTAAATAAAGCTTGGACGACCAACATGTCAAGCCATTGCCAACAAGGCCCCTAGCTGCCAGGGCTTCGACATTGACATCTTCCACGAGCTTTGTAGGTGAGCTTAAGACTGCATTAATTTAAGGTTCTACAAGTAACGTGACGTTAAGATTATGAAATAATCCCTACTATGCATGCAATATAATACTTCTTTAAGTCTATGTGCATATATGCTTCGTGTAGAAAGCGTTTTGCATAGCGAACAGTTCTACAAGGTTCAGGGCGGAGAGAACTTCCCTAGAAGATTATTAGCCATTGATCAGGATTCTAGAGAATTTAAAATGATATGATCCATATATAAGCTCACAATTTGTCCTAAAGACATATGTAATACTCTTTTTCCTTAATGAGTTTCTTATGAAGTTTCTCATGTTAGGTTTTTTTCCCTCATTGGTCTTTTAGAGTTTTAATGAAACATATATCTGTCATGGTATTCGCCCAATATCATCCCATACTTGAGATCACGTTTAGAAAAATAATTTTGTCGGTCCGGCAGGACACGGGTAGCGGCCGGGTGCTAGACGCCACCCTGGTCAGACGCTAGCACTCCCCATCAAACGACACTGCCCTAGACTTGAAAGTCCACCACGGAGAACTTTCTTAGTATTTAGGTACTTAGATTCAAAATATCAATGGGGTCTATTAAGAACTTTTAAAATTGTAAAATAAAGATTAGGGATTGGTTTAGGGTTGCGCTATATCTATCAAAGAGTATACGATAATGGTGGATTTGGTGAATCAAATCCACGGTTACCGTGTCAACTTACCATAACAACAACTCAATTCCTATCGAATTCCTATAGTAAAATTCCTACAGGATAGAACGTACACAGGGCATACACATTCGGTTGTAATGTCGGCGTGGCTTGTTCTTTTTTTTTTTTTTTTGATAATACGTATCTGTATTTCAAGTAAGGAAAACAAGCGTGAAATATGAATACGTTCCCATAGCCAAACTTCCAAAGATCCCTACCAAAAGAAAATATTACAACATTGCCCTTGGAACCTTCAAACCTTTCCTCCTCGCCACTCCCGTGAAGGGGTCCCATCGCCAAGGCTTTGAACGGGCGAAATTGACACCCGCCGCGGAGAGGACAGGATGAAGACGTTGGTCACCCATCGACCGGGGCGCGCCCCAACTCCTCCAACTCCCAGATCCGGCCGCAACTCCGACAACCACCGCCATCGGAAGGGGATTGAGCCATCCGGCCAACCAGCATCCACGACCGACCTATCCAAAACCTTTCGCCACTCCCACGACCAATCCTACACATAGTGGAGCAAGTCAGCAAGCAATTGCAGCGACGACTTCGACTTGACTCAGACTAGAGATCGAGAAGAGAATCAATGGAGAACAAGACCACACACCGCGCGTGTGACCCAGCTGCTTGCCGACCACGCCGGCCGCGCATCGGATCCTGATCACCGTCCTCCCTTGTCGGCCGAAATATACCACGCACAGTTTTGATGGGCCGAGTTTTCGTTTGGTGATTCAAAATTGCTTTCCTTTTAGCCCATTTGAAGCCTGCTCAGAAGATGCTTTCACGCGGGGAACCACCACACCTGGGTCACAGCCGTTCAAACATGCCACACCGTGTGTGTGTGTGATTTGTGCTGACCTTTTTTTTGAAAAGATTTTTATACAACTGCGACCAAGAAATAAATTAAAAGCAAACAGTAACCCGTTTGTGCTCCATCACCGAGAGATAATTCAATCAACTCGTTAGTTCACATGTTCCATCAATGAAGTCAAAGATGAACTTAATTGACTGCCAAAGTTTGACACGACCTTTGCTTGTCGTCTGCTCGTCTAGTGTGTTGATGCTCTGCCACAAAGTTACAAACACCGTGGTGTAATGCGCGACCAGAATATGACGTTGTGGCGCATTAAATGGTTGATGACGACAACTATAAGAGCACTCACAATGCAGACTCTACCATGTAGTCTAAAAGCTTATTTATTACCATCATATTTATTACACTTTGATGATGTGGCGCTGATGTGACACTTATGAAAGAGAGAGGGAGTAAAAATAAGACTCCAAGTCTTATTTGGACTCCAAGTCCATGTTATCCAAGGTAATAAATAGTTTTAGACTCTATGGTAGAGTCTGCATTGTGAGTGCTCTAAATTGCAGCACAAAGGATGATTAAATCATACTATCATACATCATGATGTATCTAATCACAGTCAAACTAAAAAATCAGATAATGCACAGTCAAACTAAAAGTCATCCCATAAAGTTGACTGTAAAATTGTGGTAATCGCGATGTATCTAATCACAAAATCAGATAATGATAACCACGCTGCAGTTAGATGCAACAAGAGTCAGTTCAAGGCCGGGTGCATATAGGGAGCTAAAAATATCCCCACCTCAGCCCATTTCTTCACATGGATGTATAGGAAGCTTCCAACTTCTTCATGGAAACTGTTTTCCTACACCAATTCACTTCGTGCACTTTTTTTTTTGTCCTGAATCTCTTCCACGTGGTTACCTAGCCTATTCCCCTTTGAGGCACGGTTTCTCCGATAAAAGCCCTTTGGCCCAGCATATCTCCACTTGTCTTAGTTGGAACATCTTAGACCCCATAGCTCAATCGATTGGAAGACTTGCCATGCCCTGGTGCTCCTTGTCCTCCTCGTGTTGTCGGGGGTGCCCCTCCCATTCTCTCCCATGTCCATAGCTCGGTCAATTAGGATGATGGTAGATATGGGCGAATGGATAAATTCCACTTTGTAACTCTCTTTTTTTTTTTTTTTTTTTTTTTTGCTCTCCTTCTCCATACCTTAGTCTGTTAGCATCTTTTTCTTGCTTCTCTTGTTTATGCGTTGTAACTCTTTGTACTTAGTTTTATTGATGCTTTTCTCGATAGGAGCCCTGGCTCCTCATGTCTTTACAAAAAAAGGATGACGAGTGGGTCCTATGTGATAGTGTATACTAGAATGAATTTAAAGGCCATGATTTGGTGGCTCTTGTATATGTCGAGTAGGGTGGAGGGGTTGTCTTTTAAACTAGGGCTTCCCTATGCATGAATTTGATGTCCTCCGGAAGAAAGGTCATAGGAGAAAGTTGGATGATTAGGCCTATTTTGTGATTTGTTGTGCGATACAATGGTTAGTATACGGTCTAAAAATAAACATGTGGTGTCTGTTATATCACCTAACAAGTTGTTTTTTAAAGAAGAGTTATATATTAGATAATACCTGGGTACATGTTACAAGCACTCTAGAATATGTTATACATATCCAGAAATTGATTTTCATCTAATTTGTACCCACGCTGCGGAAAGCTCCAAATCTCAAAACCAAACCATTTTGACAGTTCGTATGGATGACCGCATATAGGCAAACATTCGGTATCAACAATAGGCCTGAGAACATATGCCCAACGAACGAGGGCCAACATCCCTGCAGGCGGAGTTGAGAAACTTCTTTCTTACGCCTTCCTTCTTCTTTCTGCAAATGAAGAATGAGGAAGACTGATATGAAATTTATTCTCCCCGGTATTTCATCATGGTTAGATATAACCACAAGAAAACAAAGAAGAGACCGGGGGAAATTATTCCATGACAACGGCATCATCTTTGCCTTGATGTTGCCGTCCGAAAATAAAGGTCTCCATGCCATCAAGCTGTTGAAGTTGTTGACGCCATAGATGTTGTCCTCATCTTCAACAGATCCGTCATGAAGAAAACGATTCCACCTTGGCCCCTCACCATCGCCGGAGAGGAGCATGTGGAACAAATAGTTCTCAATACTAGAAAATTCAGCATGGGGACCCTAAAGATTCAATCTCAATCAAATGAAAAACTTATTAAAAACTATAGATCCTCATTTCCTCCACCCTCTCCCGCGTGATGCCAGAGGGGGAAGGAAGGGGGACCGACAGTGGTGGAGACGCAGGAGCGGCGGCAGCGGCGTTGCCAAGGGAGACGCGAGGGCCAACACTTGGCTCAAGGACTAATCTGCATATAGTATCCCTTAACAAGTTTAGAGAGCCTAAAACATGTTTTCATAAGAGTTAATATCACCTCTCTTTGATTTTTTTTAGAGCCCCGTTCCGCAGCACAGGCGCGAGGTCCTGAATGTGCTCGTCCCCGCCAGCGTCTGTGCCAGGGACGCACCTCCGCCGCTTGACGCTGATCGTCGCCGCCCTTTCGTCCGCACATCTGTTTCCCGCTTAGTACGACACTCGATGCTCCACTGTTTTTAGCCGGTACCTTTTGTTAGTGTTTCGCCTCTTCGCTCTCTTGCAATACGGGTAAAGTCCCGGTTTTGAAAAAAAAAAAAAACTTAATGTTGATGTTTCTTAGCGGCGGTACATGACCCGGCCCGGCCCCTCAAACACTGCTCATGCTCGTGCGTCCTGCTGCTGCCTGCGCGCCATCCTCTCACAGCTCTTAGCTCACAAGCCCAAAGCAAAGAGGACGGACGGGTAGCTGTGTCCTGCTGACGACAAGTGAGAGAACCTAAACATATACCAAAGAGGGCACTCAAGAGCCCCGGCCCCGTCGTCGTGTATATCCGCAAGCAGCAGCTGCCATTGGTGGCTTCTACTGTTGTGTTGTCATGAAGCAGAGAGAGCAGGTGAAATGCGCCGATAAAGGTGAGGAAGGTGGCCAACATATATGGGCCACAGCTCCAGCAAGATGCCATCATTGTGCTACCCAGCAGCTACCTCTCCGTCTTTGTGTTTTGAGAGTGTTATTATTTGGATATATAGATTACTTAGTTCCTAGGCTTATTATTATATGTTGTCCAGTTGAGAACCGATACTAATTCATATTCTCAAGCTAATAATAACTACTCGATCGGATTTTACATGTCCTTTCATAAAATTCTAACAAGAGAAAAAGCACAGAAATAGGGAACCAAATGTCTTACATCTATTGGATGCAATGCGAATCCAAGGACGATTATTTCAATTTTTGATGCTCTTATATAGTTCCTCCCGTATGTATAAATTATGGATGCACCAAGCTAATAAAGCTATATATCAGTTGATATGGGTGCAAGCTGGAGCTGATGTAGGATCGCCGCATACGCGTTGGGACAGCCGATCGAATCACCTACGGGCAGGCCGGGACCGGGACCAGAAAACGACGGACGGGCGTTGGTTGGGTTCGTGAAGAACCGCAGGCGCACCGGAAGTTGCCGCGCCAATATCTCTCCAAAAAGCAAGGCGCCGAGGAGGAAGAGAGGAATTATTGGCGCCACTAGCAAAGCAACCCAACAAGCAACCTGCACTATGTTATGTTATGCAACAAATTAGATTATGGTGTGCGTCGCTTTCACTTGCATCAGCTACAACTAGTTAGTGTATGTCACTGTCGAATGGCCACCAAAAAATTATGCTGTCGACCACGCACCCTGGAATGGATCATGTCATATCCATCCATATATATGATATGATCCATACGGTCACACAGAGAGGAGGCAAACAGGATTCGTAAATTTCATATACATCATCCGTGATCCATATTATTAATAACCTAGCTAAACTGGATGACATTTCGTAGATGATGAAGCATGGGGCATTCCCTTGGCTATAAAGAAACCTAGAGAAAATCCAAATTGTACGCTCCTTGCCTTTTGGAGATATAAGGACGAGCAAGGGCACCCTTAGAAACAAAGACTCTTAGAATTCTCGTCCCATGGGATCGAAACGTTAGATTAGAGCTAGTGATACACAAAGAACTCTCTACTGGACGTAGGGCTTCGAAGGACGAATCGGGATAAACTTTCTCATATCTTGAGTGCTAACCACCGAAGTCCTACACATCGACCACTAATCACTAATCATGGTTATGAACCCATGACAATATATCAGTATTGCAACATTGCACCAATTTTGTTTGTGTGGCAGTCTATAGTGGAGAACACGTTGGATCGGTCTAGGAGAGGCCATCTTGAAGACTTACTTGCATGTAGGGAAGACTCGGGAGCTGTTCACAGAGTTACCTGACCAAGAGCTTGGCCCTTGCAAGGACATCTTTGCACGGGGCTCGAACATGGACTATTAGGGAGGCGTGAGCTTCTCGATACCAAAACAAAAGTCGGGAGTCCTCAACGGGAGTTTGCATGCATTCTCTTTAAGCTTTTGCATTACATTGTGCTCCTAAGTTGTGTGCTTTACATCCCTAGTCTAGCTTGCTATGTTAATAATAGGATTGGACCATAGATTTCATAACTCTTTTGCGGTAAAGATATCAACACACTTAACAAAACCTTTGTTGCACATTTAGATAGATTACCCTGCATATGTTTTGATAAGTGGAATTATTAGAGGCCAAGTTGGTTTAATAGCTTTTAGAAAGTCTAATTCACCCTTCTCTTAGCTGTCACAATCCCTTAAGTGCATGTCTCTATTAATTGATTGCAGAGACCGTCTTAGAAAATTTCTTATTAACAGTGAGTAACAATATTTGCTCCTAAGAGCTCGTTGGTCGTGCGAACACATAATGTCGCTCCTAAGACTCCCGTGGCAAAAGCTAGTTCTGAAGAGCCGAAAGGAAGGCACAAAGCTCTATCTTTTTTAGGGTTGCTTAGGCCTAATATTCCTTGACGGTCGTCATATATTTCTGGTTAATAAGAATCGCATGTATCAAGTTAATATATCCTTGCTTTATTAACCATGCATGCGTTCTTATCGTCACAGTACTCTTTTGGGGGCTTGTTGGCCGGCCAACACAACTTATATATTTTATAGCTAGTGCGTGCCTTCATGTATGGCAATATTGACGTGTGTGTGTGTTGGGGGCTGACGCGGAGACCATTGCACAAATGGCTTCTAGTTAGTCTCGAGAATCTTGAAGCTTACGGGTGGAAAGAATTGTTTCGGTGGTGACTTGACTTGCGTTAAAAATATATCGGTGTCGTGCATCTCGCCATCGATCGATCGATGGTGATGTGAACACTGCATTGGCTGCAAGCTATAGCTAGTTTGATTATTTTTAGCAGAATCCGTTGCGTGCCATAGACGTCGTACTAATACAAGATGCGTATAGTACGTTACATCCTCTCATTTGTGGACTGATGAGAAGATCAGAAGAAGATAATATATATGTTAATTCCGGTATTCCACTAGCTACTTTGGGCATCTATGAAGAAAAAGCCTATGCATCTTCAGTCTATTCACCCAACATTTTTTGTATGTAGTTCCATCATTCAGCAGGCCTTGCTCTTCCGAATCTTCGCAGCGTAGTTGAAACGCGACAAACACCTGAGCACGCCACACACATACAACCCGTAGTGGCGCTTCTTGCCACCACGACCATGCTTAACTAGCCAAGCGACGACATTATTGCCCAAGCCAGTGTTATATGAACATCATACTGAGTAAGTCTAATTAATTTGTGTCAACTAGGGGTGTAAATATTAAATGAACCAGACACAAACGGTTAGATACAGATAGCTAGGTTGCTACAGTATTTCTTAGATACAAATAATATCAACTATGAGCCCGTTTAGTTCAAAAAGTTGGTTGGACAAAAGAAAAATATACCAAATACAAAACGAAAAATGCTAAATTAAGTAGCCTAACTCAAAATATTTCACCAACTAAACACCCCTATGTCAAGTAAGATATGAATCAATAATATCGACCAAACTTAAGTATCCCGATAGACGGTCGCCGGTCGGCTAATCTAGTATCGTATCAGACTTAAGTAGCTAAGATCAGTCTCAGTGAAGAGTTTCCTTACGTCGTTTTCAAAGTTGTCATATCATCTAAAATGAAATGAGACTGCATGAAACAACCACTCACAATGCAAAGTTTCATTCCATAGTTTCATAAGCATATAATTCCATGACTCAAAGAGAGTTCATAATCGTGTCCAGAGTTTCATTCTCATGACACTCATTCCTTCTCTTTCTCCTTAAATACATTGTCAAGTCATCGAAAACGCCTATGTGGCAAACTAACTATTTAATGAATGAAACTCATATGACACTCCCACTAAGACTGACCCAAGTGAGCATAACGAATCTTGAGATTCGGATACGGTACTAGATGTATGGATGGTTAAGTCTTCCGGTTAATTAGACAGCCTGTAAGAAAATATCCATATCATTTACACCTTTGTTATTAGGGAAACAAGTGGGGCATCCCCCTACTGAAATTGAATTAAAAACTGCAAAACCCAGATTCTTTAGTGCGAACAAGAGAGAAGCGTACTCTTTGTTACTCCATCCGCTCCTAATTAAATATATATAAGGTGTGATTGATTTGGTGCGATTTTCAAGAACATATTTTGATAATATTTACATGAACAAAAGTTTCATTGTTAGAAAGTATTTCTAAATACAAATCTAATGTATCTACTTTTACAAATACAACTTTTGATATAATTAGGCTAATTCTTAGTAAAAAATAACCAAGTTTGAATTTTGAAATATGTGTGAGGGAGTAATATATAAGCAGAGAAATGCAACTTCACACCCGTGCTGGAATACCTTACAAAGGATCCCGCACCAAACCACCTACTCTAGCTACTACCCTAATATAATAGGCTTTACCTGCGAATATTGTGAATATGAAATGAATAAATTAGATCCCCACTCCTTGAAATGACAAAGGAGAAACACCAAGCATAATCCTGCCCTACCAAAATACCATACCAAACCCACATAATCCTGCCCTTCCAAAATACCATACCAAACCCATGAGCCTAGTTGATCCGCCATCAGCTGGTGGACACAGGAACCCCTCGGGGTCGGGGGCACACAGTTTGGCAGCAGCGGGCTCCACCTCCATGCATTTCCATTCTACCGCCTATAAAAAGGCCCTTCTCCTTGCACCTCATCTTCCACACACACACACACAGATAGCAAGCATACCAAACCAACCTTTGTTAGTTCCACCATCATCAGCACAAAAGCAAGCAAGCACACAGACAAACACGATCTCGAGAGGATATGAGGCTCGCAAGAATGGCGATGGCCATGGGCGAGGACGCTGCTGGTGGCGGCGCGTCGTCGTCGTCTTCGGTGCCGGCCATGGCGCTCGGGCGCGTGGAGCCGCCGCCGTTCTGGTCGACGCCGACGCCGTACCTCTTCATCGGCTTCGCGGTGGTGATGGCGCTCATCGCCGTGGCGCTGGCCGTGCTCCTCTGCTCCCGCCGCAGGAGGACGAGGAGGCAGAACGCCGCCGCGGCGCGGAGCCGGGGGCGTCATGTCCGTCGTGCGCGTGCTGACGCCGCTCGACAGGGAGGACTACGCCGTGCCCAAGGTGCTCGTCGTCATGGCCGGACACAGCGCGCCGTCGTTCCTCGCCAGCGCCGCGCCGTTTGCCAGCTTCACTACTAGTACTGACGCTGCCGATGGGGCGGCCACCAAGCCGCCGCCGCAGCAGTACGGTAGCCTCTGCAAGGACGGCAAGGACGCTGACGCCGCCGCCGCCGTGTAGGCTTCTCGATCGGCCTGCTGCTCGATCGGCGCCCCTTGACCGGTGTGCAAGATCGAGAACGACCGATCCAACGAGCGCGTCGATCACGCGCAAAAGACTAAGCTTGATCATCATCGATCAGAGAAGCGATTTTGTTCTGACTTCTTTTCAATTGTTGCATGCTTTCGTATTAGTGTATAGTTATGTGACATTTGCTGCCATGGATTGCTTCTGCACGTAAAATGAGAAAGATGTGTTGTGCAGAGCTTGATTGAGTTGAGGCCAGAAAATTTGCAAGCTAATTAATGAATCACCTTTTGTGGTTGCATCAATTTTCCTTGTAATTGAGTGTGGATTATTGTCTTCATCGATTAGATAATTATTAAGAGACAATCAATAATTCAGTATTATGATATACGAGTCACTTTCAGCTTTAATCCGGGGCCCTTTAATTGCTTTCTAAATCAAATAAAGAAGAGAAGAAGCAGGGGGAAATAATAAAGGTAAAATTAGCTTCTCTGCATCTATCTGCCTCAGCTGCCTAACGAGTCAGGGGAGCACTATAACCCTCCGTCCTTATCCGGAACTCCGAATCCGAAAAAGAGAAAACAAACCCAGAGCTGAGCCATGATGGTGTTGATGGCCATCATCAAGCACTAGCTAGGTAGACAGCAGCAGCTATAGCTACAATGACTACTGATCGATGAGTTGAAACTGCTGCTGCATGCCAAAGGCTTTTGCTTAGCTAAGCGCACCATGTTTTGTTTGCCGCATACGATCGATCGAGCATCCCTAGAATGAATACATATTTCGGTTTTCTTCACTTTTTTGTTGTCGATCAATTGGCTATGTCTTCCTAGTTGCCTACGATGTAGTTTTGTGGGCGTAGTGTCAGGGAACGGACCCTACTGATAGAAGGCCACGGTCGATCTCTGCAGATCGAGAAACAAAACAATGAACCCTTGTAATGGAAGGTGTATATATATTTATCTCGATTGAAAGACCAGACGAGATAGCTAGATTTACTCGATCGATACCTGCAGGAACGAGCTGAAAACAGGTTTATCGTGGTCATAGAGAAGAGATAAAAGGTTTCTTGGAGAAACTGAGTCCCTGACAAAGGAGGGGTCAAATTGATCGCTTTGAATTTGAAGTAATAGTGGCTCAATTTGAAGCAGTACCCTCCAAAGGCTACTGAATTGCTCGCATGGCAAGATACACCTCAATGGATCGGACTGAAGAGTTCTCTAGTGTTCAGAATTGAATACATGCATGGAGCTCATCAGTAGTAGTAATTTTAGGTTACTACTCCGTATAAGTTTGGATAGATGGAGCCAGCTGAATGATCAGTTTGGTTGTATTGGTGCTGCTGAAGTCAGAGGCCACTAGATATATTCGTTGGCGTCCGCCTGCGCTTTCCTTCTTCTTGTATTCGTTGAGCACAATATATAAATCGATCAGCATCATGCGTGCATTAATTTGCCGAGACCGGTAGTATTTCAAGCTAGAGAGGTTGGTATTTGTTTTAGTATGCCTGCCCCTTTCTTCCATCATTGCACTACTTATGTACAAGGTATTACCCCCATTTTAAATTATAAGACGTTTTGGCTTTTCTAGATGTATTTGTTTTACTATGTATAGTAAAAAAAATGTATCTGGAGAAGCCTCTTATAATTTGAAATTGAGAGAGTACTATATAAACTAAGGGTGCAAAGGGATATCTTTTTTCTAAAAATATATATCCTTTACGTGCACCTCTAAAACTTTTTAGCTCAAATGTTTGCTAGTACAAATACTTGAACTAAACAGGTTTGGAGGTGTACCTAATTATCACCAATTTGCACCCCTACTATAAACAAGAACTTACTGCACATTGTGTAGTTACGTAATTTCACTGAGCTTTTTTCAGCTTGTTCTCTCTCACCTAAGTGACCTAACGCTATTCAATCCCAGCCGAACGGGGAGATGGACGCGGCAAGCTGAGGCCGGCCGAAGGCGTACGTGGTCAAAGCACGGGGAGACGCGGCAAGCTTACGACCAAGCTCAAGCTGTGGGCAGATGCCAAAACCAGAGACCTGTACGTACATGCGCCAGGTTCGTGCTTCGGTTGTCCGCGCCGCCGCCGCCGCCGCCGCGGCGTACCGAACTACTCCCTACGTGTATCGGCGACCACGGCCGGCCGGTCACAATTCACAACCGCCTTTCTGCCGTTGGAGCCGATCGCCGGTCGCCGGTCCGGTCGTCGGGTCTTGACCAGCCGCAATCCTTAGCTCGCTTACCACTATTTGACGCCGGGCCGGGCCGGGCCACCACAAGAGCACAACTGGGCCAATTAAATCAACGACGTTAGCGCAGCAGACATCACCAACAAACTTGCATAGCCCAATAACCAGGTCCAGACCCCGCACGCGCGCGAGATTTGATCCGCGACGGCCCTAAAAGGGATTTTTTATATATATTTTTTTGCCTTGCCAATATTTATTGCAATTTTGCTAAAAAACAATATTTATGGCAATTAATCCTGCTTAAATCACCCCTAAGTTAGTTTGTTCAAAACAAAACAAGAAATGTATACTTACATATATTTATTAGTACAACATTCGCGTTAATCATAAAAAATCCTCATCGTCTACGGAAAATAAACAGGAACATCATCGGTGAAAATGAGGTGAGCCCAGAGACACAAATCCCCTGCCCGTGACAGCAACATATAAACCAATGCATAAGTTTTCTTGTTCACAATTGTCACTAATAATACATTTTTGGTACACACAAGCACATTTCAAAATGCACATATTAGCTAGTCATTGGCAAATTACAATTGGCATGAAAGAAAGGCAAATTGCACTCGGGCACTTGTCCTAGCCAAACGGCAGAGTGTTTCCAATTCCTTGACCGATCAAAAAGACATTTGCCACTTGATTACACTCTCTCTTTACTTGGGAACACTTTTACTACATTTTTCAAAGTATTTCTAGGCAGTAAAAATTACCGTCCCCCATACTCTCCCTTGCAACTACGCCCACACTGGCTTCACCAGTTAGCTCAAGGTAAGAGCCATCCACATTTAGCTTTACCCATTCTTCTTGTGGAGGCTCCCACGTGATGTGTTTGCTGGACGGGCTAATGAACAATGGATGCACTTCTTCTATCTCTCTGAATTTCCTGCTTTCCTTTCTTAATCATCCGGTAGATCTTGCCCTGCTGCCTCAAGGTTGTTCGTGTAGCTCAACAAAAAAACTAACAGATGTAGTAGCCACAGGGATAGGTCCCGTCTCATGAGTAATGCTATTTTGTACATGCCAACACCGCCAAAGAATGCGTACTTCCATCGAGTGTCTGTCCAGCAGCAACAGGCAATCTTTACCAATATATCTGAAATGCTCATCATCCGGCAAGTGCCAATGTTCAGACATGGAAAGCCGAAGGGCCCTAGCTTGCGGGCAGAGGGGAATTGAAGTGGAAGCTCTAGAAAAAAAAATCTAATGAACATGTACAAGTTAGATTTCCACATGGGTTCCACAAGGCCAAAAATAAAAGGTTTGGTGACAAGTTATCAAGGAAAAAAAAGAGTCAGAATTAGGTGTCCAAGTATTTATAACAAGCAAAAAAAAAAAGACAGAATTTGCCTTACAAAAGTTCAAGTGAAGAATGTGTTGTTCATTTTTACACATTGGTGAATTGGGGCTATACTAGGGGACCTATGGTCCGAGCTTCCCGGTGCTCCTGGAGCCCTACTTCTTCTCCCCTCCTTTCCCTTGCATCCATCCACTTATTTGTTTCTCAACCCAAAACACACAAACTCTATTTATGGTCAGTTTTCGCCTCCGTTGCTACTTCTTTCTTTGCCCCTTGTTTTTTTATTAGACACTAAGTGATCATCCTTCAAGGTTGTTTCTTCCTCAATCGCATCCTTCTTCCTACATCTAGTTCATCTCAATTCTCATATGGTATGTATCTCATCTCATCATTTCATTCAACTTTTGCACTTAAGATCGATCAAATCTTGCATGCAATGTGTTATCTCTCTCTCTCTCTCTCTCTCTCTTTTTTTTCCCTTCTTGTTTTTGCATATATCATGATCTTGGTTCATGAGAAGACACAATGGATTATTTTATATGACTACTTCACTTGATATAATCCTTAGTAAAAGCACTTTTTTTTTGACAACGTAAAAGCACGTTAAAAACTCTCTTCTTCACTGCACATACCCATTTGTAAAATCAAGATACTCACCAGCAACATTCTATATAAAATCATACATTCATAGTCTTTCAGAGTGAACACAAATGATGTAGAATCATGGTAGAATATTCAAAGGTGACAGATCTAATCTAACAAGTTTATAAATAAACAAGAAAACGTAATGCATGGCATCATGCTACCATGTGTAGTTGTCCAAGTCTGCATGCATCCCTACGCCGTTGACCCGGGCAACACGTCCCGCTTGCCACGCAGGCGACGACGATGGATCATCCGACGGCTCAGACTGCGTCGAGATCCGTGCAGCCAGCGGATAACTAGCCAGCCCAGCCACCGCGTCGCGCCACGCCCACGCGCTCGCCTGCGTTTCAAGAACCCGGCGACGCCGACGCCGACGCCACCTCGCCCCGCGCCGCCACGGGATCGCGCGCCGGAGCCGGAGCCGGATCGGCGGCGCAGGACAGGACAGGGGAGAGGTCCGACGTACGGGATGGTGGAGGCGCCGGTAGCCGCGGATCTGAGCGCGGCGGCGCAGGTGCCGGCGCTGCCGCTGCAGGTGGATCTCCTGCAGCTGCCGCCGGAGGTTCCCGCGCCGGGTGCCCCCGCGCTGCGAGGCGTCCTCGACCGCCTCTTCGCGCACTGGCTCGCTCCCGGACACCGCCGCGCTGCTCGCCAGCCTCGTGCACAAGGCCAAGGCCACCGGCGCCGGCGGTGGCGGAGCGGCCGCGATGCTGCCATCCATGATGCTGCAGGGGAGCCGCCGTGCCGCCGCTCTCACCGAGGTCCCCGCGCCTCTCGCGGAGGCCTAGTAGCCTTGGCGCTGGCGGCCAGCCCAACCGCTCCGCGTCGCCGCTTCGCCCGCCGACGGCGCGCCCCGCCAAGGAGGTCATTCCGCAGGTAATGAATGCTCCGCGTCGTCATTCCTCGATCGGATCAGACTTTGCTTCTCGTTTGATCCAATCTGCACGCAATCGTATTCGCTGATTGTCATGGTTGAGTTAGCAATCGGGGTTCTTGTGTTTTGTTCGCCCAGTTTTATTTTCAAGATGGCCGGCCACCGCCGTACGAGGTGAAAAAGCAATGCATTTCGACAGTTGATCAGCTCTTCGCCGGCCACTCAAATGGTCTTCGGGCTCCAGGTGCGCCAAATTCCATCTGCATTTTTGTTCAATTTAATTCGTGAAATCATCTGTTGGCTAGTGGTGATGCTCATGATAAGACAGTTCCATGCTTCCCTTCTCAAATCAATTGAGACTGGCCATTGTCTTGATCACAGTTGTTTGTGGTGAGGCATTCATCTAATAGTTTTCTTTCGATGCCTCTTTTGGTTGCACAATAGAATTTCGGATGGTCACCAGGGAACTCTGCAAGCTACCGACATTCTTTACCACTGTCCTCTTCGATAAGATAGACAAGGAGAGCACGGGATTCGTGACAAGGTACTTGTTGGCGATGCACAATTTGATTGTCCGCATTATACAAAGTTAATAGAAATGGCATTACTTCAACTGTTTCAGGGATGCCTTCATTGATTTCTGGGTGAATAGCAATTTGATGAGTCTGGATAGTGCAACCCAAGTGTTCACAATTCTGAAGCAACAGAATCACAATTACCTTACAAAGGTATCCATCTCTTGTTCCCATAAACATCATATCATACAGTAAAAGACTAGCAATGGATTATTTCATCAAAGCACGTTTGTGGTTGATCACTTCTCTAATCAATGCTTCATAATGATTGGTTGGATTCATTTAGGAGGATTTTAAACCGATTCTGAAAGACCTTTTGGACAACCATCCTGGTCTGGAGTTCTTAAAGAGCACACCTGAATTTCAAGAAAGATATGGTAAACTGTCTTTGCCATGCTATGATATTTGTGGATTATATCAAATGCCATCTTCTATCTTCCTTGGCTTATACAACATTATTTGTCAGCTGAGACTGTCGTATATAGAATATTCTATTCACTGAATCGAATTGAAGTGGACATCTAACGCTTAGGGAGCTGAAGCGTGGAAATCTACTCAGTGCACTCAGGCACGCTGATGATGAAGAGGATATCAATAAAGTTTTAAGGTGACACCTTCAAATCCAAGTTCTAACAATTCTGCTCCTTTGTATTTACAGAATTTCTCATGTGCAGTTTTTCTCTATGGGAACCTTAAGCTTCCATTATGCAACACATTGAACTTCTTGTTTATTTTCCCCTGCAGGTATTTCTCATATGAGCATTTCTATGTGATATATTGCAAGTTCTGGGAGCTGGACACAGACCACGACTTCTTTATTGATAAAGAAAATCTTATTAAGTATGGAAATCATGCATTGACATATAGGATTGTAGATAGAATTTTTTCAGAGGTTAGTTTTCCTTTATGCCATACCAATTTCATTTTTTTAGCTATCTTCAGGTTCACTTTATTGAGTGTATGTTGATAGTTTAAAATGGATATATGGTAGGTTCCTAGGAAATTTACCAGTAAGGTTGAAGGGAAAATGGGCTATGAAGATTTCGTCCATTTTATATTGTCTGAAGAGGACAAATCATCAGCGCCAAGCCAAGAATATTGGTATGTTGCTGATGTTTGGTTTAATACCTTTTAAAAAAATTTAATCAATGCTCCATCTTCAGTGTACTATAGTGTTTACGTTTATGCATTTCCTATCATGAATGCTTATGCATCACTTATGATCGTATGATTTCACTGTATATTGGTATCATGTAACCATCGGAACCATCTCTGTATAACATTTCTAGAACATCCTTTCTAAGGGATATAGAAAAACATATGGTGGATAGTGTTTTTATTATATAGAACTATCTATCTTTGTTCAAAGGATATTTGGGAAAGAAAAGTGTTAAATGATGAGCTCATTATAAACTAGTCAACAGAAAGAAAAAGTGTAGTGGCATAAAAAGGTCCCTTACCTTGAATAGAGCAACTTCAATTGAAATAAATGTCACAGCTATACTGGTTGTTGGTCTTATTGTCATCCCATCCAGGTAGAATTCTTCATCAATGGTCCTTGAAGCAAAGGTTTCCTTTTCTACAGATTGAGTTAAGATATGAATGTGTGGTTTTGGATACATTCATCAATTTTTGGTAGGGCCTTAGTCAACTTGACCCTCTATTCACATTAAGAAGTGAAAATGAGTAAAGAAAGTACGAAACAATTCATTCCTGACTGCGAGATCAATTCTAAAAGGAGAAGATTTGTATATATCTGTTTAGGGTAGCCTTTGATCCTCAACCTAAAATACATCAGTCTACACTGTCATGTGAATTTGATTTGCTTGCCATTTCGGAAAGTTGGTTCTATGATTCAGTACAAGCTTCATCAACTAATAAATCCTAAACCAGGCCAATATAACATCCAAAAGTTCTCATATTTTTGCTTGGTGCTGTCATCTCTTCAGGTTCAAATGTCTAGATTTGGATGGCAATGGCATACTTACACACATTGAACTACAGTTCTTCTTTGAGGAGCAACTTCATCGCATGGAGTGCATGGCCCAGGAACCCGTTCTATTTGAGGACATCTTGTGTCAGCTCATTGATATGATTGGACCTGAGGTTGCTTTTATTACTTTTGTGCATTTGCCAAATTATAAACATTTTATGCTGAATTTGTTATGCATTAAATTTGTTCCAGAATGATAGGTATTTGACATTGAAAGACTTCCGAAGGTGCAAACTGTCTGGGCATTTCTTCAACATTCTCTTTAATCTGAACAAATTTATGGCATTTGAAGCTAGGGATCCATTCCTCATCCGCCAAGTGAGTCGAGTTCCTATTCTTGTTATAACATCCATTGATAATCTCACATGAACGGTCTGTCACTTGTAACACCTCTGCTTTCCTCCAATCCGAGTGCAGATGCGTGAAGAGCCATCATTAACAGACTGGGATCGTTTTGCACGAAGAGAGTATGTAAGATTGGCGATGGAAGAAGATGGTGAAGATGCTTCCAATGCAAGTGGAGATGTTTGGGATGAGTCACTTGAATCTCCTTTCTAGATTGAAGAACACACTATGAAAAACATCAGGCATTCACATGCAGCCCTAATAATCAAGTCAAAATCATGATCACAGCAAGGCGTGAACAGTTATTTGATATCTTATCTTTACAGAAACTATAGTTGAGGCAGCTGCATGCTTGCTGGCACCATCCAAATTTTGACATGGAAGCAAAGACAGATACATCCATCTAGTTTGCTGCGGTCCATTTTGTTCTTGGTGACAGTGAGAAGTTTTGCCATTGCATCCATGATATGGTCTAATTTTGCTGCTAAACTTCAACTGATTGATTCATGGGCAGCAACAAGAGAACAGCACCTTGTCATTATTCCGAAGGCAGACAAATAAGAAGATGAGCAGGGGTCTTTGCAGCGGATGCAGACATCATATGGTGGATAGTGAATAGTTGGCATCACAATTTTTATTCTCATAGTGTCTTGATTAGCTATGTGTCAAAGTATTCTTTCTTTTTTTTGAATAAGGTCATCAAAAAGGCCGGCCATTTACTTGTGTATTCTGTACTTTATTTAGTTTGTAGCCTGGCCTGATTGCAGGGAAAAAAAAAGAAATACTATATCACAGGTTTATTGTTATTTTTCTCACACTGCTGTATTTAGATGTAATACACAAGTGTTTGAGGATTCAAATAGACCAATCTTGTGCAAATGTCAGTGCTATGATCTTAATACCGAACATACATATGAGATCAATGCAACTCCATACCATTTTTTCAGCTGAAAGGATGTGATGGAACTTCCAATGAAAAGTGAAAACTGTCTCTGACAGTCTAGGCTAAAGCAATGCTACATCCAGCAGCACTGCAGTAGGCAAATTAACCGGTATATTTTGACCAGCAGGCAAATCAACCGATACATCTTGACCAGCTTTTGGGCAGAATCAAAAGCTTTTCTTAACTACCGCCTCCTTTAGTAGACACCTTATCAGCCTAAGCAAAGCTTTAGACGTGTTATTAATTTGTAGACATTTTGCATCTTTTTACATCAGTGGTTCATTGTATTTTCAGGGAGAAGGACCGATGTCGAAAAGGACGCCCAGCAAAGATCATGGCTTTGCTTTGGTTGCTCCACCAGTGATTGCCTACCGCTGGAATGAACATCCGGGGCAGCTAGCGAGCAGGAGAGGAAAACACAGAAAGGAAGAGCATACTGTCCTGGCCTTCTTTCTAAGCAAAATAAAGGGCAAAGAAGGGTGGATCATTCAGTCATCTTTCCGACAACGGTGGAAGAGAGTTTGGATTATACAACTACTAGGCACCTTCTATGGCTCTAGCTAGGAAGATAAGGGCCATGGACAGCAAAACAGTACCTACTGAGACGGAGCAACAAACTTAGTCGCTGATGAGCATCAAGATACACAATATGCTTTCACGGATGTGAACAGTCTAACACTTCTCCCATGGACCATGGGACTAAGAACAGTATCAAAACAATGTTAGTAAGCTAGGAGGGAGCAAACGAAAATGAGGGTAGCATCTTCTTGCACACTGAACTGAATTTCACTCATGGGTTGGATATCTAAAGTTGATCAGCTGCAAGCACATGCATCGTATCTGTCCTCTATGACAGATTGTATGAATCGAAACTAAGCATCATGTGGAGTTGATACAGATCCCAATTAAAAGAATTCTCTTTAAGCTAAGAAGAAAGGGACCCTCTCTTCTCACACGCAGAGATTTTTTTTATATATATATAAAAAGAATGGAGTCAACCTACTGATCCTTTTATTTCAGAGAGGGGATGGGGGGGACTTATGAGCCATTACTGGCTACCAGAAAATTAGAAGCTTGTGGAAAAATGCACTGCTTTGGACTACATCCAAGGCTCACTGCCTTCAAGTACCCACCAACATTTTCTTTACTAAAGTGATACGTACTTTAGTTAAATTAATCTCATAAGGACAATGACAGGATTCAGCATTGAGATCCTATCAGCGATTATATATGCGTCCCATTGTTCCTTTTCTAGAATTTACAAATCAAAACCAATGTATGGTGTAATGGTGGTATAAAACAACACAAAAATGCTGCACATTCGAGTTACATATAAACTAATTTGCAATTGTAGCAAAGGGACAGGTGCGTCTAAAAGTTCAAGGCACTAACTACTGTGGTGCCAAAGGTACGTAGCCCACAAATCACATCCCTATCCTACAATATCAATTGTATAATTAAATGATTGTCCAGATAAAGGACCAAGTGGTGTCATCGTAAAAGCGCTTTTAGGTGCTGATGTGCTCAAAAATTGCAAAGGACAGGCCCCTTGCGTAGCCTAATGGTTTCTAGTTTCCTCACGGAAGATGCTTAGCCTTGGAGGAGATGTGTACTGGCCGACTAGGACCTGACCAATCCAAGTCCCTGTTGTGGCCAATAAATTCCAGTGCGGTGAAAGTATACTTTCATCTCAAGAACAACAACCTAAATATGTCACCACAACCAAAACAAAAGTAACAAAATAGACAGTGACAAGGTATATACATGCAAAAGAGACATTCAGGGAACACTGTTCATGAACGTAATTCAGTACTGTTGTTTTCTGCATGAAGACAAAAAATTTAAGTCCCCCTTGTATATATGAACATCATCTGAAAGTAGAGAGTTTTATCAGTGGAACATGCATGGTGAAGAGAAATGCAGCTAATCTTCCGTGTTCCTGATAGCTACTATATGAAAAGAAAAGGATGGTGAGCGAAAAGAAGACGGTCAACAAAAGTCACTAATTATTGCCTTTTGGTTGACAGCAACATAGTATATATGACTGTTAGTAGGTCCAAATAGCAACTAGTTCTGCTATCGACAATTAGACACATGCAAGTTTTCATAAGAATTTGAAAATGTTCTTGTGAAATAATCATTGCCACTTTAGGTGGTTTAGTATGAAAAAGCTTTCAATGATATTCCTAGGCTACCTAGTATCTGATTGTGTGTTTGTTTTTGAGGAAACTGTCCATATGTGGTTGTGTCCAACAAGCTTTGTAATCTATTCTAGAGCTTACCAAAGAATCACAACTGCTTAGTAAAAGCACGGTATCAATTATGGCATTCAGAAATGACAGCGCGTCTCCCTTGTAGTTTTAGGCAACAGCCAACAACTCACTTTAAATCTGGAAAAACGCTATAGTATGAAGTAGCCAACCAAAAGATTTTTTTAGAGAAAGAAGTAGCCAATATATTTTACCAAACAGTTCTCAAGTCATACGCAACATTGCACAGTAGTGGACGACCTCATTTAACTTGTTAGCTGCCTTACTAAAGGTATTGTTGTCACAATCTCGACATGAAAGGACATACAAGGCAATGGCTTTATTACTTGGTCACAAGAAACAGATTGGCCAAAGCACGCAATACATGGCTGTATGATTGCAACAATGCATTATTGTTCACTGTAAATCTGTGGTGTTACTGCTTGCAGGTCCTAATTGGTTGTTGGCGCAGTTCTTTTCGTTTCAGAAGTTAGGTTCCCTGTATTTAATTTCTACTTTGCAAATGCATGGACAAAGGATACTTCTAACCTAGCTGTTTTAATTTTTTTCCCAGGTAGTCTCACTCACATCACATGCACATTTGACGGCACATTTGACGGCATGATTTAACTGTTGGTTGTTGGTGTTTTGATTTAGAACTAGAACAGAGCAAAATAGTTGTAACTTTCGACAGAATTTCCACAGCAAAAGGCGTTTTTGAGAAAGTCGTAGCCTTTCCTCATGACGCTGACACATTTACAACAAAATGCCAAATGGCTGTGTCTCTGATAAATGAAGACGATAATCTCAAACAGCCACAAAGTTAGAAAAGCAAATTTTGCTTACAACAGCATAGGTGGGTCAGTGTCTTCTGCTTTTGGGGCTGGCTGGTTTCTTGGCGATTTAAAAGGAACACTTCCCTGCTCATCCTCCCCCTCCATTCATCAGCTCCAAGACACTCCTTTGCAATTGCAGAAAACCACCACTGCCTCTTTCCTTGTCCACATTGCAAATAAACCACCAAGCAACAAGCATCCTTCAGAGTTCAGAGCTTCATCAGACATGCAGCAAAACTGTGCAGCCAATTTAGCCTGCCTCCCTGGCTTCGACTTGGCCAGCCTTTTCCTACCACAGATTCAGAACAATGATCCTATCTACGATTTCAGCTCGTTCGACATGATGGTCGACCTCGATCCATACCCATACAGCTGCAATGGCACCACCACCACCGTCAGCTCGGTGTCACTGTCGGCAGCCGCAGCGGCGGAGAACCACCACCAGGAGAGGCGTGGCAGCGACGAGAGGAAGAAGAGACGGCTAGCGTCGAACCGTGAGTCCGCGAAGAGGTCGCGCGTGAGGAAGCAGAGGCGCCTGGACGAGCTCTCATTGCAGGTCGCCGAGCTCCTGGGCACCAACCACAAGCTTCTTGTTGAGCTCAACCACGTGATCGCCAAGCATGCTGCCATGGCTCGTGAGAACGCCAAGCTCAGAGAAGAAGCTGCTGGACTGCAGAGAAGGCTCAGTGAGATGGAAGTGGGAGTGGGAGCTGGAGAAGCTGAAGCTGCAGCTGCAGCTGCAGCTGCAGTAGAGACCCCTGAGTAAAGGTGGCTAGTTTGAAAGAATCGCACAGTATTGTGCCTGCCTAGTAGTCTTGTAGTATATAAGTAGATAAATGCTACTAATTTGATGCTCCATTTGTGCAAGGAGTAGGAGCATATACATATATAGGAGGTTATTACTTGCAGTACCTATATTCTTTCATGGAGCCTTCTTTTTTTCTTTGACTAATATGAGTTGGTAAACTTCAGTACTAGGGAGGGCATGCAGAGAGCCTATTGTATAGCACTAACTAACTGCCCGTTCATGGCGCGTCATTGTAACGTTCACTAATTATCGATCTCAATATAAAGTTGCGTAAACCTTTTGCGTATTCGAGAAACAAAATGAGTTGTTGGTAGAATCTAAAATGGAGCTGTGTAGCTGCATGGCAAATTAAAGCTTTCTTTGCTTTGGTATAGATCTGACAAGTTGACTCAGGGGCATTTCAAGGCAGTTCCTAACAGCACTTTCTTTCCCTGGGCATTAGTGGGTAGCTTTATTTGTCCACAGGGTGACCTGTTCACCAGAATCTCTGCCTCTTTCATCTTTTATCATGTGTTGGTGTGCATAGTACAGTTATACCATAACAGATAGCCCACAATAGAAAGAAAGGCTCTGCTCAAAAACGAAGGATTAAAGTCTCACTAGTACAAATGGCAAATAGTATGACTACAAATCGTAAGGAAAACCAAGAAAAATTTGAGTCCCAACTCACCAACTGAAGCCTGAAGCTGAAGGTAGCGAGTAGTGCTCCATGGTCCAGAGCTCCAAAGGTCATCGTGCAGTTGCCTCTCACGCCGGCGAGCACTGGGAAGGCGCTGTTTACCTGTGATTAGGATGAGCCCGCCATATGGGGGCCTTTTGACCGTGGTCACTGGCCAGAGAAAGCTGTGTGGGCCTTACGCCTTATAGACTCGGTACGAGGAAAGTGCCTGATCATCACTGATCCGGTGCTTTTTCTTTATTCCCATTCCCCAGCATGCTCGAAAGGATGCACTTACAGTTACACACCAAAATAGATCTAGAAGAAAAAGATCATGCAAGACTTGAATGTGCTTAGAGAGTTTATAATTGAAACTTCAGAGATTTATCAGTTCACTGGATGCTTAACCAAGGGCATGAAACATGAAGAGGCAGTGCCACAGTGGGCAGTGGCAACTGGCAACACCGGTCATCTCATCCCACTGGAGCACAGCATTCCAAAGAATACTCAACTACTTACAAAGAGAATTTGGAGCAGTTTACTATGTCGTGCCAAACTAACATGTCGAAAAGGCTAGCGAGTTTGGACATGGAAAGAAACTGAGATCAAGCTGCAGAGGTTGAAATGCCATACAAACATAGTAGTTAATGATGAATGATCAGTGACAAGGTGTTCTTATTAGTGCTGCCGCTGACAGGAAGTCGCCTTCAATTTGTTAGTTTGCAATCCTGTTTTGCCGGCATCAGTCAGTCTCCCCGCTTTATCAAGATGTGCCTTGCTCAGGTCTATTTTCTCCCGAGCATTCAGTTGCATCAGCTCCCGCACCTACTGTGACTCCACTGCCAGCGCCAGTGCCTGCGCCTCCACTCTATCAATATAAGATTTGTCAGGTCACAGAACCGTAGTAAAAAAATAATTAATTAAAGCATCAAAGGAGCCTTAGCAAATGAGGAAGACAGGCATTTCATTTTTGAGATGCAAAGTGAAACAACATAAGTACAATATTGGATAGCATATTTTGAAATCTAACCAAAAACCTGCAAAGGAACAGAAAAATACTCACCTTGGTAAGATCCAGCCAAAAAAAAAAAATAAATAGCTTAACAAAAAAGTTTCCCAGTAACATGACACACCACATCATGTTTGAATGTCTGCACATATTCAACTCTAACCATTTCAAAATTTGCAAGATGGAATCCAAATACACAAGTTTTAAGAGAACAAGAAAGTAGATCAGGAAGGGCACTACAACTCTGCCCCTCCTATTTCTTCAAAAAAAAAAAAAAGATAAATATGGATTAAAACAACTGGATGTGTGCGAAATTAGCAAATGTATAATATTGATATTTTGCTCCTGTGGGCCAACGCAGAATCCTGATGCAGAAAAAAAGCCAAATGGGATCGGCTGACATGAAGCAATCACCATCCACGTCTATTGAAATGGCACCGTGACAGCACATAGATGGCAGCCATCCAAATAAAAGTGATGCTCAGTTCTGTGCTTCTTGGGTGACACCCGTGAAATCAAGGGATAAATGAAGGGAGAAGAAACTATTGATGGCGTTCCTTAACATGGTACATGATCTAATCATTTAAATTTGGCCCACTAAGAAAGCAGAGAACAGTACAAAGGGAACTAAAAAGCTCATGATATCCCAATAAAGATATCACTGATGGCATTGAGGACCTCAAAAGAGCTGCTGGAGCTGAATAGATAAATCAAAAGTGACTGTTTGGTGATGTGATAATTTTTCCACCTAAAAGCTAGCTGATTTAAGTTAAGACTTTAGGATGCTCCAAAGCAGATGGAGCTTCAAACAACAGCAATGATTGTTTCTCTAGCAGATGCAGAAACCATGAGTTTCCAACTACATATGCATACAGATTGTCAAGTGTTCCTTGAAACAAGTTTATAACCCCCCACCCCCGCCCCTTCAATTAAAGACGCGCTGTAGAAAAGTCTGACTGCAAGCATCCAGTAACCACCACAGGAACTTATACCCACCTTTTGCTAGGTGGTTTGATAACAATTGTGGTTTGCTGCTCATGCATAGACTTTCTGAATCCTTGGTTCCTTGCAAAGTTATTTTTGTGCTTTACCCAGTTCCTATATATGAGCTTTTGGTGGGCTTATATGTGCTGCACTGCTATAAAAAGGGCATAGCTTGTATACATTTTAATTTTGGGGAAATAATCAGAATCCATATGACCATATTGTTGCCCCCATCCCTTTTTTTAGTGGATAGTTACTTCCTGAACAGCATTCATTTCGAACAAGCATGGCAATAAGTGAGTATAGGAACTGCGGAGTAGAAATCATTGTATTGCATTTTACAAACTAAATTGATATTTTCGCACCAAAACAAAGGCCAGTAGCATACCTGCGCTGGTGCGCTCTGTTGCGCCACAGACACCACACCAGTCCTGCTCCGTCGCGAATCATGATCAGCATCACCCGTTGGGAGCTCAAATCGGCACACAGGGCAAGTGTTCCTGATGGCAAGCCACGGCCTGATGCAGTCCCCATGGAAGTAGTGCTTGCAGGGGGAGCCTGAGGACACTCTGCCCCGCCGCAATGCCATCCTTGCACACCGCGCAGCCGTGCGAGGCCTCCTCGTCGCTGAGCGCAACCTCCGGTAAGCCGTCCACCACCGCACGTGATGCCGGCAGCCGCCGTGCAGCCGCTGCCTCCCCGACGCGCCCCGCGAGCGCGTCGACGAGGTTCCAGTCGGCGTCGTCAGAGTCGGTGTCCTCGCCGCCCACCACCATCCGGAACGGCCGCGTGACGGCCTGGGGCGCGACGAGGTCGAGGTCAAACCCGCTGAGCATGAGCCCACCCAGACGACCCACCTCGACCATGTCGTCCTCGCTGGTGGCCTCCTCAACTGCGTCCACCACGCCCTGGAAATCACCAACGCCCGGCCGCTGATCGAGGGTGAACCCGCTCAGCATGAGCCCGATCCCGCCGTCGTCGTCGTCGTCGACAGCCTCCTCAACGACCGCCCCGCGCTCGAATTCGGACCCTCCGCCGCCCCGGCCATTTCCGGAGATCATCGCCGCCGCCTCCTCCTCCACGGAGGGATCCTCGACGAGTTCCAATGCAGAAACAAGGTGGGGGTAGAATTGGCTGAGTTCTCCGTCGGAGTCGAATGAGCGACCTAGGGTTTCGACGAGAATGGGTTCGTCGTGGGAGGACAAGGCCGCCTGTTCCTCACCCACGATGACGTCGCCTCCGTCGCCGTCGCCGTCGAGGAAAGCGAAACCTGAGACGCAGTACTCCTCGCCGTCGCCTCCGTAGTCGAGCGCGAAGGGACCGCCGATTAGCCCCTCGCCTTCGTCCCCGTCGCCGCCACCGTAGTCTTCGGATGGGTCGTAGCAGAACGGGTCGTTGTCGCCGTCGTCCCAGACGTCGAAGTCGGAGCCGAAGGGGTCGTCGCCGGCGAAACCCGCCATTGGCGAGGAGGCGATGGCGGAAGAGGCCTTTTTCTCGTTTGTTTTTGCCCTTCGATACTTTTTTTTCCTTGATTGAAAAAGGGTGAGAACGGTTGCTTTCGAGACATTTGATGGGCCTGGACTGGGTCAGTGGGTCGACTCGAGCCCATTAGAGAATAAGTGATGGGCTTAGGCCCGGTGCGGTGACGCAGAAGGAGCGACCGAGTCATTGAAGCGGATCGGATACACGAACAAGGCCGGCCTTAGGATTTTTTTTTTTTTTTTTTTTTTTTTTTGCGAGGAATTTAAGATGGGGGCCGAGATTACGAATTTAAGATGGGGGCCGAGATCAATATATAGCTTTGATGAGAGTACGTCTTAGGGAATGTGCACATGTGAATATGTGTCACTAAGTCGGTACAAGAGGGACCCCATTAGGTTAGACTTCTACGCAAGTTGAATTAGATGAGATGGATATAAAATGAGCTAGAAAATTTGCACCAGAATATGCACCAATAAATTGGCAGCATATATCTCTACCTAGCTTTTACTCTTAGACTTGTGTAGGAGCTTGCCTATCGTGCTGTTCTTGTTATGCTATAGGTGCCGCTTGCTTGTTAGATTAAGTTCTAGTTTAGTGTAGGATTGCTTGGCTTCCTAGACTAGATACAGATAGTGTTTATTGGGCCAATCTCAATGCACAGTTTCAAGGCACAGTTATCAAAACTACAAACTAGGTAACCGAGCCAGATGAGTTTCTCCTCTCTCATCTGATGAAACTCCCTCATTTAATGACCTTGCCAGGTCAGCAATTTTACTGATGTGACAGTTTATTTAATGTGCATGACACTTCCATGAAACTTGCATTGAGACTAACCTTATGGCTAGCTCACTGTTATTATTAACACTTATATCAGTGTTGATTGTCCTCTAAATAATATTTAATATAGGCAACTCATCAATCGTCCTTTCTTCATCGTGCACACGCAAGGAGGTTGAGGAGAAAGTGAGAAACACTCGGCTCCCAAACACCCGTGGAGGATAATATCAGAGGAAAACCATCTATCTATAAGAGCAAGTATTATAATACAGCCGGTTTGTTGGCTGTAAGGTTCCTTACAGCCTTCCCTCAGCCCACCCATACAATAGTTAACTCCTTCTTATTAATGCAGGGCCTACTTATCTATCTCACATAGTTTCTTGGTTCTTGTGTCCAAGCCGGCTGTAAGCTTACACAGCCCGACTTCCCCCTCTCTCCTCCCTTCTCTCCTCCACGTCGGCATTTAGCCCAAACTACAGTACCATAATACTTGCTCTAAAACTTATGTTTGTAACCACCACTAGCTAATTCTCTTAACATGCAAGCACGCCACTCCACCATCCCACTAACACCCCACTAGCATGTCACCTCACCAAATTTCACTAACCCTTTCTTACGCCACATCATCAACATGTCCCACATGTCTATGGGCATAAAGGTTATAACTTATAAACCAAAAAAATAAATCAAATTCTAATTACACCATTAAATTTATTTTAATAAATCCTTTAAAAACAAGATCTCAATTATAAGTGGGACCCGTTGGTATAGAGAAAAAAGAAGAAAAAGAATAAAAAAATAAAATAAAAAAAATAAAAAAATAAAAAAAAAAAAAGAAGAAAGAAAAGAATAGGAGGGTGATAATAATATTGTAACTTCGTAGAATTCTCATTCATACTTCAACACGCGGGGAATCCACTAGTTTATCTAATACATAAGCCCGGTCACCCTTTTTTTTTTAGGGGGGGGGGAGGGTTGATGCATTAGGCTAGTCTCAATAGATAATTCATCACATTATCTCGAAAATTGTTATTTAGAATAAAACAAAACTTGGATAAAACATGGGATGTCGTTAATAAAAGGGAAAAATACCGCCACTAATAGACCTTCCTAGGGCACGCCCAAGTGCCTAGCGCGCGTTGGTTTGGATGGTGGTTGAAGATAAAAGATGGCTATACAAACAACAACTAAAGCTGATCTGCTAAGATCGATACAAACAGTACACCGTGTGGTAGAGCAACCTCTCCCTAACACAATTCCTAAGGCCTTCTCCAATGTAACAGCATGGCGTACTGGACCTCATTGGCTAGCTTAGCAATAATGCTCCATGTCAACAACAGTAGTTGCCTGCACGTGTACAGAGAGAAGGGGCTGCGACGGCCCACACACAAAAAAGTTCAAAGTAGCCCAAAGCATGCGTTGTCGAAATGGGGCAGCAATCCTTTTATGCGTTTTTGCGGCGAGAGAGAAAGTAGCAGCTTGACAATAATGCTCCATATGAACAACAGTAGTTGCCTCGCAAGTGTAATGCAGAGAAGGGGAGTCGACGGCCTCACCTCGCAAAAGTTCAAAGCGTAAGACAGCCAAGCATAGGTTGTAGAAATGGGACAGCAGTCCTTTTGTGTTTTTTAAAAACCGAGAGAAAGTAGCACCCGACAAAAGCTAAACTTTTTTTCTATAGAACTGTTGGCTTGCGTTGTAAAATCAAAAGTAATGTGTGTTGCTTGCCCATGTGTTTGTTGCATTTGGCCAGGGCAGTACACTACTAGCCCATGTTGTAGCTGCCCTAAGGGCTTCCCCAACGCAAACAAAACACACCATATTAGACCCAGTTCAAATTCTTATCCACGTATGCAATGAAAGAAAAAAAAAACTATCGGACATGCATGCATGTAATTGTCATCATAGTCCTAAAAGTTGTCTGCACAGACAAAAGACTGAGCATGGGGGAGGCTTTCTCTCTTTCTCTGCTACCCAAGCATCTCCTTTTTCTACCCAACGCTTTCTCCTGTTTGCTTCAGCTTTTGTGTCGGGCGGAGCCGTGTGTTCTTCTTCAGAGAACAGAACAGGAAATGCGAGGCCACTACTGTTGCCTACATGGAGTTTGGGCGTCTAGCTGGACGCTAGGGGCGCACACTAACGCAGCGCGTTGGACAAGCCCTAATAATGCCTTGGTACCTTTGTCATTGAAGCATCTACGCCGCCCTCGCTCTCCAAAGTCGGTACCACATCGCCGCCGAAGTCGCAACTTATGCGTCTGTCGACGTGGAGGTCACCCCTCAAGGCGTTGGTATTACTGAACCGATCGGTTCGGTACCTCGGTTCCCCTATACAATTCGGTTCTCAAAAACAGAACCGCTCGGTTCCTAAAATTTACCGTGAACCGAAAGCATTTCGCTTTCGGTTCTTTTCGTTCGGCGGTAAAAACTGAAAGAACGGAACTCAAATCAAAACAACAGGAAGCAGCCAAATTGAGAAGGGCGGCGAGGGCGCTAAGAAGCGCGTTGCCGCGCCGCTACGAGGGGCGGCGCCGTCACCGCGGCGCTGCGAGGGGACAATGACGGTCGCCGGGCGGCGGCGCCGCCCTGGCGAGGCGTCGAGTTGGGACGGGACGGCGCGGGTGCCGGCCGGCCGCGTCGGACGGGCGGCCGCGCGTGGACGGGTGGCCGGGAAGGAGTCGCCGAGTTAGGTAGGTGGCGGCGCGGGGACGGCGGCGGCGCGGGATCGCGCTGGGGGGCGCGTCGGGACCGGGAGGCGCGACGGGGCCGGCGGCGGCGCCGCGCGAGGCCGGCGAGGACGAGGTGAGTGTCTGCGTCGGGGACTCGGGAGTCGCGACAGCCCTCCGCCGGCCGAGAACTAGGTTTCTCGGGTCGTTAGCCCGCTATTGGGCCAAAATTCCCCAATTACTCATGGGCTACACCGCACCGGTTTTATTCGGTTCTTTCGGGCTATCGAGGTACGGAACCAAAGTACCTCGGTAAATTCGGTTTCAAGAATCAGGAACCGAATTTCGGGTCGTTTTTTTTCGTTCGGTTTCGGTATTTCTCGTTCGGTTTTTAGTTTTCGGTATTTTGTGCCCAGAGTGACGTGGAGGTACTAGTATGAAGCTACAATCAAGTGGTGGCGCGTTGGGGACGCTCGTGTTTGCTAAAAAAAAAACTGCGGCTCGCGTAGCATGTCTGTTTAGGTACAAAGCTGGTCAAGACTTCGTCTCGCCGTCCGGTATGCACGGATTAGATTTGGAAGATCGGATGCATGCATTTCTCTTGGATTGGGCCTGTCCAGTCGTGCTCTCCATGGGATTGAATTGGAAAACTGCTTTGACTGGCTCCGGTGAATCTCCATCTACCGCGGTCGAGAGAACACAATCCATCCCCCATCGCTCCCCTTTCCTCCCTCACTCATCGGATAAAACCCACCGCCAACAAAATCATCCAACCATAACCATCAACAACAGTCTCCACCGACCTCTGCGGCACATCCATCCATCCTTCTCAGCCACACCACGCCACATACCGCGCTCGTCGTTATCTAGCCCACCCGGTAGCCGCCGCCGCCCGCCTCTCTCCGTGGATAAGGCCAGGCCAGTCCGGCATTTTTTCCGTCCAAGAAAGGCAGCGCCCGCACGCAACTGGCCGGGAGCAATCCAATCCGGCAAGTTAAAAGGAAATTAATAGAAAAAAAAAGGAAAGTAAAGACCGGCCGCGTCTGCGGCACCGCGGCGGCGGCATTGATCCTGCCTAAACCGGCCCCGCGCGGAAGGGAGGAAGGAAGGAAGCCAGGAAGCCAGGATTGGGACGCAACCTGAGCTGGAAAGTTGGGCCTTTTCCTCGGAAAGGGATGGGGCCGCGGCGAACCGGGGCGGCAAGACAACAACACCCGTGGACGGTTCTTGGTAGGCACAGAGAGATATCATATCATACTCTAATCTAACTTCACTCACCTACCCCGGCTATACCTGGTCCGGCGTTCGCCTATAAAGAAGACCGGAGGTGAGGAGGAGGACGGAACTCCCTTTCAAACCTCTCTATGCAAGTACAAGTTGTCCTCTCTCATTTGGTTTAGTTTGCGCTGCTGGGTTTGTTCAGGGTTTTGGTCTTGTGTTGAGGAAAGAATTGGGATTCCTGAAAGGTATGTTCTTTCCTTCCTCTCGTGCGTCCATCTTGTAGAGCGATTGATTGATTGATGTGCTGCTGTTAGTATTCTTTGCTTGGCATTTGGGTTATCTGTCTAATAGCCGATCCCAAACATTTTTTTTCCCGAAGAGAAATTTAGTGAACTTGTTTGGATTAAGGGAGATAACGCGATATTTTCGTAGATGATGCGTTGAGTGAGTGGCAATATGAGTTAGAGAAGCTGGATGTTAGCATAGGATTTCTAAGCTCAAACTAGCACTCCATAGTGATGTGAAAATCACTGAAACTTCCTGTGTGGTTGTTACTACTAGTTGGTTCCCTAATCCATACATAGGTAAATCACTTTGGAGCTGATCATCTTGTTTAGAACTAGTCATAGTCAAGGAATAATGGTTGAAGATGACTAGCATAGGGTTTTGTCAATTCGAGGTCAAAGGTTCTAATGTGCTAATTAAAAGTTTCTCAATACAGGTGAGTGAAACAAATGGGTATTGGGAACGGATCACCAAGCAATGTGTCGCCCAAAGCGATGCAAGATGAGACCACGCCGCTTCTCCCTATCAAAGCTGAGGAGGACGCTGTTCATGAGTTCGACGGAGCTTCTTTCTCTGGTGCGGTCTTCAATCTGTCGACGACCATTGTAGGGGCCGGAATCATGGCTCTGCCTGCGAGTATCAAGATGCTAGGCCTTATCCCTGGTATTCTAATGATCATCCTTGTGGCGTTGCTCACCGAGGCATCCATTGACATGCTGGTCAGGTGCAGCCACCAGGGCAAGATTACATCCTATGGGTGGTTGATGGGTGACACTTTTGGTCAGTGGGGAAGAATTGCACTACAAGCATCTGTGGTGATAAACAATGTCGGAGTGTTGATTGTATACATGATTATTATTGGTATGTTTCTGAACATGTCCATTTTTGCCAGCTTTGATGTGCTCTTCAATATTGAAGTATTGAACACTAGTGCCTGGGAGTATATGTTTAGATACTACTGCTGCTTTTTAGTTGCTACTCAAAGTAATATTGAATCACTTGAAAGCTCATGAATTCCTCAGCTGTGCATGTTGAACAATTCCTAACAGGAGCATCCTTAATTGGTGATAATAAAGCTTAGGACGATAGGTTCATCCCCCGGTTTGAAATGAAAAAGATATAACAATCTATTCTCCATCTTCGTTTGCCTTGATTTTTAAGTTACTTTTTCTTTGTTGAGTTGGGTTTCCTTCGCTTATACCATTGTAAGGTTATATAATTGTTCGATTATAACTTCCAAACGTTGCAACAATCTGATTTTCATGATTTTGCTCATGAGAATAAAGTGTATGAAGTGGCCACTGTTCCTTTAGGAATTGATTATTATGCCCTTATCAGACCTTGTGGACTACTACTGATGACGTTCGTTAATTTTTTTTTTATCTAGGCGATGTCCTATCAGGAACATCATCAACAGGTGTTCATCACAGTGGCGTATTTGAGGGGTGGTTTGGACCTCATATGTGGAATTCCCGTCCCATTGTACTCCTCGCTACAACTTTTCTTGTGATTGCTCCATTGGTGAGCTTTAAGCGTCTGGGTGAGCATGCTATCCATTGACAAAAATATGTCATTTTTCCTGTTGGGACCCCTTTACTTACTATTACTTATTTGATCACAGATTCATTGAGCTACACATCTGCACTATCAGTGGCTCTTGCTGTGGTTTTTGTTGTCATCACTGCTGGGGTTGCTATTGTCAGACTCATCCAAGGAACTGTAGAGATCCCCAAACTCTTCCCTGAAATAGATGGAGTTAGTTCTGTCTGGAAACTGTTCACAGCTGTGCCTGTCCTTGTTACTGCCTACATCTGCCACTACAATGGTGTGTCCTCCTACTGTCCGCTTGGTTTGCTCTTTTGTCATTCGTTTCTGTATTAATAAAAAATGTATGTTTTTTTTTGTGTTTTTACAGTTCACAGCATTGAGAATGAGCTGGAGGACAAGACTCAAATTAAACCAATTGTACAAACCTCACTGGGACTCTGCTCATCTGTCTACATTGCAACAAGCTTTTTTGCATATCTCCTCTTGGCGAGGCTACCCTGGCTGATGTGCTGGCCAACTTTGACTCTGATCTTCGCATTCCATTCAGCTCTGTGTTCAATGACATAGTGAGAGTGAGCTATGTTGTCCATATCATGCTTGTCTTTCCTATAGTCTTCTTTGCCCTTAGGCTCAACTTGGATGGATTACTCTTCCCCACCGCAAGGCACATTTCCCTTGACAACAAGAGGTTCACCATTATCACCATCTCACTCATTGCTGTAATTTATCTTGCTGCCATCTTCATACCGAGCATCTGGGATGCATTCCAATTCACTGGCGCCACAGCTGCTGTGCTTATTGGTTTCATCTTTCCTGCCATGATTATACTCAGGTAACTTGTTATTCTCATCGAGTGATATATGGCTATGTATCCCTTCTTTGTAGGTATATTTGACTTGTGCTGTTTTGCGCAATAGTATTTCTGCTGATTCATATTATTGCTATATAGGGATCCATATGGTGTTTCGACCAAGCGTGACAAGGTTTTGGCGGTAACAATGATTGTGCTTGCTGTGGTGTCCAATTCTGTGGCCCTATACAGCGATGCACTCAACATCTTCTACAGGAAGGAGGAGGCCTAGAGTCCATACCTCAGGGGAAAGAGAAGTTCTTTGTACAGGTCTAGAGTGATTGTTGAGCTTTTAAGCTACTATTGGGCAGCGGTGCCACTAGATTTCATGGTGGTCAATAATTTTTGTTTGGTCACTTGAAAGAAACTTGGTTTGCCGCGAATATTTGTTAGTTTTCTGAGCATAAACCCCTAGCTCCACATCTAGATGGGCCACTTGTGCTATGGTCACCCGTGGAACGTTTTTTTGTTTTACATGATTGTTCATCCAGTCATCTCGTAATGGATGACTGAAAAGTCTGTATATACTCAATGATACATGGAGAATAAAGGATATATTCCCTATTCTTTTGTCTTGTTTTTCTATTTGGTTCTGTTGTGTTGATTGACCTTATATAAGTTGTAGAGGTACAAATCCTAACAGCTGTCGTCTGGCGACGTGTTTTGTATGCATTGACGCAGTAGCAAACTGAAACAGGCACCTAATATATAAAACTGAAACTTAAGTCAATTTAGAGACATCAGATCAGATGGTCAGACGATCGTAAACGTGCAATCCTGCATCTGAGTAGCTTTGAAGCAAGAATGTCTTAGGTTCTGACTTTAACATGGAGACTTTTTTTTTATCTGACGGTAACAGGGATCATTTAACTAATCAACATTGCGTGTGTTTGGCAGATTGTTGCAAAGCATGGATTTGCATTGTTGGCGAGAATAAGGCTCTATTTTTTAAAAAAAAATGCCTCAATACTACTTTTCAAGTTCAAGTCGCAGAATGTTAAACCGCAGAGGCGGAGGAACCCAGAGAAGCACACGCCATCGGCCCATCACGAGTTAACCATCAACCACGTAGTGGGCCTGACGGGCCTAATATTGTGGGCTGATCCTTGCCTCGGCGTCTGTCAGGCCCCAAAAGCCCATGCGTCGTTGTGAGGTACTAGCACGGAGCGGTCAGCGACTCAGCTAGCTGTTCGGAGGAAGAAGCCCAGCGCCGGCGATGGCGAGTTCGAACCCAGCGGAGGCGGAGGCGTCGGGGCGGCGGGATGAGCTGTCGGAGTCGCTGGCTGAGCTCTTCGGCAACGTCTCCCTCATGGTCCGCGGCGAGCTCCAGGTTCTCTCTCTCGACTCTAATAAATCGAAGCCTTCGGGGGTCGGTCGCGCAATTACAGCCGCGTCCTCTCTTTTTCCTGAAAGGAATTAGGGCAAGCTGGATGATTATGGCCCATTCCCGGTTCTAGATTCTACGAGAGGAGTAATAATTTTAAGTGCGCATAGTCAGCTTGTAATGCTTGGTGATGATTTGGTAAGGCAAGGGCGCCAAATCACGCCGTAACCCTACCGTAGGTTGAATGACTTCCCCACTGTCCTGCTTTACTGGCGGCCAGCAGCTTTAAATTCTTTCTACAGTAGTTAGGAAGATTGTTGTGTCATTGTGTGTATTCTCTAACTGGCTGGCTGTTTGCTGATTTGGATGCGTTCAGTTTTTTCTTTTTTTTCCATTTGATGTGCTCCCATGTGTGCTAACCCATGGGTTCATATGATGGGTGGAGTGGTACTGTTAGCTATGTTATTTGCAGATGGAAATATCTACACTTCTAGAGTACAATTTATGTGCTAAAGATGCTATGTTATTTGCAGTGCTGGTGTGTATCTAAATGAATTTGGGGGCGGGCAAGGATTTGACTGGTAGTTGTAGCAAGTTGTGACAACTGATTTTCTATCAGTATTGCTTCATATTTACAGAGTGGCTCAATTATGGCACCCCGATTTTTGCTGGAAAGTGACCTGAAAAGGATACCAGGTCTGGTGGCGAGTACGAGTATGGATTTGGGATTTTGAAACGACATGTGGCCCACATCCGACTTTTATAGGCTGAAATTGCATCAAATCCTCACATCCTCACATTGACTTAGCTCACCAGTTACAACTTTAGTAGTTCTTTACACAACAGGAGGCTAATCATTTCCCCTTACATGGCAAGGAATGGCTAATAACTGTGAGTAGCTCTGATACGGCGCTGGCAGTGAGGTGAGCGGAGAGGTGAGTGCAGCAGCAGACTAGATTGAAAATTGGAACGCAGAGGGTAACGAGGAATTCCAGCGGTGGGTCTGTCGCCGGTGGACACGGCTGAATCGGTACAGTGGACGAGGAAGATACAGTTCCGGATATCTAGAACAAGTTTGACGTCGCCTTCCGGGTGACATGTCCGAGTACCAGCAGGAGTGTCTGCAATGCAAGTTCTGCTCAATGGTGGTCATGATCCAGCAACTCTCGACCTCAACTACAAGGGGCTGGACGGGGAGTTGGCTTAACTAAGCCAATGTTTAGGAACTCTTCTAGTCGCAAATTGTTTGTCATGTAGTCCTTCGCTTCGTTGTTGGGTGTGGGTGGCGTGCGTTTGGTAACCTTGTTACTATCTTTCTTTTGTTGTTTTGTTGCAAACTCTGTTCTACTTAATGAAATATGTGCCTAGGCGTGTTCTCCAAAAAAAAAAAAAAAAGGGAATCGCCCAGCGCCACCCTGGTCTAGGGAGAGTTTATTACTTCTTCGATAATCCGTAAGTACAATCTATTAGCCCCTTTATAATCCAGGAGCAGACCTCTCAACCAAACCAATCTAATCTCCTAAAATCTCCCTATATGGTCTCCTTAACAAAACCAACTAAGACTCCTAAGCCTTCCTTCCTTGGCCGATGCCTTCTTTGGACGGTGCCTGTAGTACTGGCCTAGGAAAGAGTCCACAACAAGCTCAGCCGCTATACACTACATTGTCACCATCCACTAAGCATTAATTTTCTTTTCATTGACCTGCTGTATCAAATTTGAAAACAACAATAGTGGATGTACAGTATTATTGAAATGGAGGCTAAGTTGTCATGATGTGCTCTGTTATTGGCTACCAAGTACTGATATTATTTTCAAATTTGCCATGAAACTGTCACTTTCATCTTTTGAGCAGTAAACGATTTAGGCTTGTGATAAAACAACACTCTGGCAGATTATTTAGGAATAAATAACTTAAACTGAATGTAGTGGTTTAAAATTTAAGAGAACTATATTTTACCCTTAATCGGGCCCTTGAAATGAAAGGCAGTGTGTTTTCCTATGTGGTATGAAAATTGAACACTTATTGATGTTCCTTAGTAAGGTTGTATAGTTAGCATGTACTGCCTCCATACCAAATTAGTGTTACATGAGCTTTGTCCTAAGTCAAACTTTCGCTTTCACTAACCGTCCTGTTTTGGTTGTGGGACTACCGGGGACGGGTTGGCTCCGTCCTTTTTTTAGGGATGGAGCCAACCCCCTCACATGTTTGGTTGAGAAGGATGGGTTCAACCTGTTTTTTGTTTGGTTGTAGGGGTAGAAAACGGGGGAGGGAGTAGATAGAAAACGTTGTTTCTACAGTACTTGGTGGGACCCACATGTCGGTGTCATCCCTAACTTCTTCCCCACTCGATCCGTTCGCAGCAGCGTCACGCGCGGCCTATCCCCGGCGGAGGCCGCCCCTGCCCGCTCCCCGTTCTTCGGGCGGAGGTGCCCTTGCCCGTTCCGGGTGCCGCCCTACCCATGCCCCGACGGAGGCCGAGGCCGCCGCCGGGCGGGGACTGGAGGAGGATCGCCGGCAAATGACTGGAGGAGAGGTCCGCGTGGGGCGGACCTAGAGGGCCGAGGTCGCCGCCGCCATGGCGACTCGAAGACTGGAGGAGCGACCTCGGGCGCGACCTTTGAGCAACCGGCCCGGGGCGGCCGACGGGCGGCGCCTAGCTTGAGTCCCCCCGTGGGAGCTTCGGGCGCTGGGCCCGCTAACGCCGCGGCGCTGTTCCGCCCACCACTGCCATGCGCAACGCCACCAAGGCCGCCGACCCCGCCCGAGAGAGCGACGGAGAGCTACGAAGAAAACAGAACCCGGAACGGACAAAGCGGGGGGCCGGCTCCGCCCGCCCGATTTGGACGGATGGAGCCAACCCGCATCTTTGAGATATATTCCTCCGGGGTCCGACCCAACCCACCTCCAACCCCCAACCAAACAACAAAAAATGGGTCCAACCCGGATGGGTTCGACCCATCACTCCAACCAAACACACGCTTAGGTCTCCATGAAATATGTCTGACAATGCATTAATTTTAATTGGTAGATGTTAATATATTTTCTCAAAAATATATATTGGTTGTGTTTGACTTAGGACAAAGTTAAACTGAACTATAATTTGCAATAGATAGATGGAGTATTGCTTATGCTGTAAGATGGCATGTGCCATTACAAGCAACTTTATATTCAATTTGATTTATTGATCAGGACGTGAATTTCTGTCATTTGCTGCCATTGCTTTCAGGGGACTAACAGTAAGCTGGCTCTGCTTGAGAAGATGAATGACCGCGTAGCGCAGGAATACAGCAACTATGGTGACATTGCCTCTGGCCTGCGAGTCTTTGTAGAGCAGCTGAACGAGAAGAACCGAGGCTTCGACGATTACGTGTCCCAGATCGATGCGATAGATCAGCAGGTTACTGAGTTTGAGGCAGTGGTATCCATGCTCGACAAGCATGTTGTCCCAGTAAAATCGGCCTATCACATTTCTTCTACCCAATGATGATTCCCATCCAGACAACAACGCAGTTTCTTTTTGCGGTTTTGCTGACAATTGAGCACTTAGCTTATCCAAGAAACATATATTAATAAATATGTGCCTTTTTTATGTGGTGGAGTATCTATTAGTTCCAATGTGCCTTTTTTTTTTGTTCAACGCATCCTTTTCTTTTATTACAATACATCTCGCTTTATCTTTCTTTTTACCGTTTAATGTGCACCACACATTTTTCACTCCCAAAAATTTTAGGGAGTACTCGCATGTTGATCAATAGAGCTGATCAAACGCCCACATGGATCGGGCTGAAAAATATCACGTAAAATCTTTTGTCCAAACTCAATCTAATGCACTCTTGGTGAAGTAGAACTATTTCTCAAGATTTTTGGGGGTTTTCGATACTCTGTGCATCACATCAAGTTAGGTTAGAGTATCACATCAAGTTAGGTTTCTTCAGACAAATTGGGTTGAATGGCCCATGATTAAGTCTAGCCAACACCTATATCAAGTCGAGCTTGAACAAGTTTCACGAGAAGTAACCTAACTACCCGAGTATGTTTTTTTTGATCCTGCAAACAGCCTCACCGCCTTGCATTAATCGAAAACGGACTCGGCCAAATCGCGAGTCATCAAGTTCAGTACAAATTCCGGGAGGGGGTCAGCCCACACCGATACTGACCCGGGTCCCAAACCAACGCCGAAAGTGCGCAATCTCATGTGCACAAGAATTACAAGACCTGGGAATTTTACAAACGCTAAAACTAGTAAAATTATCAACTAAGAGATAGCGAATGTCCTGAAAGAACCCTCCAGCTAGAGCCATATCATGGGCTGTGGACGTCACTGCTTCCTGCAAGTGAGATGAATCAGTCTCGATGATCACCTTGAGATGCCAAATGAGCCGCTGCAGCTACAGCCTGCTTAAGAGCCATAGTTTCTGTCATCAGGGCATCAGACGTCGGACTGGTGTTACCCCCGCCCGCCAGGACCCCCATTCCATCTTTGTCGCGCACAACAAAACCCCAAGCGCCCTTCCCTGTCTCCGCTATATAAGCACCATCAACATTGATCTTGAGGAAATCATCAGAGGGCGGCATCCAGGACTGCAGACTGTTTTTGGGCATCGCCTCCACTTTGCGATCAGAATTGAGGACATCTCTAGCCATATTCAGCACGAAAGCTGTAGTCTCATGACAACTCGGCATCAACTCGCCCACGTTGACTTTATTTCTCACAGCCCACCACCTCCATAGAAGTATGACGACCATGGTGCGAATGTCTTGTCTCAATGACAGAATACTGCTAACAAAGTCCACGGCGGACATGGCTGACAGAAGCTCCTGCCTGCACGACTCGAGGCCTAACTCCCTCCAACACTTCCGCACCTCTTTGCACTTCAGAAAGCAATGTGCTCCATCTTCATCGAATCTGCAGCAAACAGGACAAGCAGTGTCCAGGACGATCCCCTTTTTCTGATATTCATCTTGAAAGCCAGACTATTGTGAGCCACCCGCCAAATGAATTGTTTGATTTTTGGAGGACCGTGCAACCTCCAAATCTTCTTCCAGACCATCTTCCCATTACTTTGCTGCACATGAGATGGCTCACCTTGTTGGCGCACACGTTTGATTCTGGCCTCATCGTCAAGAACATGATATGCCGACTTAACCGAGAAGACCCCCTTCTTATCATAGTGCCAAGCGACAGCATCGTCCCGATCCGAATGCACCGGAATGGTTAAAATGTTGCTCACGCCCTCTTCCCAGAACACATCCTTAAGTAGCTCGACATCCCACTGGCCGGTATACGGGTCAATGAGCTCCGACACTTTTGTTAGAACTGTATGGCCTCTAGGCGTCCGAGGTCGCCTACTCAAACCTGCCGTATCCAGGATCCTCCCAAATGCGACCATAGTACCATCACCAATTCTCCAAATAATACCCTTCTCCATCGCTTTCAGTCCTCTAAGAATACTTCTTCCACGATATGAAAATGCCCGGCCCTTCGCTGGCTGCCCAAATATTTCCATCCGCCAGTATCTTGCTCTCAACAGCCTTGCACATAATGAGTTAGGCTGCTGAATGAGGCGCCAGCCTTGGCGAGCAAGCATTGCAAGATTGAATAGGTGCAGGTCCCTATAACCCAGGCCTCCCATCTCCTTGCGACTGGACAGTGTTTGCCATGATAACCAGTGGAGTTTTCTTTCATCATCCTGCTGTGCCCACCAAAATCATCAACCCCGGGGGCTTTGAGATCACCAATTGCATCTAGGCCACACTTAACTTCTTCTGCCGTGAAAGGGCGAGAAGGGAGTCATTCATGGCCTCGACACTTTGGAGGGGACATGCCTCAATAGTTCATCCGCACGGAACCTGCAGTAGCAGTAAATAAATTCTTGTAGTAGTTAGAAATATGTGACTGGATCTCCCTCTCATTCTCCACCACACCTCCATCCTCCTTGACTAATTTTCCAATACGACTTTTACGCTATGATCAGAGGCATAATGATGGAAGAATTTTGTATTACGATCACCATCCTTCAGCCAATGAACTTTAGCTCTCTCCGACGCCAATAAAAATATTTTTCCTCTCCTCTAGTTTTTCTAATTGCAACTTCAACAAACTCTCGCGATTAACTTGATGCAAATGACACCCCATCCCGCCTACAAGCCTCCAACGC
>JADLZK010003971.1:0-74719 GCA_015847255.1 Hyparrhenia diplandra | reverse complement strand
AAGGCCGCTGGCCGGGATTGGTTCACCCCCGGACGCCGGCGACTCGCGCTTGCATCTAGCAACTTTATCGTCGACCACGAATCCACGGGCGGGGGAAGCCACAAGGTGCCGCTGAGGTGTTCGCCTCCATCACCAAAGACCGCCCGTCCATCTCAAGGCCCGTCACATGTCCGAGGGAGCCGGAGGGACAATGACAAAGATCGGCCACCCATGGGATCCGAGGCGACACAACCGGTGTCGCCAAAGATCGCTTCTCCGCCGGCCGCCCACTCCGCTGCAGGCAAAGGGGCCGAGGCCGTGAGCAGGAGTTTGCCGCCGCTTAAGGTTGATGAGGACCGCTCGACGCTCTTCCACGACGCAGGACGAGCCTCTGTGGTATAGCATGCGCTTCAACATCCTCGCCCATTGGCCAACCGGCCCCTCCTCCGCGCTTCGCCGGAAGTTGTACCTCCCCGACGCACGCCAGAGCTAGCCCATTTCTTCAAAGCCAAGATGATCCCGCCGCCTCGGTGGGCGGTGATGGAGGAGAAGTGGAAGGCTGAAGGGTGAAGAACCGCACTGGGAACCGGTGCTCGCCGCTGGGTCATTGGCCCATCACCCCGAAGTGGGTCTACAAGCTCAAGAAGGACGTGATGGGCGTGGTGATCGTGCACAAAGGCACCATTGTTCAGGGGTTCGGGTTCGTATGCGGCAGAGGTGATCGACTACAAACGCCGTGTTCGCCCGTTGGCTCGCATGTAGTCATTTGGGTCCTTGGGGGTCGGGCGGCCTGGATGGGTGGCGCGTCCCACCACATGGATGTCAAGCTCGGCATTCCTCAATGGCGTCGCAAGGAGGAAGTTTTCATGTAGCAACCGCCGGGCTACATCAAGCCACGGAGAAGAAGAGAAGGTCTACTACCTCCGCCAAGGCAATCTATGGCCCGGTGGTAGCGCCGCCGTAATGCTAAGCTAGACGCCCACGCTCAAGGAGATGGGCTTCCCAAGAAGCTCTCGAGGCGGCGATGTACCAACGGGCGGCGGCGACTCTATTCTCCCGCTTGTTGGTGTCTACATCGATGATCGATCATCACCGGGCGCTTAGCAAAGGAAGCGATCAAGCGTGTTCAAGGCTCGTATGAAGGTCTTCGACATGAGCGGTCTTGGTCCGTTGAGCTTCTACCCGCCGCCGAGGTGCATCAAGATGTGTCCGGGATTACTCTTCGACAAACTCATTATGCCAAGAGGTTTACGAGCTCGGGGGGCATGGATGGTTGCAATCCCGCCCACACCGATGAAGGAGCAGCTACGCTCGCGGGGACAACAAGGTTGGTGAAGTCGATCCCACTAACTATCGGTGCCCGATTGGCGGTTTGAGCTACCCGGTGCAAACTTGCCCTCGACCGGCGCATCTGCTAGCTTTGCCGGCCAGATTCATGGAGCGGCCGATAGTGGAGCATGAGGCTGTTGTCAAGCGCATACTTAGGTATGTTGCTTGGACACTGGACTACGTTTTGCACTTCACCAAGGCACCTAGCAGAGCCCGCTTCATTGGATATTGTGACAGTGATCTCGCTCGTGATATTGACACAAGCAAGAGCACAAGTGGGGTGTTGTTCTTATTTGGCAACTGCATGGTCAGTTGGCAAACCATCAAGCAAAAGACTGAGGCACTCTCCAGTTTTGAAGCTGAGTATGTGGCCACCTAAGCCATGTGGCTGCCAAGGCTCATGGTTAAATTATTTGGGAGGACAGTTGAGACCGTAGAGCTGAAGGTGGACAACAAATCAGCACTTGCTCTAGCCAAGAATCTAGTCTTCCATGAGCATAGCAAGCATATAAGGATCAAGTACCACTTCATCCGCAAATTGCCCGGAAGAAGATGGAAGCATCAAGGCCGAGTATGTCTCCACCGGTGATTAGTCGGACCTTCTAACCAAGTCTTTGGGCAAGACAAAGTTCCAAGAGATGAGGGCAAGAATAGGCCTGAAGAATATCACTCCAAGGGAAGACAAGGCCAAGGGGGAGAACTGATAGCTTTATCCTAATCTTTACCTTGGCTAGTAGGTAGCTTAGTTTACTTTGTTGGTTTACATTTCCTACATTGGTGCCTTGATTGCCAAGTTGAATATGGAGTCTTGGCCATCAAGTAATAATCGAAGAACGTGTCCTACGCACTCGGTACTTGGCCTCCGACGGAACGGCGGATCGCCCGCGAAGGTCCCCTCGAGCCAGCTCAACGGGTCCTCGCACACGCGATTTGGCCTCCGACGGGACCGGACGACAGAGCAGATGCTTACGGTGACGTCGCGCGTGTCCGCCGCCTGCCGGACGTGCTTGATCGGTAGCCGCCAGCGCCATATCCCTCATTGACAACCTGCTGCGGTAGCATCAAAGTGGCCATACCATACCTTTGTCCACCCTCCGCTACCATCACCCTTGCGCGGCGACGAGGCAGAGGTGGTGTTATTGTCAAGGTGCAGGGATGTAGAGCCGGTTGGCGCTCCACTCGGGATTCTGATGATTGAGGAGCCGCCCGCTTCCGGCCCCAAATCCGCAGCGAGGCCGTGCTTGATCTCCACTCGAGATCCTCCTCTCATCGAGCCGCCCAAACTCATGATCGAGTTAGAGCGCCGGGATAGTACACCCCGTGAGCACCCTATGCTCGCCCGGCTCTGGTCTCGAAGATGATGGACCCAACTCCATGGATCTCCACCTTCGACTCGTCGAACCTCACAAAGTGCCTGCCGGCGTCGTGTTCGGTCGGGTGAAGAGCTTGCGCCGCCCCTGGCCATGTGGTGAGTGGCACCGTGTCCGTGTACCATCCGCCCATCTTCTCGCACGCAGCAGCTCCTGTGGAGGTAAGCCATCCCCTTGGGCTCACAGATGTCCCGCAACGCCTACATGTAGAACGAGGGAGGCTTGAGCCCCGCCGTCCCTCCTCCGCGCCCATCTCCACGGTAACCCGCATGCTAGGAACAAGTATGGCCGTCCCCAGACTTCGCTGAAGGCGCGCACCCGATCGCGGCGGGAAAGGAAAGCGACCGGGAGGCTGTACTCTCGCAGAGGTTCTCGGTTCAAATTGCCGACGCCCCTCCATTTCTTTGTCCCCTCCTATGCCTTGATCGCCACCTTTCCCCCTTGTTTTGCCACCGCTGGGCCGGCGGTTGCGCACCGTCCCTTCGACGCCCCAAATTCTCCTCCTCCTTCATCTTGTCGAAGGGTCCGCCACCGCCTCGGGCTGTATTGGCCAGAGCTCACGTGTTCCCGCCTCCATTTCCCACACGCCACGATCCTCGAGCTTAATTTTGAGGAGTTACACGGTACGCCCTCGATGGTGAGCTCCGCTTGATCCCGCGAGTCTCAATGGAGAGAACCAAATACTGCCTACTTCTTGGGCATGCGCTGGAGAAACTCCACCCGCATGCCCCTGGTTGAGACGGCATGCGCCGTTCGCGCCCATCCGGCCCCATCGTTGGTCAAGCGCAGCAAAGTCCTCGACTTGCTCACGGGCGAAAGGTGAGACCTTCCCACTTTCGGCGCCAGGCGCTATAGCGTGATGCGCGCTCCGTCGACTTGCGCCGTGTGGAGATCGCCTCCCGTGCAGCTTGGCCTGCCCTCTTCCCGACGACGCTGCACTCAATCCGGGCAAGACGGCCGCCAATGTGCCTCCAGGGCTCGCCGATCTTGCTCGTAAGAAGCGTCGCCGTAGTGCACGCGACCTCCCGAACCCGCCGCTGGAACTTCACCTTCATGAGCAAGCTCCACCGGTGGGTAGCCTTGGGTGGAATTGCCCGGCCGCGGCCGGATTCGGTACACTGCACCACCGGGGCGTCACCGCGACGCCGCTCGTGACGGCGAGATCGCGGCGATGGCGCCCGCTCCCTCGATCCTCGGCAAACACCACCCAGCGGCCACGGCGGTCGAGCGGCTAGCTGGCACTGCGCGGCGCCTCTGTACCGTCAGGCGGCCCGCGGCCTTAGGCGGCGGCCAAAGCGCTTTCCTCCAGACTCCCGAGTCCGAGGCACTGTGTCCTTATGGCCTGGGGCGTGTAATCGATAAGCGCGATGACCGAGGATGGAAGGAGCCTCGGCGGCCGAGCGTCGATTGAGCGTGGCATATCATGAGATATACTATCGTCAATAATTCACTTTTATATTCCCGGGCCCGGTAGTGGATATCCCCATCCCGATTAGGCGGAGGCTGGCCGCCATGAAATAAAGGGGGCCAAATTTTTTTTCATGACGCATACTCCATACTGACTACTGCGTCGTCGCGGAACAGCCAAGAGGAAACCGCTTTCTGCGGCGTGGTCATGGGCCTTGGCCTTGGCCCAAAATTGCTGATATTCTTTTTTTTGCTTGTTCTATTTATGGGGGAGGGGGGCCATGCCCCAACTCCTCCACTCTGCCTACATCTCCGCGGCAAGAAGTCCGGTTTGGGCCTTGCGTGCACGTATTCTTGCATAAAGCGGCGGCAGCGCGCTTGGGGAGGATCGCGGCGAGGAGTCAAGGTTCTCCTCATAGCTACCGTTGGCGCGTAATAGGGGCGTGGTGCCACAAAGATGTTGCCGAATTTTATCGCCGGTCGCCCGGTAGGGCAAGAAGGAACACTAGAAGACCGGCGACCTTTGTATTTAGAGGACACAAAGATGTTGTCAGCATGTACTTAGCTTATGTGAATTGTATAGATACTAGTTTGATTGTTTGCTTGTACGAAGTTACCGTAATCGAATCAAATCGAATGCATGCTTGTACGAGTTACCGCAATCAAATGAACTAGTCTCTTGGAATCACAAGTGAGTATTGTCGGTTACATAGTACCCGAGTGCCCCGAAAGGAAGGGAGAAGAGATCAGTCCAACTAGGATTCCCATTACTAGTAACATTGGTATCATGTAATCCTATTAGAACTATTACTTTGTAACCAACTAGGATTCTTGCCTCCCGGACTATATAAAGCAAGGCTCCCTAGATTGGTAGGACCTCATGGTCTAAACCCCAAAGGGTAGGGCGCAACATATTATCACCCCCGCAGTAGACGTAGGGGCGCCCGATGTTATTCCGTGATCGAACCAATATAAATCGTTGTCTCTCTATGTTCACCGTCGAGTTCTGCAGGCGCCGCTTCAAATTGACTAATCCGGTATTGTGTAGTTTCAGTTCAACTATTTTAATATGCATTGTGGTTTTATCTTATTTGCCTCTTGAAAGCTTAAACAGTTTATGTTATATTGCCCATTAAGGCATTTGTTGAGCTAAATGCCCTAAATGCAGAACTAAATACAAGAAAAAAATTCTGATTCCAACAACACTAGCTAGCTCCTTCAATATGACGAGTGAAAAGTGTCCTTTTTAAAACCAAAGAACGTTTGAAAAACACGCAACGGCGTGTTCCTCAAAAAAAAACAAAAAAAAAAACAAAGATGCATTAAAAATTAGTCATGAATTGGTCTTTTTTTTTTCATTTTCGTTACTTTATCCAATCTGACTCCTCCATTTTACTGAATATATGTCAAACAAAATGGACTGACTACCCAATGGTCAGATAATTTTTGTTTTGGATTCCACTTAGATTTTGGACGACCAGATGGCTGGCACATCATTATGTATATTTTCTGAGAACCAAGGCATCAAAGTTGACCACTTACTAAGAGTATTTCAGTCAATTTTTCAGATCGCATCAACAGCCTGAAAAGTGACAGCAATTTGGTTTAAGTGCAGTCAATCTTACATAGTAGGCAAAATTGTAACAAAAAATAGAGCAGATTTCTTTATATGTCCATCAATAACTTCAATCAACTAGAACAAGGACAACATCCTCTGTTTTGAACTACTACCTTTGTAATTTTTGGAACTAGAACGTGTACTGATAAGCGCGATGACCGAGGATGGAAGGAGCCTGAGCAGCCGAACGTGGATTGAGACGTGGCATATAATGAGATATACTATGTGTCATTAATTCACTTATATTCCACGGACGGTAGTGATATCCCTGCATCCGGTGGCGGAGCTGGCCAAATAAGAGGGGGCAAATTTTTTTTCATTGACCGCATACTCCGTACTCGACTACTCGTACGTGGCAGAACAGCACAAGAGGAAACCTGCTGCGTGGCGTGGTCATGGGCCTTGGCCTTGGCCCAAAATTGCTAATATTCTTTTTTTTGCTCGTTCTATTTATGGGGAGAGGGGCCATGCCCCCGCCCCCAACTCCGCCGCTGCCTGCATCTCAGCAGCAAGTCCAGTATGGACGCACGTGCACGTATTCTTCATATCTCAAACGGTCTTAGACGACGACCGATTTGGACCTGTGACTACGTAAGACGTCGACAGTTCATGCAGTCAGTACAAATGGTAATGTTGGTACAGCTCATTTCCAAAACATTCATTTTCAAAACAGCTTACACGACAACGTAAGTCCTAATTAAAGGCATTGTGTTAAAGACATTTTTCTTAAATTGCCGTAATTTCCTTTTACTTAAAGGCATTTTTCCTTTTAAAAAAAGACTTTAAAAGCACTTTTCTGAGGGCAAATTTTTAAAAAACGCCTTAATTAGATATACAATTGGAGGCGTTGTTTGAAAATGCCTTTGTATTCTCCGTGCACTACTCCCACACTGGCCTTTCCTTATTCCCCACGGAGCCCACCTTGTATTTCCACTTATATTGGCTTGTTTTAGCATATTTTTCCTAATAGAACACTATTAAATCACCCAAAATCTATACGCCGGTTCGTGTACCAGGCTAGTGCTACCTCAGGCCGCATTTTGAAAAAAATCACGATATCGTCCTGCAGGGGCATTGAAAAGCTAGGCAACGACACGCAGGCCCTGCGGTAGTACGGAGGATCTGGGTCATCTCTTTGCACAAGAGAAAAAAAAACTAAAACTCAAATTACACTCTATAATGGTGCATGTGACCACAATTTCTCGATCCACTAGTACATCATTTTCTCTGAAATTATGTTCTTAATATACATCACAATTCACCAGTTCTCCTGTGATCAATGAGGTTCCTTCAAGGCCCGGGTTTTAATATCTTATCGCAAAAGAACAACCTGAACCTGATACTGAATATAAACCTGTCTAGCAATTACAAGTCGTTCCGCGTGCTCGACGAAACGTTTGTGAGGCGCGCACGCACTGGGCGTGGCGGCAGAAGGCGCTTGCGCCATGGCCTGACTGGGAGAGAAGCGTCTCGTATCTGGGGAGCGCGTGCCAGCCATCGGGGCCTCGCCCACCATCGGTGCCTTCGTCGAGCACGCACTGCGCGTGGCGGCAGAAGGCGCTTGCGCCATGGCCTGACTGGGAGAGAAGCGTCTCGTATCTGGGGAGCGCGTGCCAGCCATCGGGGCCTCGCCCACCATCGGTGCCAGTCCTGTTGCAGATCACCCGCTGAGGGCAGCCGCAACGCTAGCACCTATGAGCGTACTGCCTTATAAAAAAACTATAGGCCACGTAGATAGGGCAGCACGCACAGCAGCAATCAAGTTTCCCAACGCAAGCAACATGCATCTGCCACAGCACCTGCTATCTCTCTTCTTTTTGCCTAAAAGCTGAAAATATCACAGCTTTTTCCCCGCTCCCCGCTGCTCCCAGGCCACAACGCAACTTTTTAGGAGCTGCCTTACCTTTATCTCCGACAAGGCCATCGCTTCTCCCGTAAGCTGCTTTCAATGTATTCTGCAGGCTTTACTCTTGATGACTTGGCCACTTTCGGTCAGACGCGATGGAGCTAGGGCAGTACGCCATGGTGGCGCATTGGAGAAGGCCTGGGGATTTATTGCTTCCGCTGACATGGCGGCGCCGGCATTCCATGTGCGGTGCCGAAAGGCTTCCTCCCAAGCTCAGGACTGTTCGTCCTTGGAGATGACGCGAGCTAACCGCACGCGGGCCGTGGCCCGTGGCAGTACACATGTCTGAGCCGATGAATCTCCGACTGTCAAAGTTAACAGTGCCATTGAAATCCTAGCCTTGCTGAAAGTCTGAGGGTACATCGAGTGCCGGAGTTCTGTGAAGGTCGTATTCAGATAAAACTCCGGGAGGTGGATCATTGCAAACTTGACCTATTCACTGTGCGCGCACAGTTTGGAAAATGGCAAGCATGCATGCCGGTCTGGGATTGGATGGAGGTACGCCGTGCTCTATCACTTTCAGCAAATGCCTGTCCTGTCCTGTATATGTCTGTTCAATTCATCTCTCAAATTGCATCCGGTGTCACATCTCCCGTCCTACATGATCTGGCACTGCAGTGTTGGATGTCGTCTTCACACCACTTATCGATTCTGTTTACTTCGGGGAGGGTAAGGTAATGGCTGGTTTTGTTGATCGTTCTTGTGCGATTGACATGCTGGAACTGTTGCATTGATTTGGCTAAATAGTAAGGCAGTTGGACTACAGTTTTTAGAACCCCAGTTTGGTGTCATTAGCGCTCTGGCAGAGTGGCAGAAGACATATTGTTATCTATAACAGTATGAGATGTTCCCACAGTATAGAAGCCAAATGAAAGAAACAAGTAAACAACATCTTGTGTAATTGTGCCGCATGATTCAATCAAAACAACATCCCATCAGTAGGCACAAGTTCACTAAGAATATATTATATATATTTCTTGCTTCTTCTGGGAGCAAGACTAGTTTTGAGGACCATTTATACTCATTCTACAGTTTAGTCTTTACCAAAATAGAAAAGGTCACATTTACTAGTAGCTAGGCTTAATGGAAATTACTGCTACGGAGCATACTCAGTTTATACTACTGAAAGACAGCTGCCTCTGCAGCTTCCTTTGTCCAAATTGCATCTTCTCTGTAGCCTCACCGCCGATAACCTCATCGATAAGGTCCTTGAAGATGGACCGTTCAATTTCCAAAACCATGCCATGTATCACAGTGTCGAAGCTCATCCAGTCTTTTCTTCCATTGACTATATCCTCATCTAATATCATGTTTTCATTCTCCTCCTCCTCGGAGCATTTTGTTAGCCTGTCAACCTCAGTGCACAAATCCTTGAATAGTTGCCACCCACTTAACTTCCTTGATTGAAGAAACAACACTGGTTGCCTTCCAGATCTGCAGACGCTCATCTTCTGAACTATTGCTTCGTTTACCAGGTCAAACACAAGTCTTCGGTGAAGCTTCCCTGTGTAAGGTTTACAATTTTTCTTAGCTCTGTTGACAGTTTGGAAGGTGGAAACTGAGTCTGGTTTTGTTTGCTCAAGAATGAGGAATAGCTCCGGATTGATAGGATAATTTGATGGTTGGAGTTGACCAGGTAATGTTGCAATACTATGTTCTTTGTGCAAAAGACCAGATGCTAACAGTATCTCATAGATGTACTGGTGATCTTTATTTGCAGTCACTGATGTCATGACTTCTTTGATACTTGCAGCTTCTTCGTCCATTGATTGCAGTTGCTCAAGCTTCTGGATCAGAACTTCCAAATTTTCTGGTTTAATCTGGTTGACTTCACTGCTCGCTTTTGACTGTGGCGTGTCAGGCAGGCTGTTTGGGTTCCAGCATTCCTCTGAAGAATGTGTCTCACCATCTGAACAGGTAAAAGGGTATATTCAGAAAACAATTCCTAGTACAGTGCAGAACAATTTAATGTACCAAACGAAAATACAGAGTTGGCTGCCAGACAATTGAACTGAAGAAAACATGTATCAGACAGGAGAGACGAAAACACTGTCCACCTACAGATCCAAACAGATCATACACACTAGATGTATTTGTATAGGGGACATTGGTGGGCACATCTATACTAGCATGTATGCACACCAAAAGACACATATCATGGTCCTGCATAAGCAGTGCTGCATGTGGGGATGCAGCCATGCACTGTTCCTCCTAATTACAGGACCACGAGCAGACGAGCTACCTGGTAGCTTTTATTGCAGATTATCTGTCACTAGCGTTATCAGCACGCTGACAGCTAGCTATGCTTGTCCTTTTAGAGACACTATGGGTTTCTGAATTGAATAAGACCAAACCAAAGGATCTTGCATGAAACAGGCGAATATCTAATTCAAATTGATACTGGTAACTAAGAAAATAACTTCTCACCTTTGAATGAATCTGAGATCCTTTTATGATAGAAGGATGTATCAAGGACAGAGACAGGGCTTGGAATGTTGTCCAGTGAATGAATGTTTTGGTCTGAACCCAGAATTGAAGGAGCCTGAAAGGGGATAGAGGGGAACCGTTCATTAGTAAAGGAGTGATAAACAATGAAAACAGAATGCATGAAAATTGTAGAATTAGATGGATTACTGGTATGAACTTTTTTTTCCCCATTTTATCTGTACCTTGTGACTTGCTGTTGCAGTAGCATTGCTTGGTGGAACAAAGGCTGAGTTGCCACCCGGAGGCTTTGGACAATCCATAACGCTGACATCAATCTGCTTTGCTAAGCTTATTCTGTTCCCTGTACTCTGCAAGACCTCATCACGGTGGCACTTCACCTGAGAAGGCTTTGATCTTATTCTTCCTTTTGGGGAGACAGCTTCGTTGGACTTCTTGCTTGGAGATTTTGGTGAAACAGGTGGACGGGACCTCCTTTCAGACTCAGCCTTCTTTAGCACATTTCTGGGGCTTGATGAGCTTGTAGGCCTTGGTGAGCTGGTACTGCTGACGGTTTCTTCAGATTTCAATTGAGCCCTTGACATCCGAAGATGCATCTTCTCATTTGTGCCGGTCTCATTTGTGTCAGTGAAAGATGAGTATCTAGCCGGCAACTTTCTGAGGCCTCTGAGGCCTGCCATGGGAGCAACAGAAGCAAGTGAAACCCCATGCTTCTCAGTGGTTCTTGCAGGCTTCATGACTACAATAGGAGCTTGGAAGCTTCCAGAGTTAGTGGTTAGATCATATCCTGTCTTGTGAGTAGCCACTGATCCGCCACTGCTGTCATTCCTGGTCTTAGCATCTTTCGCGTTCAATGCATCCAATATTCTGAGAGCCCTGAAGTCCTTGTTATTACACTCTAAGAAGTCAAAGCCCCCGACCCTTCTCTGTATATCAGCATAGACAGATGCCGTTCTTGGCCTCCCTTCAGCTTCTCGGCATTGTTGTGCCTTGATATTGGTGGCACTTCTGTCCTGCTGCCTCCAAGGAGCTGCTTCTGTGACAATTCGTGGGGAAGGCTTGGTTTTCAGTACTGAGGACTCGTTCTTAAGCTGCATGCTGCAGGAATCCTGGCAGGTGCTTCTGGGGGAGCGTGATGGATGCTCATGCTGAGTGGCTTGAGCTGGTCTCGGTGATCTTGCGGTTTCACAGTTTTCAGCAGTTAGCACACCTGTAGCATTTGTTGCTTCTTCCAACCCCATCAGCTTGGCAATAACACTGTTAGCTCTCCTATGGCTGGGGGAATCTTGAGGCCTTAAAGTATCCAGAAGAATATCATCAGTTCTCCTGTAACTGAGGTTCTTCTGACATGAGCCTGACTCAGAGACTCCTTCCTACTGTCCAAGGACAATCTAGGAAGCTCTTTTTGGCCTTGAGGAAGGCCTCTTGCTTTCTTGGGTTTCAGCTGGCCGCAGGAGTCTTCGGTCATCACATGAGAAGCGTGACTGCTCCTGCAAACACCTTCTAGATTCAGTGACATTTGCAGGAACCTTTGTGGTCCTATCGATTCCAATGATACAGGTTCCATCCATTGATTTGGACAGCAGCAGTGGCCTCGGTGAGTCCTTGTACTGCCCGTTTCTCCTTGCTTCCTGAACCGAGGTTTTTTACAGTCAGGCCTCCAGGGTCCCGGTTGATGGAGTCCTTCACTATGTCTCTGAAACCGACATTTGGATGCCCAGACTTGTTGTTCATGTCAGATTCCTTCAAACTTGGCGAGCTCTTCAGTGACCTCTGCACAAAGAGCTCCTCATTGATGTAAGGAAGCTCCTGTTGGACTGATTTGTTGCCATCAAGGGAGGAGAAGGATGAGCACGAAGAGGAGGAAGAAGAAGCTCTTGATGATTCTATTGAGAGACTGCTGTTCTCGGTCATGCATTTGCTGAATGTTTTCTCCTGCATAAACGACCGAGAGGTTAGTGCCAACTTTTTATGCATTCATAACATACTTCTAAAATTCTGACACATAAGTAAAATGGTTTCCCGGACAAAAAAAAAGGGAAGTTGAGACCAATATAGTAGGAATATTACCAGAACGATCTTTTTGAGGCACTTGAACTTTGAACTGGAACATTGCTACTGCTCTTTGGATGAGTATTGCCTGGAAAACATAGGGAGGTATTAGAATAAAATATCAATGTAAAAAGAGAAAATGAGCAATTTGTTATGCAATGATGGTAATGCAAAAGATGGATAATAAGAGCATAAGGTGATGAATTATTTAGGAAAATTCGTGAATAAATGATGTAACTATTACAATCAAATAGTTGTGCTGTCCTCTTCAGTTAATCTGTCATTTGTAGAAGGTTTTTTTTTAAAAAAAAGCTAAATGTTAAGCTGTCCTATTCAGTTAATCTATCATTAATAGAAGGATTTGCTTTTTAAAGTAGCAAATTTTAAGCTGTCATCTTCAGTTAATATATGGCGTTCCTAGAGGGGTTTACTTTGAAAGATACAAAATGTTAAGACGTCCTCTTCATTTCGAGTACGTAAATGAATTTATATAATACTGTTCAGCTGTCCTCTTCAGTCATCGAAAATAGTTTTCCTCATTCTATTTCCGGTTCTGGGTAGCCGAATCCTCATCATTGATGTCATTACGGCGATGCCGTGCTCATCTAGTGCTAAAAGTTAGTAGTATCATGTGCTGTCATTTAGTGCATTGTTAAGGAAATGCCTTTATGATCACAATTACTGGAGTCAACCACTGCTATAGTACTGTACACATGTTGTTTACTTACTACAGATGTACTGGTAACTTGCACAACAAACCTCCTATCTCTTGTCAGTAAAAAAGGTAAGTGGAAATAAAACTAGTATTCTGGTACCAACATGGCAATTTCTTTTGCAAGTTCCACTTTACAGAACGTGGCTCGCCCATGTTGCAAAACCAACCAGTTTTTATATACAGAACTGTATATATATAACATCAGCAGTTTTACCAACCAAGTGTTTTTTATTCGTTAATTTGATAAGCTGTTCTTTGCTGAACCTTCCAACTGTCAATCTTACCAAACTTTGAATAAGAGTATGAAAGGGCTTGTTTTCATATCTCGAAGCACACCTAGCTTTCTCATCTCTAGTCAACCATACCAGGACGAGTAAACAATTTGGAGAAGGGCGTGATCAGGGGACTGCTTAGATGGGCTTCCCAAAATATGTCAAGCCAATCTTTGGCAAGCCATGATTTTGGCTGTCATTTGATCTGATACTAAAAACCTGCCAACCTCTCACATTTGGCTTGCTAAATCTTTGCCATCACAAATTTTGGCCATAAACCAAGCAGAATCGAATCATCAGTTCTTAGAAGGAAAAACGCTATTAATAAAGTTTTTTTAAAAAATAGGCTGTTTGTGAAAAACTTGAGCCAAAGTGAAGACGAACACAACGCAAGCAGAGAGATGGATGCAGGGAACAGGGGTGAGCACGGCGAGGAGCGGCGGAGGCATTGATTACCTGGTGCTGGTGGAGTGGAAGGCGGAGGCAGCCTCTTCTGCGCCTGGCGGGCGGCGCGGCGACCGGCCCCCGCGATGAGCCGCTGGCGGTCGAAGATCTGGAAGATGCCGGCCATGCACCCCATTTGGCGCTGGAGGTCCCGCGTGTCGTCGGCGGCGCCGCGCATCCTCACGGGCATCTTCACAAGCAGCCCGATGAGGCGGCGCGGAACGATGGGCGCGCTGCAGGACGATCGCCGGCTCGCATTCAGGTGCGACCACCGACGGAGTCCTAGTCCTCCGGAGGCAGGGGAGGAAGGGAAGGTTCCGAGGCGGCAGTCACCGGTCAGAGGTGACTGCTGAGACCCACAGACACGGGCAGGCGCTAGGGAAGGATGTTGTAGTAGAAGCCGGAGCAGAGCAGAGCAGAACAGAGTTCTCTTGTGTTTTGGGATTGGGATGGGGGCGAGTTCAGAGGAATGTTATGATTGCGGCGCCATGGCCATGCAGTGCAGGCAGGCTCTCTCGTCGTCGTCGTGGGGAGGGATGGGGAGGGAGGCCTCTGGATTTAAGAGGAAGGCCGGCTGTGGGTGTGGGTGTGGGTTTGGGTGTGCGTGTGTGATGGCCGGCCGGCAGGCCGGGGTTGCTTGAAATAAGGGAGGGAGAGGGGCGCACCACACCCACACCGGCATGGTGTGTGTTGGGAGTGGGTCAAGCCGTGTCCCTGGTCCTGCATCACAAGGCTCGGCCCGGCCGTCGGCCCTCCCCCATGTGAGGTGCTGATCATTGCGAGCCCTGTGGGTGTGCGCGGGCATGTGATGCCTGTCAGACGCCGAGCCCGCGCGCACACAGGAGTTTTTGGTCGACGAAACAACGCAGACATACGCATGGCGGGGAGGAGAGGATAGGGGCGCGAGGTGGCCAGGCCAGCCGGCCAGCCGGGCCGCCCCCTTCAATTCGTGCCGCGCCAGGCTGCGCGCGCACCGGCCAGCCGCCGGCACGCGCGCCCATGTACCGTGTCTGTCCACGGGTCCCTCCCCGTGTCGCTGTGCCGCGTTACTGCGACTGCCGATGGAGACTCTGGCGCATGCCAATGCCATCCATCATCCAGCACGTCCAGTCCTGCCGGTGCCGGGACGGAGTGGCAGCGGTGACCGATGAGCGAGCAGCGTAGAGTATGCGTGTATGTCCCCGGCGCGGGGTAGGTCGCGGCCCGGCCACTCGTCGGCATCGCCAACCTTTTGCCAGGATGATGAGGGGAACAGTGCTGCAGTCGTCACGCCGGGACCTACCGCCCCGCAGGGTCCATACACGTGTACGCAGTACATCCGTCTTCCCTCCAAATGCCTTAAAATAATTAAATAAAACTTGATTACTTTTTAAGATGTGCGTGTTTGGCACCGCCATTTAAATGCTTATTCAAATTTTTATATAAACATCATCCATTTTGATGTGACTTATTTTATTATTAGAGATACTTTAATAATAATTTATTTATTTCTAAATTGTATAAATAATTTGAATAAGACGAAATGGCCAAACACGATGCCTTAAAAGCTCAACCCGATTTAATTATTTTAAACGGAGGAAAGATATATCTAGCTAGCCATCATCATGCCTTAGCTAGCTTGCGATCGAGTACCTGGAATCCTGAGAATACGATAGCTTGTCATGTACAGTAACCTTATTGGTCTCCCGGATGGCTTGATCGCATAGTTATATATATGGATATATGTATATACGACGCATACGTACCGGTACCAATCTACCAATCCTATGTGCACATGCATAGCAAAGGCTAGCTGCTCATCATTGCACGTCTGTCTCGTGTTGCTCTGTTTGGTTGTACGCGCTGCTTGGTCCGATGGAATGCCTGCATGGGAGACAGACATTGGCAGTGGCTGTTGCCGTTTACCACATCGTACCGTACCTGCAGGCAGGACCGGCCAGTGTGTGTGAGTCTGCTTGTACATGTGACGCTGATCGATCTGACGACGTACGAGTGGTATATACGTACGACTGTCGTAGAGGACACAGATTCCATTTTGTAGCTAGCGTACGTTGTGGGCCTGAAGAGTATATAAGGTAAAATTTCGTCACGGCCGGGAGCGGGCGGGGACGAAATGACTGCATACATGCATATACATGCCCGACTGCATCTGGATATATACGCCATGGAGTCACGCCTGCGTCGTGCTCGGTCCTCTGCTCGCTTGCACGGTGTCGCCGTGCACTCTCCACACATGACATCTGTTACTGCACGCGCCCGCGCGCTGTCTCAAGCACAACCTGTGATAGCTTTTATTGCTCCTGGTACAGCCACCTGCGATCCAGGTGAAATCGAATGCCTCCTTCTCCTCACCCTCCTCTCTTGCGATTATTATGTCCGCCGTGTCAAAGGTCTTGAAACTAGGATTTTAATGGAGAGTTTCACCGTCCCGGATTTAAAAGATATGAAATTTTAATAAAAATAGACTTCTCTTCACGATGCAAAGTTTCCTCACAAGTTTTTTAGATCACGGTGCTAGCGGTATGAAACTCAATCTCTTTTTCAATGCGGATTTCACACGGTTTTTCAAAGCACGACAATTTGGCGAAATGAAACCCAATCTCTTTCTCAATGGGGATTCCACATGGTTTTCAAGTCACGGCGCTAAGCGAGATGAAACTCAATCTCTTTCTCAATGGGGATTTCACGTGGTTTCCAAGTCACGACACTAACGGGATGAAACCCAATCTCTTTCTCAATGGGGATTTCACGTGGTTTCCAAGTCACGGCGAATTAACGGGATGAAACACAATCTCTCTCTTCGAGTTTCATGCATGAAAACGCCATTGAGACCGCATGAGAACTTTTCAAACCATTTCAAGTTTTAAAAATATTATTCATGTTACTAAATAGTACTCCCTCAGCCCCATAAATAAATGTTCATTTTTTACTTCTATAATCCTTATTTGACTATTCGCCTTATTTAAATAGTTTTAAATTTTTTAATTATTTTGTTATAACTATTTTTATCATTAGAAATACTTTCATAGTGATTTATTCATTTTATTATTTGCATAAGAAATTTAATAAGGCGAATGGCCAAATAAGGATCGCTTGAAGCAAAAAACGAACATTTATTTGTAGGACTGGGGAGTAAGTGTTATTTAATTTGTGACGAGATAAGTTTTTTAATTAATGACATCCAGATTTTCTGTTACTATATAACTATTGATGTTTTATTCTAAAAAAATGCATCCATTTCGAGATGGAGGAGTACTACAAACGGAGTAGCACTGTTTGGTACGGCCGGCCGCCAACGGGCAACGGGAGATGTTGGAATGTTGCCAATCGAGAACGGATCTGATGGGTTTGAGTGTGAGTGTTGTGTTAGTTTGGACAGGACAATTATGACGCACAGCTACGTGTAACATGCACGGCCATTGGACTTTAGTGCGCTTTAAGGAAAAAGAGCTCGCTGGGCCACTCGCACACAAGCAGATCGGAGGGTGTGGCATCAACACACAACACGCTATACGGCAAAACCACCAGCCTCCCTGTTCGTTTGGCTGGTGCCAGGGGCGTGATTTGTTACGACAGAAAGGTTTGACTGGTCGATGAAGTGAGAGAAAGATCTTCTGAATGGGCGACCGATAAAACAATTCAAGCGAACATGAAAGTACTGTAGAATATCGTTGCCTGCTGCAAAACAAATATATATATCCTAATGGGGCACCTGTTTTTTTAGGTGTGTTCACTTAATGAAAAGTGAACTCAAAAAGTGATCTGACTGGCCACATCAAATCTTTTTGACGCGTAAATGAAGTATTAAATATAGTTAAATAAAAAACTAATTACGCAGTTTGACTGAAAAGTCTTGAGATGAATATTTTAAGCCTTTAGTACATGGTTGAACAATAATTAACAATACAAATAAAAAATGTTACAAGAACCAAACACAAAATATTTCACCAACTAAACACCCCCTTATTTCCATTGGCTAATCCATACTCACATGCATTTGCTATGCATTCTGCTTTCGCCTCACAGAATCTTGGTTAGCAATAGCACTCCCTGGGAAGAGGAAGCTGGAACTCACAATCACATGGCGAGTGCAGTAAACAAACAAGAGTCGGTCGGAGGAGCCCAATCAGAATTCAGAACCGAACCCCCCCCTCTCTCGTGACATCACGTTACTGGTCGGCCGGCGGCGCTGGCTGCTCCAGATTAGATTCTCAAGTGCTCCTCCCTACCGCTGCTCTGCTGCTGGTAAAACTAAAACCGTTTGCGCCAATCAAGGAGCTAGCGAGCGGGATAGATATGGCTGCGACTGCGAGCACTCCCATGGCGGTGGTCCACGTTCACGCACGTCGCCGCTCGCTCGCTCGTCACAAGTCCCGATCGACGCCGCCCGCGGGGAAGAGTGTGGAGGCACACGCGGCGGCGGCGGCAGGCAGGACCGCGAGGCTGGATGGGTCGCCGAGGGATTTTTACCCACCACGTACGTATTGTACGCTGGATGGCTGTGGTTGCAACTCTGCAAAGTCAGCAGTAGCAGGTGTTGGTTTCTGCCCTGGTACCGTAACTTTCTGCAGCAAGGGCGTGGCGCAGCGAGCAACTCTGATAAAACTCTGCTGCTGCCGGAGCCGGAGAGATGAGCGGCGTGCGTTAACTGGAAGCGAACAAGAAGGCAAGCCGGAGCGAGACACGCGCGCGCGCTCGCATTGGGGTGGGGCGGGGGGCTCTCGCCGGGACCAGTGCGGGTGGATCTGGGGGCATGGCTGCCCAATGCTGGCGACCCGCTGCTGCGTGGGGTGGAGAGCGAGGAGGAACTGGACCAACCCCGGCCATGATGCTGCCTTGCCTTATGATGCTGCCTTGCCTTAACCTTCTTCCCTGGTTGTTTCTTCTCCTCTCCATCCATGGTACTCCACTGTCTAGCGGAATCACATGATCAGTAATTCAGTATAAGTACAGCAATGGTAATTGTTGTTTCACTGTACCTCTACCTCCTTACTGCTCTAAGTAACCTTATCTTCAGATGCATGCATGGCTAGAGGCTAGAGCCAAGACCTTTTCATGTGCTCCTACTAACTACCAGGCTGCACAGTGTGTATGTACTGCTACAACCTGTGTTTCCAATGCTAATAAGGTAAAACTAGCTAGATTTTGGACGCCATATACGTACGACGATGCTACAAAAGCAATGAAGATTGGCATCTGATCAGATTCCCGCCAGCCATCAGCGCGTGCATGACGTGTCTCGGAAAAATTTACAGATCTACTACTTGAATGCTGCAGCAGTGATGGTTAGGTTAGGTGAAAGGATCGGTCGCGGCGAACTGAAGGGAGTCCGTTAGGTTTCCCCGCCAATTACACTGTACACTCTCGCAGCTCGTTAATTCGTACAGTACGATGTCAGGGGGCATTGTCTGTCTCTCTCTGCCTTCCCCAGCCTTTTCTTTGCTTCCCGCCAACGCATGGTGGTAACGCTTTCCTTCCCTCCAACCAGCAAAAATTTCAGGCTCTGCTGGCTGGCTAACTGCGACAACGGTGAATGAAACTATACAGGGCATATTGGCAAGCATTGCAATTGCAGGTCAATGGCCGCGGCTGTGTTTAGTTCCCCAGTTTTTTTTACCAAAATTTCCAAAATTCTCATAACATTGAATCATTATATGCACCAAAAGACGCATATCCGGAAAGATAAATGTAGGTAAACAAAAAACTAATTGCAGATTCGGATATACGTTGCGAGGCGATTCTTTTGGCTGAAGTTACCCCACGATAGGATAATATTTACCACAAACAAACGAAATGTCTTCTGAACGCTTTTTACGTTCATTACAGCGATTTTTTTTTATGGATCTAAACACAGCCGTCTTCACTGCTCATGAAAATTTAGGAAAATTTACTCCGTTGTGCCGCCCAACCAAGGCGTGTGTGCTATTACGTACGTACTCACCCTGGTGGCGTGGTCGTATACAATAGGTGGTACATGAATAGGTGGCCGAGTTTTGGGTTTGTCCACTTTCTTATTGCCATGTACCACCGCTATTTGCAAGTTTTTTTAGGTCAACTTCGCGGAAGATGAAACTGATTCCCACCCGCTTTTCCATTCGCGCATATCTGAGGGGAGCCCTCAGTTGGTGGAAGGTTGGGGTCTTTCACATTTTACAAAGCCTCAAATATTACATGAGAGATTACATTAATCGGGAAGGGCGGATCTCCATTTTGTTTCAACCATATCTCCTTTTTGGGGATTCGCATTCCCAGTCCTTCCGGGCGGCTTTGTAGGCGCTTTGAGTCTTTAGGGCGTCCGGGGAGGTCGTTGAAGATCTTCTCGTTTCTATGCTTCCAAAGCTCCCACATAGGAGCGTAATGTGGGGTTGTAGCACTTTCATTGGCACATGTCTACAAGTTTTCAAACTAAATATTAAGCCATATACCTGCAAGTTTTAGATCTAAATATTAAGCTCTTTGACATATATATCCGTAAGTTTTCAAACTAAATATTAAGAGAAAAAAAATACTAGATGACATATATCCGTATGTTTTCAAACTATCGCATGTTTTCAAACTAAATTTCGTGCTCTGGCGGCTGGCTACCTGCGACAACGTGAAACTAGACAGGGGCATATTGGCAAGCATTGCAATTGCAGATCTTCACTATTCAGTCCTCACTGCTCATGAAAATTTAGGAAATTTTACTCCGTCGTGCTGCCCAACTCAAAACTCACTTCTTTCGATAGATTCGGTGAAATTCAAATAGTATGACTTAGTATAAATAAATGCAAAAATGTCTGTCGTCTTTGGAACATACTGGGTTTTCATATTGGAGCATTTATCCCTTCACACAGATAATAATAAGCTAATAATTAATGGTAAGAGCTTATTTATTTCCTCATGGAAATGCATTACTATTATTGGTGTGACGTGTTGTCATGGATGCATGCTGATGCTTCCTAGCTCCCAATTGGCTTGAAACCATGCATACCTTTATGTAGAGGCTCAAAAAAATCTACATATGAATAAAAATGAGTACTACTACTATTACTAGTATTCTTTTTGTTCCCCCTTATATATAGGTCACTAGTTAGGTGAGCTACAAAAGAAGAGGAAAATTGAGAAGTAATGATTAAAAAAAGTGTGTGCGTGCAGCTAGCCACTCATGAGTATACGTACGTGTAGTGCAAAATCCTAAAGAGAATCAGTAGTGATGGAACATCGTACAGGGACATCGGACCAAGATACTACTACGTACGTAGGAGGAGTACATGATGGTTGACAATAGCTCCGTACCACACTAGATACTACAGTCCACAGGCATTCTTGCCAATCCATCTAACCGCCCGGCCGGCCGGCCTCCTCGTCAACGGCGGCAGGTACACGAGCCGCATCACAGGCTGAGAGAGACCCAGAGAGCGCCTGCTTCTCCGTCGCCGTCGATCGCGTGCATTATTTCTCCGTGCATACAGATACAGTGAACTGGACGCCACTGCACCAAAAGCGACGAACCAGCGAGCTCAATCGCTCGATCGGCGTGTGGACTCGGCTCGGCCTGCGCCACCACTCCCACCAGTAATCCCTGCCACTCACTCATCATCTGATCCGTTGGCATCCATGGATGCACTCTCAGTTTCCATCCAGAGCAGAGCAGAACAGCTACTCGTCCGGTGATTATCAATCATCAGGTTATTATGCCTTAAGTGAGAGTGAGACGCACCACTTACCCTAATTAATTAATCGCTTTCGCTACATATATCATTAATCATCTCTTTGCATTGTAACAGGATCGATTACAGGAGGAGGAGGAGAAAAAAAAGAACAAATATATAAGCCAGATATAGCTGGCATGACATTATCTTGTTCATCAGCAACCGGACACGAGTTAGATATGAATTCAGCTCCCCCGCATGCAGTGCAGGTGAGGTGCAGAGCAGCCCTTTGTTGCCGAGCATAAAGCAAGCTGCATGCATTGCATTCGGAAGCAGCCCCAAGCAACTGCACGCACCCAACAGTGCGGCCGAGACGTACCGAGAGCGACGCGTCGCGTGGCGAATGAAACGCACAAGAGTACGCACGTAGCGAACCGACCGGACAAGGAGACGCAATGAATGGAAGCCCCGCGGTGTCTGTGTCTTCGGCGCGAGGTCGCTGTCCGTCCATGCATGTCCGCGGCCCAGGCAGAGTGGCAGAGGCAGGGTCGCTGCCGTCGCAGCTGGGCACGCCGCATGCACAGACCAACGGCGACCTGCAGCTAGCATCGACGTCGTCCCCCTTGTTCTCGCAACGCGCGCGCACACGTCGTCGCCTGCGCCTGGCGCTGTACTGCGGCACTGCGCTCCCACGTCGCTGTAGTCACCGTCCATCAGGTTTACTGTACACGCCACTACTGGCCAGTGGCCAGTCAGTTTTCTGGTGCGGCAACGTGGGGGCTGCCAACAAAGGCAACGTGCATCAGTGGTGAGCTAGCGTGATGAGCCAGTGCTGCCAGTGTGACCAGAGCAAGCGGTGGTGGCGTGCAGTGTGCAGAGCCAGAGCCAGAGAAGCAGTCAAGCAGAGCATGGCAAGTTGGCAATGGCATGGTGGCTTCTTGATCGAAGGTGTAGGCAATGCAAGGCTGTGGCCTAGTACTAGCAACCAGAAGCAGCTGGTAATAGCTTTGGAGTGTGGGAAAAGGAATGCATGGTTCTCTTTATTTAGGGTTTTGGAAGGACGTCCAAAGGTGAGAGCGTCAAATTACCTTGGGTTTTGTTTGACATCCTAGCTACTCCCTCCGTCCCTAAATAGATGTCATTCTCGCCTCGGTAAGTCAACGTTTTTAAATCGCGGCAATTATATATTAAAATATATAAATATTTATGCTAAGTAATTAGTATCATTGAAAAAGATCTTTTCGTCTAGTTTTTTAATAAATTTATCCGGAGATATAAATGTTGCACGTATTTTCTACAAACCTAGTCAAAGTTGAGAAAGTTTGGCCAGGCGCACCCCAAAACGACATCTAAAAAGGGACAGAGGGGAGTAGACTGCATGTTTTATTCAAAGATGGAGGCGAAAAGAGTGTCACCTGTCACGCCACACATGATAGGCTGCTCCTAGGCTGTTACCGTCCTACCAGCTTGGCCTACGCTCTAGATGCCAACCAATCCTTCAGACTTCCATAGTGTAAAACAAGTGCCACCAGCCGGTACTATAAACACACACATGTAGTACACAAGGATCGTTCAAAGTCTTTGGCACGAGATTCTCTCTGATTCTGATAGTGTCACGCATATATAGATTAACAGGGTATATGGTTATCTTGGCCTTGTCAGTAGTAGGTGTGCCGACACTTACCAACGCGACCTGCTCAAGTAAGCAGCAAGCAGGAGCACCTGCCTGGCCTGCGATTGTTGCAAACCACACTGAAACGAACAAACCTGCCACCAATATATTAGAGGTCTCTTTTCAGGTACAAGTTGCAAGATCTTGCTGACGACACTTCTCTTTATTTTATTTCTCTTCATCAGGGAAAAAAAAATAAAGAGAGAGAATCTTGCAGGTGACAAGGATAACAGAGTAGCTAGCCATAGATCACTCAACACCTGGAAAAATGCATTTATAGAAGGAAAATAAAAATACTTTACTACTCTATCCTTCTGGCATTAATTATTGTTCTTGTCATGGAATATTCGGTTAAGCCAAGTCAAGGTCTGTCCATCACACATGCTTTGCTGCTGCTATCCTATCCATCGTAGTATCATGCATGCAGCATTCCAGTGATATAAACTGGCAGGGAACTTAATTGTGGATTAGCGTGCAGTTTGCATCTCGGTCACATGATATCTCATGTGGCTAGCTTGGTACAGTCATATATACATGTTCTGTTTCTTTCTTCTGTCTAAAAGATGTGTTTTTATTCCTGAAGTCTCTGGGAATGGGGAATATTAATAATAATTGACAACACATGCGTGCTTTGCTGCACGTACGTACCAGGAAAACACCCTGAATTCTGAATGATGAAAGAATATTCAGTTAGTTTATTTATGTATTTTCCTTTTGTTCGGTTAGGTAATGGCTGCATGGAGTACAATTGTACTCTGCTTGTACGTATTATTGGGCATGAGTAGCCATGGGACAATCCAAAGGTCCAAAACCATAGCAGGCTGTGCGCCAGCCGTACATGCGTGAAAGCATCAGGAGTTGTAAACATGATTAAATCGGACGAGAAAGTACACCGTGCACCTCGATGCAAGGATTGGAGCGTAGCGATAGATTGTGAGCAAGTTGCATGACACATCGATCCTTTGCTGCACACTACTGAATCAAATCGATCAGAGAGAAGATTGGTTTGTTTTGGTTAAAACACCGAAGGAGTAAAACGCTCCACTAAAGCCTTGATTGGTATAGCTCCTCTTCAAACGCTTCACAGATTTTTTTTTTTTTTTTTTTCCTCTCATTCATGGCCAGGTTGTGTATATCGCTCATACACCAACGCACACCTACACCCCACGACACCACCCGTATACAAACGAACCTCAAACTCACACGACTTGGAAGTTCGCGTCCCTTCAAGGGGCAACGAAGATCATCGCAATATTCGCTGAACGTCCCAACGCGAAGAGGCGGCACGGAAATCCAGGCGAAATTTGGGAACTTTATCGCTCCCGGTGAGACACCCGTGTCGAAGCTGGGCTTCCGAACACGGGCGCGGCACGCCGCACACCGGGCGAAGTTGCCAACCGAGCTACGGCTCGTTCTCAACGCTTCACAGATTGTAGCTGAGAGAATTTTCAAGTCTTTTTGGCCTTGTGTACTATACATCGCACTTAGGCCACGGCAGCATGGCCTCGGCACGCGTGGGACCAACTCCAACTCCAACCTTCGAGAAGCGGGGGCCGCTTCGAGTTGGAGTTGGTGGTGGATAAGGATGATCAGAGTCGGAGGCGACAGCAGCCAGCAGGCCAGCGAGGTGGAGCAGGCACCCCACGTGCGCGGCGAGAGGCCGGCGTGGCGTGCCGGTTGGCCGGAGCCTGCGTGCCGTCGTGCGTGCACCTGCGCCACCACGCCATGTCCCTGGAGCTGGCTGCAGGGATTGCAGGCAGCCTGCATGCAGCAGAGAATCTATCCGCTTGACCGCGTTGGGTCTGCCTCTCCTCCTGGAACGGAGGGCGCCTGCAGGATTCTCTGCAGTTTGTTCGTGCGAGGTCGCCTGCATCTGCATCTGCATGCATGCTTCGTCAGAGTCACAGAGCCGGTCGGCAGGCCGCCCCGTCGGCCATCGTGTAGTATCCGCCAGCCAAGGCGACAAACGCAGACCCATCATCTTTAATTTGTCAGTGCTAACGGTGCCGTGGCTGTAGGCCTGCTAAGGGCAGCCCCTATGCAGGCTACCAAGAGTAGTGGTCTCAGCTACACGTACGCAATTAAAGGTTGAAGCAACTTGAGTTTCTCAACGCAGGCTAATGCTACTCTTTTTTCTGCCTGACATCACTATGTCCTTTCTTACGAAAAGCTACATTTATTTTTGTTGTCCAAGAGTACTCCCTCCGTCCCCATGTTTAAAAGAACATCTAGGATTCAAAAATTTCCCACAAATAATCGTGCATATAGGGTGTCGGGGCGGTGAAGCGGTCGTAAAGGAAAAAAAAAAATAACGAAGGCTACGGAAGACAATGCGCCCCGAGGTAGGATCCTCGGAAGAAGAGAACACCATACAACAGTTTAGTCCACTCTTTGCCTCGCCACGTTGCCATATTATACATACCCTCCAATAGCCCTCACCGCAGAGGATCCGTTTACAAATTTGTGAGCTTGCCCGGCGATGGCAAATGGATATTTTTATAGGGTGTTTTTCGTCATTTCAACCTTACCTTGGTTTTCGTGCTCAACTCTAGATGTACTAATATTCATGGGACGGAGGGAGTAGCTTCAATCCAGCTTCAATCCTACAACGTGAGTGAATTGAGTGCTTCGCTTTGCGCCGATAAGGCTGTTGTATCCTCCGAAGCCTCTGAAAGCCCCTGAGCGAGCTACAAGCTGAGCTGATCACGACGTAAAACATCGATGTGGATTCGTGAGGCTAACGTCCAACCTGGAGGCGTTGGGCAAGCCCTAATGGGGCGGGGTTGAACGAAATTTTAGGCGGGTTTTAATACTGGTATTGTTGGGGCGGGTGGAAACAGGTGACACTCGTGAAACGGGTTGGGTTGACGGCACAAACGGGTTGGGACGGGTTGGAGCTCTATGCTCATAGATCGGCGCGGGTGGTAGTTAGGGTTTTTAAAATATGGTTTGGGGCGGGTTTAAACCCGTTAGCATGTCTACGTGGCTGTGGGTTCGTCATTCTCTTGAGATTAGTAGACTGTTTGAACATCGCAGTTACAGTGATGCGTTTTCCACAGAAGAAACTACTACACATGTGTGTACTCCAATGGATCCATCCATGCATATGCATGATTGAGCTTGCTAATAGAGCAATAGGCGCAAGTGCTACGAGCGAGGATCATATCATTCAGATGAGGCCGCCAACCTGTGTATGATCGATAATAATTGACCACGCACCAGAAAACCTAGTATGCATTGCATGCATATGATACGAGACCCCGGCCAGCCCAGCGCCCGCCGAGTCGACAGGAACAACACGGCAACCTAAAGCCAGTCCGGCCACCAGCGTCCTTTTTGATACTAGTACGCACAGGCCGCCGGTCGCACATGACGTGCTGCCGTGTGGTGTGGACGGGGCCACAGGGGTGCCCCCTCGCCCCTCGCCACGGCGTCGCCATGCAAACATCGCCGGCCGGCCGCCGGTCGGTCGGCGGGCTAGCTACTTCGATCCTGGTGGCTTTTACACCCATCGACCGGCCCACGCCGATGATGATGATAGATACCGGTCCTGTCATGCCCGAGCTAGGGAGCGCGCGCTACACCTCGATCTCAGCCGGCCATGCCCATGCATGCACGCCATGGTGGTGTCGGGGCGAGCAAGAACGAAGCATGTGCCCGGCCGGCCACTACTAACGACGACGCTTTTGTTCGTTTGGTACCATGACTGTTTCGTACGCTGCTAGCGATCGATCCGCGTCTCGACAGGTACGGTGCCATCAATCGGCCGGTCTGCTGCTGGCTCGTACGCGTCCCGATCCGGCGAGCAACGTCGCTAGCTGTGCTACTGCTTCCGTGCTGCCGACTGCTGCCTAGGTAGCCTGCGTCTCCGTGTGTGACGTGGCTGTGCGAGGTAATCAGGAGTGCAAGAGGCTGATCGGGGCCCCCAGCCCCAGGCCACACACAGGAGCGACAGGGAAGCTGTGCGGTGCACTGGTGGCGGGCTGTTGATGTGCACTGCACCAGACGTACAGATGGGTACGCGTGCATGCAAGTGAATATCAAAGCATACACGCCACCAATGCGTGCGTGGTCGTTAGTAGTTGTGCAACGATGATGGATCGGAGTAGTCCGATCGGCGCTTCAGTTTAATTACTGTGTGCACGCATGGCAGCTCTGGTGCCCGTTGTTGGCACGTCACTGGTGCTCATACGTACGCTTGTTCTGAAAACGAAGGTGCATATATATGGATCGCTTCAATTTATGGCTATTATTGATATGTTTCGTTACTTTCTCCTACTACTTTGGCTGAATGCCGTCTCACAAATTTCATGGGCCTGTGTGTGCCAGAAATAAACTAAGAGCCCGACAATGTAATATTTAAAGTATAATGAGGACATAGTACTATTGATAAGATATTACTTGTAACACATATTTAGTTCATAAAAAAATAACATTACATCAAAGACGAAGCTAAAAGAATGACAAAATCACTATATAGAGTTTTTTTAGTGAGACTATTATAACTTCTACATTTTCACTAGAAAATTCACACACTAAAATAAAAATCTTCAAGCCACAGGCTCAAAGCAAATTAACGCACCCGTCTCCAATTCACTCCAGATTTCTCAGCTTGCTAGCAGTTGTATTGGCATTTCAGCCTTTACCGCGGGGGATCTGGGGGACACAGTTCGCATGCAACACACCGTACTAAAACGTGAAGCACGATCGACACACGTTCTGTGTTGTTAGGAAACAAAACAGCCATCGCGTCAAGCAAGGTGGATGGGACACATCAAAGTTAACGTTGAGGCCAAAAACATCAGCACCTTCGTCTGCCCGTGCTGCTGGCCTGGTACATCATCCATCCTTCGTATTAATTGACACCTTTGCTTTTGCCTCATAAGGTACGGTACGCTCGCTATCTCTGTCCCTACGTACTCCTACATACTACTCTCCAGTACTCTACTGCAGCCGGACGGGCCCGTGCACCGTGGTACGTGATAAAACAATCAGTGGCCTAAACCAGCAAGCCTGCCTAGCTAACCACAGCTGGGTGCGTGGGAATTATTGGTGGAATGTTGCTGCTTTAATTTGGTGTTCATGTGCGGGGCCCTGGGCTACGATAGTGGAGAGCCTATATGATCATGGGTTGATCATCAATGGCGGATCCAGGTTGAGTATGGGGCCGAATAATGAAGGTTTAGGGTTAGAGTTAGAGAATAGTAAATTTAAGTCTAAGTGATATAGTAATATAGTGGACAAATCAGACTTAAGGGGGGCTGGAGCCCCCTAGTCCCCTCTTGATCCGCCCCTGTTCATGATGGTGTTCTTGTGTTTTTTTAGATAATGGATAATAAAATCCTGCCTCTACATCCAAAGATGTACACAGCCAATGGTGTTCTTGTGTGATTGCTTTAATTTGTTATTGCGTAGTACATGATTGCTACTGTGTACTAGTAATATACTCCTATCTACACTTCAACTAACTGAGCAAGTATAGCTTTTGATCCACTAGCATGTCACTTCTGCATATGCAAAGAATGGAATAGTAGTTAGCTAAAGCGGTGGGCAAAAGTGAAAGCTAGTAGGTTGCAGATTTGGTCATGTGTATGACGCTTTCGGATTATATAATTAAGCTACCGACGACGACTTGAAAGTCAAGATCAACGTGATGATTCTTTCAAGTTGTTGTATAAAAGGCCCAAAGTTCATAATACCGAGTACTATGTATATGTGTACCGAAATGGTGGAATTCTCTTGGTGTTTTTAATTAGAAATAAAAACCTACCACTACGTACAGAACATGGGATTAATTCGTATGTTGTATATTGATGGAATGGTTTTCAAAGGTGTTTCGGTGTGTTTTTCTAGTGTTTCGAAGCATATTTCAAGTGTTTGATCTACCTTCATACACATGTTGAGACTAGCTGCATCTCGATGTTTTTAAAAGTAGACTGGAGATGTCCGCACATGTTGTAATTGCGACGGTGGCTGACATATAGTGGTTTGTCCTAGGGCTTCGGTTTCTACCTCGTGCAGCACACCTCTCACTCTCGCCTACCCCCACTCCCTAGTACCTTCCCTTCTCTCCATCTCACCGCAAAAGTTTGAGCTCATCCTCAATGTGGAGTTCAACGTGGCTGCAATGAGATGGGACACATGGCGATGATGTTGCATCCATACGCTGGGCGCCGGCGTGAGATGGATGCTAGTGGGGTGTGTGTGAAGGGTCGAGATCGTGGACTAGAGGGGGTGAATAGTCCCTTCTAAAACTAATTGCAAAGGCTAACCGGAATACAATTGCGAATTAAACTTATCGGTCTAGCCAAGACTTCACCCCTCTAACTAAGACTCTAAATCACCTCATAAAAAAGATCCTACACAAGAAGAGTGAGGTGACAAGCCTAGCTTGAGCTCCTAATCAATTCTAATGCAAGGTCACACAAACCTAAGCACTAGTACTTCAAGCACGGGTGAGCTCCTACACAAATCTAGTAAGCGCAAGCACAAAAGCTCCTAAGCTCACTAGATGCACAATGGACAAGGCAACACACGCCTAACCCAAAGGCTCAAATTACCTAGCTACACAAGCTAAGCAAAGTAACTAAACAAGCTACACAAGCTAGATAGTTACAACTACTCTACTCAAGCACAAGCACAATGTATATATGAAAGTAATAACAAAGCTTGTGATGAAGAGATTGCAAACCACCACGAGAAGTGTGGACACAAGATGACACCGGTGATTTTTACCGAGGTCTCGGAAGCTTGCCAACTTCCCCTACTCCTCGTTGTGTCGACCAACACTTTAGTGGTTCCAAGGTTTGGCGAATCACCCTGATGATTCTCAAGCTTAATGGCGGTGCCAAATCCCACAAATTTGAGCCTCGATCGAGTCCCTCACACGGTGTGAGTCCTCTAGCCAATCCCTCGGAGGGTACCGTGAACCCACACACAAGTGTGGTAGCTCAATGACACGCTCCACTAGAGTTGCTCTTCACGATCCCCGCGAGGTGAGCACGAACCTCTCACAATCTCTTCTTCGAGCACCGCACAAGCTTCCTTGGCGTGCTTCACGGTCTCTTGCCACCAAGCCGCCTAGGAGGTGGCAACCTCCAAGAGCAATAAGCACACCGCTTGCAACACGATCACCTAGTGCCACACGATGCAATCTCTCAAAGCAATCGCACTAGAATCGCTCCTCACTTTGATTTGGATGAACACTATCAATCACAAGTGAGTGGGAGGGCTCTCAAGCACCACAACACAAGCCACCAAGGCCCAAGTGTGCTCGGACCAAACAAGTCGGGTATGTGGTGTATAAATAGCCCAAACCGAAAAACTAGCCGTTGGGGACGAAACCTCACTTTTTGCACTTGCGCGGACGCGCCAGCGCGCTACCGCCGGACGCCGCCCGGGCGCTGTACAAAACAGCCCTCGAGCAACTAGCCGTTGGCAACTTTTCTCTGGGCTGACGCCAGCGCAAAGCGCCGCCACGCCGCCAGGCGCAGCCAGACGCGTCCAGAGGGTGTAAACCAACCCACCGACCGCGGGGCGCCAAAAATACACAGCGCCGACGCGCCAGCGCTGTACAAAAAACAGCCCGAAAAGCCGGACGCGCCAGCGCTTCCGCGGCCGGACGCCGTCCTACGCTAGTCTCAGCGTCCGTCATCTTTGACAGCCCGACCAACGCCCGATCAAACGTCCATAACTCTTTCATCCGAACTCCGTTTTCGATGATCTTGGACTCTATGGAAAGCTAACTCAGAGGGCTACACAACTCACATGGTTACTTGATCCAAATCTCAATGGATCAAAGCAGTATTCCACTCCAAAGTCAGTCCTAGTGTCCGAGAAACACCAAACAACTTCTCCTTTGCAAATGTGCCAACACCTCCAAATGTACATCACCATGTGCATGTGTGTTAACATTTTCACAATCATTTTCAAAGGAATTTTCTCTTGATCTCACCACGCCACTCGATCCTAACACATCATCGCAAAGTTAGATCGCACCGTGGTACTAGATGACCGATATGCAAACAAGTTTGCCCCTCTTGATAGTACGGCCATCTATCCTAAACCCGGTCATAAACTTCTCTAAGCACCTATGACCGTGAGAATGAAAATGCCCTATAGGTTATACCTTTGCCTTGCGCATTTCCATTCCGCTCCATCTTCCAAGTGCCGATGCAACACATGCACCAACACAATCAAGAATGATATGATCCACTTCATATCATCACATGACCTTCTTGGTCCATCGATCTTAACCTCACTTGCTCTTCACCGCTAAGCGCCGGTCCATCGGGCGCCAAGTCTTGCTCAAGCTTCACCGCCGCGGTCCATGACTTCAAAGCCTCAACTTGCCCTTCACACTTGCAACCGGTCCATCAAGCCAAGCCTTGTCTTGATCTTCACCACCTTGGTCACATGACTCCATGTCATGTCTCATATGCAATAAGCTCCTTCATTGCATCATCACATGTGAACTAATCTCCTGTGTATAATCTCAATCACACATATTAGTTCACCTAATGTTGACACTCAATTACCAAAAACCACAAGGGACCTTTCGGTGGCTTGATCGGGATGGACGCTGGGTGAATGTCATCTTCTTGTTTGTGGATCGGGCGCAATAGCCTACCCGGGGTCCGGACATCGTTGTCGCCGGCGCACATCCGGGCACTAGCATAGACCTATACCAAAAATGAGAGATCCTCAACAACGCCGGCTTGAGAGTGTTTATCATGTGTTTGGTTTGAAGAGCAATTTGCTAGCATGCCCTTGATTGGAAGAAAACACATGTGCATTTTGGCCATACTATGTGCCCATGTCTACGATCGAGAGTGAAGGTGATCAAGTTCATTGAGTGGAAAGATGAGAAATTCTTAGTCGGAGGAATGATATTGGTCCTACTCCCTTCGTTTCTAACCATAGTTCACTTTAACTTTGTCCTGAAGTCGAATTACTCTTCCTTTGGACAGATTTTTAGGGAATGTAAAGATCTAATTTACTCCCCCCTTACACAAAAGAACTTTGTCCTGATAATCCCCAAAAAACTAATTTTGAATTCAATCCGCCCAATCTACATGTTAACATGATTTGCCTTTGTTTTGTTAAACATAAGTTGATTTTTGAGCTCATAATTACTTTAGACGCCATCTACATAACTTCCATGGGGTAAGTAATTTAAACCTTCTCCTTTAGACAAATGTATTAATATCTACAAGTACAAATAAATACATTATCAAAACATGTTTCACGAACAATTTAATAAAACTAAATTTGATTTATACGTTGGTCATTTTGTTTTCTATAATTTTGGTTAAAACTTAACATTTCTAAATTAGGAGTTAGACAAATTCAAAGTAAACTATAACTTGGACAAAGGATCGGAATATTAGAAGGCAACCTAACAAGAACCATATGAAATGTGAGCATGTGGATTAGTTAAAACGATGGGCAATATTGAAAGCCATGTTGGACCACCGTTGAAGATTTGCTGTACGACTCTTTTGGGTTGACTGGTTTTAAAGAGATCACGATGATCCTTCTTCCAATCTTCTATTGTGTACTTCTTGAGAACTTTTTAATCCAAATCGAGGTAAAACACGCGCACCAGCTGAGATGATGATAACGTGCCAGTCACATGCAATGCAACCACTTACGTACGGTTTGCTAGCCTGAGATTCCAGCACATATTCATGTTCAAGGCTTTCTTCTTTACCGTGTATGTACGTGGTTGACAAGCATCTATAGACCTCTACGCTTTTCTCTTCAAAACTCGTCTATATACACACACCAGAATTATTTTCAAAAATATATTTATAAGTAAATAAAGATTCTGTATAATGTATGCATAACCGCTAAAGGGACCCTTTGAAACACGAGAATTTCATATGAATTTCACAGGAAAAAGCAACCATTGTTCCAAACCAGCTGGCCTAATAAACTAATGAATCAGATTGCAGATGAATGTAATGTACGGTAGTCTATACAGGTAGACGAATCTCACTAGTAAGATAGATTCAAGATTGCAGTTGAGATCTGCCATAAACTAGTGAATGATTAGGCTGGCCATCTAGACACTGTTTGCATTGACCGTACTTGGCAGTTGGCAGCAAGGGAGCACATGCCTAGGATGTAGCTACGGCAGCCGTGCATTAACAAATCATGTCGTTGGTTAAGCTTACTACCTAAGCATCTGCATTATTGTATTGTAAAGCAATATGCAGATTGGGAATTTACTGAGCAATAACTCGAAGGACGGTGGCATACATGCATGTGTAAGGTACAGTGGAGCACGCATGGCTCTGAATGTTCTTGTTCTCTGCAAGTGCAATCTGTCTATTCTCAGAAACTGGATCTGAGACTGAGAGACGACGACCTCAAGCTCATGGAGAGTGAAGAACAAGTTGGAGACTGATGGTAACTTATCTGGGCCAAAGGGATTAATGGACTGAGGCAAATCTTGTTTATGTCCAAAGAAGGAATTGCCGTACGGGCCGGATCAAAGACCATCAAACGGGCCTAAAGATAGTTTAGAATCTCGGCCCATCCACAGGGATATGCGAGATTTACAATTGTGTTCTACTTAATTGCACTTTTTTTTTTTTTTTTTGAGAGCGTTGGCTCGGTCGGTACGCGTTCGTGGTTGGCGAACGGCCGGACGCGGGTTCGATCGCTGGATCACCCGCGTTTTCTCACCGGGAATAGTAGGTTCCCATCCCAACCTTCGCTCGATCAGGCCGAAGCGTTTTTGGCTCGCGTGGTTCCACAGGTGGCGTGCGTGGGGTGTGTGCAATGATGTGCGTGTGTATGTCGACGGATATTACAAATTGCATTCGGATAAGAGGGCAACTCAAAAAAAAAAAATTGCACTTTTTTTTTAATCTAAGGAGATGTTACATATTTTAAGCGTTATTACACGGGGTTCTGAAGCAAGCAGGCTTTCTGAATATTCTTCTTAACATGGAATTGGAAAGAACGAGGAAGATGGGCGAATACTAGTGGGAAAAGAGACCTCGCACTCATCTGATACTGGGCCGAGATTTATCTGAATGCAGCGTTCTGAGTCCGCAGCCACAGCCCACAAGATCAATCAGCAGCCACGCCTGAACGAGAGCACTGGGATTTTGTATGCGGTTTTTTGAAACGAATAGCTGGACTGGAGTGCACATACTGACATACATCAATTTGTTCTCAGAAAGTTTTTTTTTTTCACTACTAGTCTTAACCCCACGTCGTCCAAATTTATACACTACATACATCGCACAGGTCAGTGAAAAAACATTCTGGAAATGATCTAATATAATTTAGAATGGAGGGAATTATATAAAAATAAATTGGATTTATGTTATCAAAAAGAGGATGAAGAGCTGTGCCGGACCTGAGATTTTTATTTTATTTATTTATTTTGAGAGATGTGGCGTCGATGGAGCCCCTGGGCCCTGTAGCTTCTAGCAGAATAACGGGCCAGGTGTGGTCGCATTCGTAGATGGACAGCCGTGTATGGTCCAGCTCCTGATAAAGCGGCCCACAAGGAGATGGGTCCATTTCTCCATGCCGGGATTTTTTTTTGATTGACACGGAGTAGTTTGGTCGAATGACAATTTGACCTTTTTGTTTCAGCCATGTTATTCTTTTTGCTGGAACATGTGCAAAAAATTCTTCAAAAAAGAGAAATTTGTACGGTGGGCTCATACTGTATATACCAACTTTTCGAATTATAGTGTTTGGAGTTTCTGTTCACCATTCTTCAGTAGCTTAATAAGCTTTTAAATGAGAGAGCAGGTTGGTAGATGGGACTCAACTCAGCTACTGCCCCACAACGACCCACTTGTCACATGTGTGGGATTTCTGCCCCTAAAAGAACTTGATGCGAATCGTCGGCAACCAGAAGCATTTTACAGTGCAAAAGTCTCCTGATCGATTGATCTATCGGTGCCTTTCTGCGCACATGATTGTAAGGATGCTGCACGCACGCTTGCAGATGCAGTTCATCCAAGCGTTGCACACACGCATTCCTGGACCACAAACCGCTCCTTCAGGTGGCAGCTGGGGACCTTGAGATCGTACTTGTTTTTGCTGGGTTCATGTGAAGTAGATGCACGTCTGTGTTTATTTTAGCATGATCAACTCAGCTGCTCGTCTCTATCTTCACTCTTTACTCTGAAGAATGCAAGGACACTTATTTAGAAGCTTCAGCAGGTAAGGATTTCTATATTTGCATGTATGCACAGGTCTACACTGCTGGTTAGCAGTTGAACCACCACATGATCTTCAGTCAGTTGCTTTCAGTTTGATGAAGAACCAGATCGATGCCTGTGTGCACAGAAACGTACTACTATACCAACTCACGTAGCTCGCAGTCGCAGGTGTGGATCCGTCTGCTCCAGACCTCAGTCGGTGCTGAACTGACCCCTGCTGGTCCCAAGTCCCAACACCTGTCCTGAAAATGCGTACTACTGTATGTGCTTTAAGTATAACTAGCATATCTTAAGGTACTTTTTATGGCAGAATCAATCAACCATTGCTTTCAGTCAGTTTCAGACAGCCTAGGTGATTACTCTCCTGCTTCAACTTTGAACATGTATGGCACATGCATGGGCCATGATCACACATCTTTCTGACGAGCTACTGGAAACAATGCTCGCTTGCTAGGACAGCGAAGACAAGGATTTCTTCAGCAGTTGAGCTTGCAATCAAGTTCCAGTAATCTTACTTGACTTTTATCTGTTACTACCATCTCACAAGCTGACGTATAGGATCAACAAACCACCCCATAACAATAATATGATACGTATGCTGCTATGTATTTGCTTGCAGGCTTGAGGCAGCAGAATCTCTTGGAGCCGTAGTCTGCACTCCACAAGTTCATGAGGAAATGATGACTCGCAGTAGAAGCACCCTCACGGTGTTCAGATGATGCTCTTCTATGATTAGTCATGAGGGGCCGTATCCCTGCTTCTTTTGTGATGAAGCTGAAAAAGGACAGGGAAAGATATAAACCGTACACGGAGTCTCATGTGATTCATGATATTTGTGGGTGGCTCTGATCTGATGCCATGGGATCGCAAGTGAACAATGATGCTCCTCGTCTCTGCCTGATCTGGGGCCTTTTCCCCCTCACATTCCAAAAGGATGGCCTGGCCCTGAAGAAACTTCCAGGTCAGCTTTTTGGTGGGTAACATGTGAGTGAGCAAGCTGTTGGAGATCAGCTGAGAATTGGTCTGTCCCAAAGTTAAGAAATCAGATAAAAATCCACCTTTAGTGTTGCTATTTTTGTGTGCTGCTTGTCAACAAAGTTGACATAAGAAAGAGCTAGTAGAGGATGTGCATGTTGGTGACTGTGACTGCAGGGAGTAGTTAATCCCCAGCAGAGATAATTATTTTTTTTCAGAGAATACCCGTAGTGATTCCTCTAGTAAAATTGCAGCTGGTAACAAGTTGCATCATTCTTGGCGTTCTCTGCTGAAGCTTTGTTGATAGGTGCCAATCACATGTACTGTATGGACTATTATGGTTGCCTAGTGATTGGACAAATGGACTACCCAATTAAGTTTGCACTGCTGACATGCAGTTTGGAAAGCACACACATTAGGGTCTGTTTAGTTAGAGGGACTGGGTACTAGAAATTAATAGGGACCAAAAATTAGTCCCGAACCCCTTCCAAAGTGTCTATTGAGATAGAGACTAAATGAGACTAAAACTTACTGGTCTCTAGTCATCTTGTTAATTTGGTAATTTAGGAACTAAATGAGACTAAAATTTAGTCCCTAGTCACTAGTCCTAAAGGAACGAAACAAGGCCTAAGCTATGACTGACAAGTGACAAGCATATATCCTTACCACATGTCTGCATCTGGGTGCCAGAAAACTCAAAATCTTATTAAAAGAACTGCCCCATTTGTGCTATCTACTACAATACGTGCGGACTAATCATGCTGAGCACTTGTAATTAGCAGCCCAACAGTCTTTTATTTTCAGTTGGGGAATGAGAAACCATCGATCCCAATTCAGTGCCCTTGCCTAACCTTTTTCTACGTGTTGTTCATCAGAAAGGGTAAAAAAAAAAATGCATATCTTCAGAAGGTAAGGTAAATGCTTTTCATCTTTCGGTTGAAAACTTGTCCGCAGAGTTCAGCTCAGAAAAAGACAGCAGACCGACTGACGAGGACAGGAAACCACTCTGCCGTAGACCGTAGTTGAATTTCCACAAGCATATCTGCCGTAGTTGAATTGCCACGTACTCCCAGTGTTTTCATGTCATTTCCACAGCGGTTGATCCGAAACGCGACGAGCCGCGCAGGTACTGATGATGATCGGCATCCACGACGCAAGCACGACGGCGGAAATCGGCGGGCACCATGTGTTCTGCGCGGTTGGTGCGCGGCATGGCGCCAAGCCGCCAACGGCATTTGACAAGACCACCTCGAAACCTACTACCAAGTCTTTGGCGGCGTGCGTGCGACTACGTACGCAAGGCTAGCTATGGATGGATAGGAGAGAGGGATGGGAGTTGGGAGCTTTTGCACTAAGTTTATATATGTGGACCCTTCCGTAATCAGGATCCCAACAACCGAAGAGGAAGCGAAGAGGCAGCGAGGCAGGAGCGTCACCGGTGGCCGCGTGAGCCATATCGCCGTGCAGCGTGCATCCCATGGATGGCAATGGCGATATTCAATTCAATGGGCGCGAGGACGTGGGAGTTGGCAGGACATCTACACTGGTCCGACGCATAGGTGTTCATTCGATCGTCATAAAGAATACTGCGTCCGTTACAACTAAGCCTAGTATCAATATATATATATGATTCATATATTAAATAAACAAGTATATCATCATATTCATGATGGAATACCTATTTGATGTCATACATAATGGATGCAGATGTGTCGTGATACGTGTTGCCGCGATTGCCAACAGACATCGGATATGTGTCCCAAATCCCAATCAGCAGATCCCTCCCGTCGTCCCATTCCACTCTTTTTTTTTTTTTCTATATGAAATTCAAGCAAGCAAGCATGCACATTTTTGTTGCGGATGATGATCCTGGGCTGGTCAAACCAAGCATGTTGTTCACAAGTTCTCTGCTGTGAACCCATGGAGTCAAATCTACTACTAGTATATATACAATACTGATGGAGAGAAAAAGAATACTGCTTTTGTTTATACTAACTCAACAAAATATATGCTTGGCGGCATGGGTTTTGTTTGACTCTGATAATTAAGTTGGCTTGAGCTTCAATGATTAGACTCGCTCAACAACCGCCTGGTCAAATTACGGTCACTGCTAGTACTCCTCCTGAGAGTGGTGACAGGGAACTAGGGAAAGCGAAGACAGAACTGTCGCTGTCTGTCTGTGTGCGCGAGCCATTTGGCGTGGTCCTGCCTGCGACGGCCGACGGCGTCTTTGTTCTTGTTCTTTGTTCTTTCGAGGAACAGGAATTGGCTGCATCTGCAGTGCTGGGTCAGTAATCAGCTGAATACTACTCCCAGTCCCAGAGTAGAGTATTTTTACTGCGTCGACTTCTCGGCGGCGGCGGCGGCGGCAGATGAGCTCCGTGGACACGGCCGCCGGCGCACGTCGTCATGACGTCACTGACCGGAGACCCTTCCTTGTTCAGAACCATTGGACCGGATCAGCCTCCCTCATCAGGGCCTCGGCTGCATGCATAGAAGGATTTGGCTGGATCTGTCGGTTGTGGCGAGGACAGGCAGCGAGGACTCCGGCCACATTTTCAATGGCGCCAGTAAACTAGCAGGACGGTACCCCCGGGCGGGGTAGGGTACGACGTCTTGTCGTGCCTGCCCTGCCGCGTGAATCCAACTCACGGTCGGTCATGGGATCTGCGCACTTGGCACCGCGTTCGGTAGTCGTTATGCATTGATTCACTCAACACGAGGCAGGCCCGAGTTGGAGCCATCAAGCCTGCCATGGCAAAGAGAAGACAAGCGGCAGGTCATGGGAGACGATAGATAGCGGCAGGGCAGACCGGCTGTCCCTGTCCGTATCGGCTGGGCGTTTGGGCAACCGACGTGCATGCTCTGGCGCAGCAGCACGTTTTCTTCTTCTCATCAAGATGACAGCGTGCATTTCTCATACCAGAGCGCTGGCAGACCTTAGAATTTCCAATTTTTGGACCAAGAAAAATGGCTTGCTAGGAAGAGGGAGGGATGCCTTTCTCAGACCAAATCTATATAGATATAAATATTAGTGACCATGACCCCCAAAAAGTAGGGAAAAATGTGTAGTGCAAACCACAACTATCGTGTAAACCTGTGTAAAACCATGACAAAGAAGTCGCCTAAATTCATCAAAAAAATCACACATATAGATGATATGATGATAAATAACCTTTGTAAAAAATCTTGTCTAAACTCAACTTCGTTTGTGAGATATAAAAATAACAAATTTCAAGCCACAAAGTCGCCCGTAAAAATTTGTTACAAATTTGTTATTTTTATATCTTACAAACGAAGTCGAGTTTGGACAAAATATTTTATAGAGTTGTGTATCACCATATCACCTGCATGTGTGACTTTTTTGGTGAATTTAGACGATTTTTTTATATGGTTTACATGGGTTTTCATGGTAATATTTTGGTTTATAATTAGTCAAACTCAAGACACCTCAACTTGGTACGATACTATTTTTTTTTTGTGGATAGAGGAAGTGATGGACATCTATTGGTATCTATTGGCACCTATTTGCATTTCTAAGACTACTAATAATACAATTATTACTAAATATTTAGCAGCTCCTTAGTTAATAATTACTTGATGCCCTAATACACAAGGAGTGATGGATAATGACTTGCGGTTCCAAATGTCAATTGCATGGTACAAATTGTCAAAAATGATGCCTCGATGATTTCTTTTTTTATCTTCCAATCAAACATCCATAAAGGCTACTACTCGTAGCCTCAAACAAAAATTCCTTGAACTAGGAGCCCTTATGTGCAAAAGTGGCGGTACCAGAAGAAGTATAAATTTTCGTATCCTTTTTGCCTGCCATTTCTGCCGCGCCGCCCGCTCCCCTGCTTCCTCCCCTCCTCGTCAAGCTCCCCTGAATCGCGGCGGCAGCAGCACCGGAGCCGCCGAGGCAAGGATTTTCCCCGCTCCGAATCTACCCAGCTCAGCCCGATGGGCTCGCTGATGTCCTGCCTCTCCGACCCCTGCCAGTCGGGGGACAGGTCCCCGCCGCCGCAGGCGAAGCGGCGCTCCTCCACCTCATCCCGCGGCCGTGGCGGCGGCGGCGGTGGGAGGGACTCCGCCAAGGCCTCCTCCGTGTCCATAGACGAGGAGGCGCTGGCCCGCGGCGGCGGCGCTCGTGCTGGGACAGAGGGGCGCCGCTGGCGGTGGCCTGGGGGCGTTCGAGCGCTCCGCGTCGGTGCGGTACGCGGCCAAGCGCCAAAGCCAGGGCCTGCCGCTGCCCCGGAGCTCCAGCACGCGGCCGAGGTCGCTCGCTGACCCCGAGCTCCAGCCGCAGCAGCTCCTCGCCAAGGTGAGAATCCTGTCATACTACTCCTCTTTCCCCATTGCTTGGTTCGGTTGCTCATTGGTGTGCGTGCCGCCGCCTGCGCCACGTTGAATTCTAGCGCAGTCTCGTTTGACTTTATCCTTTTCTGCGAATTTTTCACTTCGGTTGGCTGTTCTTGCGTCCAATTTAAGGAACGCAGGGGGGCAGGGGCTATGGGATACCCTCCCCTACTCGGCTCTCTCCGTTATTATATTACGCTCTTTGATGAAATTCAGATTCATGTTTGCTCGATTCATTTGGCTCAGTTCCAGAAAGGCACGAATACCCCTGAATTGTTTCTTGGAATTGACTCTTGTAAGAACTAGGCAGGCAATGAGGCAATTATCGCAGTTTGTGACGGTGTCCAGTGTGTGGGACAGGGCAATCAGGTTAAAATCAGAACGCCTGCAAATTAAAACCGGGGCAATGCACGTGGTTGCGTCCATTTCTTGAAAGTTGATAGTATCGTTTTCTACGGTGACATACGCATTCCTGAAACGCAACATAGACTAAGACCTGACTTTATCATCTGTGGTTGATGAATACTCACTCTTGAGAGAAGTGTGAACAGGCAGTTATGTCACAACGACCAAGCACTGATTTGGTCAAAAATTAGAGGAACCCGGAAGCTTCGGTAGTTAGGATCCAAAAAAAAAAAAAAGCTTCGGTAGTTGACTGGTAGTGGTTGGTCGTACATTGGCTTTGTTCTGAAGCTCTTATATGCATAGGGGCTGTAGAAACTGATTGATTTACTGTTGTTTCTTGCTCTGGTGGGATCATATTGGCTTGTGTGTTCGTTGCTCTGGAGAAAGGACAAAGGAGAGCCTAGGAAGTCCCAACTTGTGCAATGGTGGGGAATCTGGATGTTGTTTACTTCTAATTGTTTCAGCATCGACGCAAGATATGTTGTTCCCAGGTTTGCCCTGATCGTGAATGGGACGGGCAGCCGACGTGGCTACTAATTTGTCTTGAGTATATACTGGCATTTCTGACTAATAAGAGTGATGTTGACTAGTAAGAGGCTTGCGTTTGACATTTTCAATGACATTTGTCAGCTAATGAATGCAGACGCTGCCACGCTGGTATGCTAAATTTGTTGGAAACAAACTGTGAAAAGTTGAACAGAATCTGGGTATTTGACATTTAGATGACAGCGAACAATCATTTCCACGTTTTTGACTCAGTACATTGTGTGCATATATCTATTATGACCTTGGATACTTTCTGTGTTTGTCTAATTTCCTCTCCATTCAAATTCTAGTATTTGACAATTATCGTGTTCCTGGGTTTATACAACCGCAACTTTTGACTTATGGTTCATTTCTCAAACAGGATTTGAATACTAAGGATTTGGAAACCAATGTCATTGTTCTTGTTCATGGAGGTGGATTTGGCGCTTGGTGTTGGTACAAGACTATATCACTTCTTGAAGATAGTGGGTTCAAAGTTAACGCCATCGACTTAACAGGCTCAGGGATTCATTCTTACGACACAAACAAGATTAGCAGTCTTTCTGAATATGCTGAACCACTTACGTCTTACCTTAAAGGCTTAGGTGATGCTGAAAAGGTTAACTCTCTTTCCATATATATACTTAGAATATTTAGAAAGTTACATTCCATTTGGGATATCCATTGACTATTGTGGCGCTGTGCATGCATTTGGTAATTTACCCGCTTTCATGCGTTGACTGTAGTCCATAACAATCTTATAATAAAAACTGGGATGACAGCGACTAAATTATCCTTAGCTGAGTGTTCTATAGTGGCAAACTAATACTTGTCCTGCAAAATTTGTATTCTACATTTCTGCACAAGCATGGTAAGCTGCAGGCACATGGACTTTGGTACAGTGCCATACTTTATGATCTTGTAGGCTGCCTGATATCTTCTTCCATTTGGCGCATTGTAGGTAAAAATAGCTAGTACATTAGAAAAAACTGTGAGTGAAGTGTTAATCTAAATGTCAATGGACTTTTTTTTTTTTTGAGGAAAAACAGGAGGGGTATGATCCCCTACTGTGCTTTTATTGAATTTAAATCTCTATAGACTTTACACTTTTGGGATGGTAAGATTTTAATTGTGTTACATTTAATCACCCAATGTACAAATACTGATGTACAGTAGGAAAAACATGGATAAAGTACAATATGCCAGACATTCTGTAGAATCATTTTTGTAAGTGCTAAACTCTGAAGACTTTTTCTTTTTTTAAAGATCACAATCATACCAGGAATCATCATGCTTCTCAAATCCCAGACTTAAGTGGTCCCATATTATGGTGCAGAACCTAAGCTGGCTAAGCACCACCTAACTTTAGTTATGATTTGATGCTTGGGAGTGACATTATTATTATGGATGCGCCAGTGATTTAGGTAGTTGAGTGCCACTCAAGTCGATCTGTATTATCTCTTAAAATGATCCCTTGAAATATTTTGTGTACCCTACAATGCATCATCTCAATATTTTCCAAGATTTTTTTTAGATAATTTTTAGCGATACCAGAAATAATAGTTCAAAGGATCATATGAACTTTTCAAGAGATTTTTGTACTAGTGTGTTTAGACTTATGTGAAGATTCCTGCTTTGTGTTATTCTTTTTTGTGCATAACTTCCTATCTTACCAGAAATATAACAATTGGATACCCATAATATTATGCAGGTAATTTTGGTTGCTCATGATCTTGGTGGTACCTGTGTATCCTACGCAATGGAGATGTTCCCGTCCAAAGTTGCCAAGGCCGTTTTCCTTTGTGCAGCAATGCTGACAAATGGAAACAGCGCCCTTGACATGTTCCAACAGCAGGTTGGTGTCCTGTCCCATAGTTAATTTTGTTGAACAGTTAACATTAACGAATCCAAGAAAGTCAAGAACACTAAATGTTGCCTTGTCTGGCATCAAAATTAGCATTGTCTTGGTACGATTATGTCCTGATGCTATCCTTCCACTCCAGATGGACACAAACGGTACTCTCCAAAAGGCACAGGAATTCGTCTACTCCAACGGCAAGGACCGTCCTCCAACAGCCATCAACATCGACAGGGCATCGCTTAGAGACCTCTTGTTCAACCAGAGCCCTTCCAAGGTAAGACTTTGGAGTACTCTGTTACTGTCACAGTGTCACTGATAATCACCACATCACTGAATCCTAGTTCTGAATTCTGAAGTTATGACAACCCCCCCAAACCTTGGAGTACTCTGTTACTGTGACAGTGTCACTGATAATCACCACATCACTGAATCCTAGTTCTGAATTCTGAAGTTATGACAACCCCCCAAACCTTGGAGTACTCTGTTACTGTGACAGTGTCACTGATAATCACCATATCACTGAATCCTAGTTCTGAATTCTGAAGTTATGACACCCCCCCAAACCTTGGAGTACTCTGTTACTGTGACAGTGTCACTGATAATCACCACATCGCTGAATCCTAGTTCTGAATTCTGAAGTTATGACATCCCCCCAAACCTTGTGCTTGTGCAGGACGTGTCGCTGGCCTCGGTGTCCATGAGACCCATCCCCTTCGCCCCTGTTCTGGAGAAGCTTGTGCTCACGGCCGAGAACTATGGCTCGGTGCGGCGGTTCTACGTGGAGACCACGGAGGACAACGCGATTCCTCTGCCTCTCCAGCAGAGCATGTGTGGTGCCAACCCACCAGAGAAGGTGCTGCGGCTGAAGGGGGCGGACCACGCACCCTTCTTCTCCAAGCCACAGGCGCTGCACAAGACCCTGGTCGAGATCGCCACCATGCCGCCACCGGTCCAGGCTTCGTGAGATTGTGTTTGTTTAGGTTCAGGTTTTGCCGGCCGGCGAGCTTGGATGGCTGTTGTACATGGGAGGATGGTATGGTTTGTGGCGGTGTCCGGGTGTGGTAGCAAGTAGGGGCTCTAGAATTTCAGCGTCGTCTCGACGAAGGCATCCTTCCATTATACACTGATGACGCATCTGGCATCACTTTTTCATATTAGAGTTTAGAGAGAAAAATATTATTGGCCTCTATAGCTCTAATCTAAGAATGTTAAAATCAACCAATTCATTATTATAGTTTAGCCTCGTGCTAGATATAAAGCAAACTAATAGTAAACGGTGGTTTCTATGACTGATAAGTGAGATGATGTTGATTTGTTGTGATATAAAAAATAATTATATCCGGGTTCATAAGCTAGTCTGATAAGTTCATCCGTATGGCATATTGGCCCTAGTCTATCTGGCATCTCTCCAAATACGAATGGCATAACATTTTTTATCTAAGGACTCTAATAACAGTCCCTAAAAATGACTCCAATTTGACAATGTTTATATAATTTTTTTTTATGAATGAGATGAGTGGTCAAATCTGGGTAAAAAAATCAAATGTATTGTAATATGGCATGAACTTTTTAGCACTAACTTTTTTTGAGCAAAAGTAGAGCCTGCCTTTATTAAGTTACATCAAAAGAGTTACAAACTCCATCGTGAGGCTCACTAAACCAAACATATCTGCCAACTAATGAGTTGACATGACTTCTAGCTAAACAAAGGCATCAAAATTTGAATTCCTTCCCTCATATACGAACTCTAAACTTGTGAAATTACCCATACTGTGCTTAATTTCCTGAATAATCGGGCCATATGCACCCAGACCATTGCCATGGATACTCTTCACTGCATTCGAACAGCCACTCGCCACACGTAGTGATCGAAGATTGAGATCAGCCGCCAACGCCAGCCCTTCCCGGCATGCCAGCACTTCCACAATCTCCGCATCTATGTATCCTTCCAAAACCAGAGCCGATGCACCCAAAAACTTTCCCTCCTCATCTCGTTTTAGCACTAACTAACAGCGAGTATTAGCTAGCTATAGTGCTAACGGATCCAAACGAGCCCATGACCCGATAGGGGCCAGGCCAGGTATGCATGCCATACGGCTTTGCACTGGATCCGCGTGCGTTGTGTTGTCTGCATACACTGTAAACTTGCTGGGCCGGGTGTTGGAACGCCACTCCTCGGATTTTGGGCCGTCGTGTTCAAGCCTAGAATGGGACGGACATGGGCCGATGCCCGCAATGAGAAACTTTGGCGTGACGACGCCTCTGAAGAAACTGATGATATAGGATGATAGTATATGCTAATCTGATGGCAAATCCTTATTTGGCGCACGCGCGCTGCTTCATAATGCGGCGCACGGTTTCGTTTCTAGTGTCCCTGCTTCCTCCCTTCTCTTTCTTTTCCTTTTCTTGTTAACTTTTTTGTCGTGGCTCTGTTTCGCACGCGGCACCCAACCTTTTCTAGAGTCCGAGCAGCTGAGTGCGATTTAAAATAATTCAAAACAGTGGTCCGTTTCATTTCCCCTTCTTTAACCTTCCGTTACTCGCCCGCCCGGGTGGATCTCTTCGGTTGCGCCTCGTCGGCGTGGAGGTTCCTCGCCGTCGACTTCGGTGTGCCCTTCGCCTGCGGTGTGGAGTCGGAGGTCTCACCGTCGACCCCGGTGCCCTTCCTCTCTGCGGGAGGCGGAGGCCTCGCCGTCGACCCCGGCCTTCTTCGCTCGCGTGGGCGGAGGCCTCGCCGCTGACCCCCGGTGGCCCCTCCTCGCCGCCCGTGCCGCTTCCCTCCGTCGGCGGGGGGGGACGGAGGTGAGGTGAGGGTTCACCTTGTTTCCCGTGTGGTTTTTGAATTTTTCTCGGGCGGAATCCTTGCCATCGCCATCTCGATTTAGGGCGGATTTGTTGGATGCCAGATTTGTCGCCGCCTACATCTCGTTTTGGTGGCGGATTTGTGGGAGGTGGAGTTCGATTCGAGCGGGAGGAGCAGAGTCTAACAAATCCTGTGCAAATCCAGTGGATGCCTGGTTGAAGCAATCTGCTCCCGAGATCCAGCTGCTTCTGCATCGAGGACATCGTCGTCTTCAGCCATAGGGGGCCTCCAACGCCTTGAGCTCATTTAGGTACGCGACACCGTGCTCCTGCTCCTCCATGTTCCTGTTCATGTGTATTGTTTTTCTGTTCACTGCAACTTGGGGATACAATGCGCATACCTTGAAATTTGTTTTGTGTGGTTGGTCAGTTATCGCAGTTTCCTGACAGGATCAGACACCAATGGTCAGTAGATATCATATATATATATTAACGCAACTGCTAAACTTACTAAAACCTTAAGATATACATTTAATAGATTGAATCCAGGAGTCGACGGTAGTCCATGTATTTGCACTGACTTTTCTTGCAACCAGATGCTTAGTTGGTTTCTGTCTTACCTTTCAAGAATGATTGTTTGACATGTATGTAGGATACTAGAGAACAGTAGAACTGTTAATGAGCCTTCAAACCTACTTGGAGACATTCCTGAATTTGTAATTATAATGTGGGATTGAAATTGTCCTGAAATTCGATTCATTAAAATTAAAATATGATCTGGCTTGTTGCAGATAATTTTAGCAAATATTCCAGGTGATCTGGCTTGTGATACAAAATTTAGCTTCTACTCTAACATTGCTACATGTTATCTGCTCTTATTTAGTATGTTTGGCGGTTTGGCCTACGACTGAATATTCTTTACAAAGAAATATCAGTTGCATAAAAAAATTTCAACACCACCTAGTTCGTTTTAGGAGGAGATAAAGACATCTCGTTGCTATAGTGGATGGAGTAGAGCTAGAGTCGGCCTGAGTTTTATTATGGATTTCAGCAACTTGTTAATTAGGGACAGCCTAATCCTCTAGTAATGGAGCTCAGGCAATGCAGAAAGATTGTCTGCTGGTATATTAGGTTTTGCAGCAGGTTAAGGTCCTCAGTGACAATCAAATACTGGCACGTTTGGTCCCTGGCACACGCCCACTGTAGGGTGCCGTTGCTACAAATCATTTGTGTAGTAGTGCAGCTTCTGCCCTTGAGAATATAGTTCCATATTTAGCTTCTGATAACAAACTTTCTGCCCTTCTACTATGCCTAGACGTACATGTACCTTTCTGAATCTCCTATGTTAGATAGTATAATAAAGTTTTTTATTGTTTTAGATAGTTGAGTTATACAAATTAGTATTTCTTAAAAAGATCGTGCATTAGCTTAGCAGAACTGAGCAGTTGGTTTAGACTCCACCTATTTTAATTAGTACAATTAAAATTCATAGTAGTCTGCATTGGTTTAAACAATGAAATCATAAAAGTTCTGTGTAGTCCTAGTTAATTTGGTGGTTTTTAACTTTTGAATTAACATATTCGAGATCATATACGCATCTGAAAGAGATATTGTTCCTGAAGTTATTTCCCCTAAGTGTTTTCGGTGATGTACAATTATATCCATAATCTGCTCGAAATTGATATGGTCTTATGTGATTGGTCGATGATTATCCGCATCCTCTGCTTGAAATAGATATGGTCATACGACTACATTTCTTTTTTTTATGATTGCAATTCGAGGCATAGGCGGTTTTGATTTTCAGTTTCGTTTTTCCATCCGGAGGCGGATTTGAGGCAGCATCCAACAATCGTTGCATTTTTTTGCTGAGATCCGGTGGCTGCAGCCTTCTCCATCGGGGTTTAATGCTGCTGCGGTAACGTGACGGTCTCCAACAATTCTAGGTGCGCATGTTTGCCTTCACCCAATTATCTGTGATTAATGAGATGGTCCCTCTTAGTTCTCATTTACTCTAAGGCTGGAATTCACAAAATGCATGGACTTCAATGGCACACCCTGGACATGGAAAAAGTTAATTGTTAAATATGGTAATGTGGTAGATTAAATTGGACCATGGTGAATAAAATTCTTCCAAAGTGTTGTTCATGCAAGTCTGATCATCAGTTTCAGAACTTTTTTGTCAAAAGTTAGCCAGCTTGTGGAAAGCACAATTTGCTCATAAAAGGCTGGCTGTTGTTGCTTGCTTGAGCTCACCGGGTACGACCCCGCTGAGCTCTAGCTTTAGCGAGTATGTTTGAGGTTGAGAGGAGGGCAACCACTGGTAGGTAGGTAGGGGCTCACCGGGGTATAGCAGTGAAGCCGCTGCCCTGATTTTGCGCAATGCATAGTGACTGAAAGATAAAGAAAGAGCATACGCCTTGGTTCCATGTCCTTTTTTCCCCTCAGGTCTTCTAGGAGCATTGGTTATCCTTAGCTGTGATTGCATCAGTTAACTCCAGTCCATTAGTTCTATGAATATTATCCTGCGTGCATCTCATTCATACCTTTAGAGTGCCATAATTATATTGAATCTGAAACTGTAGATTTTTTTTCATGATTAGTAATGATTCTATGATTTGAGAATAATGACAACTGCACGGCCAGATGGTTCCTCTGTCCACTCTTTTTCAGTCTATGAATTTGTAATCAATTTTTTTATTAATGGCATCAAGATGCACATTTTTTTAAAAGGTGTTTATTTGATTAAAAAAATTTAGGTCTTGTTAAGTAAGATCACTAGCCTATATACTTGATTTGGTGGACTCCTCTTATGAGAGAGAGAGATAGAGGGAGAGAGAGGGGGAGAGAGAGAGAGAGAGAGAGAGAGACGGAGAGAGGGAGAGGGAGAGTAGAGGGAGAGGGAGAGAAAGAGAGGGGGGGCACTGTTTGGCATCTTTTTTTTTTGTTTGTATCACCTAGCAATGAGTCATTCAATATAACGCAGTCTATTTGACATCTTAGTAGAGAGAGGATAGGGAGAGAGATGGCATACAACTTTATTACAATTTTGTCATTGCTCTATAATTTTCCTATTGTTTTAAACTTGTCATTTAGTCTAAAGTATGGTTTTAGAATGTTCTGTACTCAATGCATTTAACCTGTTTTTTTACAGTCTGAATTTACGACCTGCTGTGTTTAGTTGCTTTTTTTGGGCCAGCACTAGGCTGAATCAGAAAAGCACTCACATCTAGCGGCTGCTCCATTGAATGATAAAATCTTCAGCCACCGGGGCGGTCTTTCAACGCCTTGAGCTCATACAGGTATGCGATACCGCGCTCCTGCTGCTCTCCAGGGGTCCTGTTCATGTGTACTAGATAGCGGTGCACATGCATTACCTCACAAAGAAATGTGGTTTCATTGTTACTGTGCATGCTCAAAGAAATATCTGGGCCGTCTGTGCATGGTTACTGATTTTATCAAGGTTCTGCATAATATTTATGACACCTCCAATTTTTTCTAATCGTGACTGAAGCTGACATTCCTGTCAATTCTGATTTTGTGAAACCCATAGCTTGAGTTTTTTTTTTTAATTCAATTGGATGCTTTCTATCTTTTCAGACCTCCTAATTTGTCAGTGGTTTGTTGAAAATAAACATTACCCATTTTATCATGATATATGTGCACATTTCATTAGTTGCATGCACCAAAACTATTTAAAACATGGTAACTACAAATGACTTAACGCCTTAGTTTTCTTGTCTCAAGCCATGGCCATGGTACATCTGTTTTCACCTAATAAAGTAGTTATTGTTTCCGACATAGTGTCATACTTTGCTGCTGCTGCTGTAGCGGAAAAAAAGCAAGAGATAATGTTTTTCTTACATACTGCCAACACCCGCTCTCACAATCGCTTCCACCTCCCTCCATAATATGTTACATGCTTTTGAACATATTAATGCCTTCAGTCTATGGGTTATTATTAAATATATACAGTCGGGGAGAGCCAGTGGATTTGAGATAGGTGTGATATAGTGGGTGCTCAGGTTACTAGATTCAACTTTACAACTTCAAAACTGCTTGTTCTGTACGAGCATGATAATATTGGTGTGTTTGTGTGTTTGTTTTCGATGATAGATAAGATTTAGCGACTAGAATTGAAGAGAATTCCTTTAATCCATATTGATATGTGGCGATGCCTTTTTTTTGTGTAGCTTGGGTATGCTATGGTATCTCTAGTCATAATGTAACTTCTTTTTACAATGTATTTTTGTAGGTCTTCATTATATTCCGATGCTCTTTCTGTGTAACCATGCTTTTAGTTCTCGAAAGAGTTGTGATCTCCTCTATGACAAGCCTAGATACGCTATGACTATTTGTTTTTGCAATTGTGTGATAACAGATTCTCGCGGAGTGAAGCTATTACCTGCATTTCTTCTACTTAAATAGTTTTTACATCAAAAGCAATGACGAAGAAGGTATGCCTTAATGTCACATAATTTTATTATTAGAATTACATGCACTGCTAGGTTCAAAAAACTTTATATTTACAATTTTTAAACTTTGAACTATGACATAATAAACTTTGTGTTGCTATGTTTAAAACTTTTGGATGATAGGTCCACAAACTTTAGTATTAGATTTCAAAACTATCAAGTATAAATTTTTCACAAACTATATATTTGCTACGTTAAAAGCTTTAAACTATAAATCTTATAAACTTTTTATTTCTTGGTTGAAAACTTTTTAGACTATGACTTTGTACTAATAAGTTCAAAACTATTGTCCATAATATTTATTTACTTTTAACTGCTAGTTTCATTACTTTGGACAATTATATTTATAAACTTTTTTTTTTGCTGCTAGGTTCAAATTTTATATACTTTGCTAGGTTCAAAATTTTTTAGACTATAACATTATAAACTTTGTATTAATATGTTGAAAACTTTACACTTGCTTTTACAAAACTTTGAACCATGACATAGCAAACTTTCTAATCCTTTTTAATTAACTTTTAACTATTGCATGATACACTTTTTTGAACTTGTTGGCACTTTAGATTGCTAGGTTAAAAACTTTGGACTATAATATTTATAAACTTTTTACTGTTAGGTTGAAAACTTTACACTACAACATTAGCAACTTTGTATTGATAGGTTCAAAACTTTTACACTAGAATTTATAAAACTTTATACTATTATAGTGAAAAAAAACTTTTTATTGCTAGGTTAAAAACTTTGAACTATTGCAACATAATCTTTTTTTTGAACTATTGAATTATGTACTGCTAGTTATAATGTTACTTGAACATTAGAAACTTTGTACCGATAGGTTGCAAACTTTCTACACTCCAATTATGTACTGCTAGTTAAAAGTTATTGCCTAAAACATTATATACTCTGATCTATCACAGTTAAAGATGTTTTGGTACTATTATCTTTTTTGTTCACCATTTTTTATGTCATCATACATGCTTACATTGGTTCTTTATTTCTATATTGACAGAGTTTTAGTACAAGTATAAAGTGTGGGCTGTATTCAAATTTCGTGAAGAATTTGACCGATGCACAAAGAGCTTCCGTTAGGGCTTGTGGCTTTGGTAGCTTTTTGCACTTTGACTGCATTGAAGCAATTTTCTAAGCAATATGGAAAACAGTTGTGATAGACTGATAGTGGAATCTTTGTCATGAAACTAATGCAAAGCCATGATGGTGAAAGCCAACACTTATTCAAACCAGTAAGTATTGAACCATGGCCCAGACTCCTATTTTCCATATCTACATCATTTTGAGTACCTTTTTTTTCATATTTGTAACCATTTCCTTTATTAAGTATTTCTCCTTGTTTAAATAGGAGGAAGCAAAAAAGCATTACACGAGTCTTTGTCATATTATTTACTGACCCACCCATTCAATGACAAATTCGATTCTCTAATTGATATCCGAAGATATTGTCAATTCAGGTGAGTTCTCTTTTAAAAAGGTTCTGCTATAATTTTTTTTTTTTCATATATTTGTGCAAGGTATCCTTCCCAGTTTTTTTTTTTTTGTTTATGGGATCATTGATTTGCTTACATAATTCTTATTCTTGAATCGAAGCAAGAAAACTTGTGTCCATCTTTGTTTATTTTTTGGCCGCCGCCAATGTTTTTTGTTGTTCTGATCCTCATAGCTCTGTAGGTATCACTAGTGTAGACATACCATTATCCTTTTTCATATCTTGGCAATTACTGCACTGTTTCACTAGTGATACCATTATCACTAGTGTAGGTATCACTAGTGTAGACATACCAATTTCTATGCCCCCAATTTTGCGAGCGAAGTTTGACTTACTTTAAAAATTGTTGATTACAGTTTGCAACTAGTTATTTATCCATGCACTTCATTGCTTTCTATTCACTTGAGCCTTGTGGAAGTACCTACAGGTGTTTTTGATTTGTTTTGTTCCTTTTTTTTTTCAGGGTGTCCAACGGAACCCATTCTACCGATGAGAACAAGTTGATTGAAAAGGTTTCACACTCATATGAAGTACTCTATTGCGTCATCTGTCGTTGCCCCCTACCTGCTATACGCTTTTGGCAGTCCATGTACACTTCTGCTGATAGTTCATCCTGAAATTCCAATAAACAGTACTTTGAAACAGCTAATCATTAGATTGAAATGTTAAGTACCTGTTGGGTTACTGTTTAGACAACATATGCTAATCCTATATCTCTGTTACTGTAAGCTGTCATTTGTGGTAGACTAGGTATACCATCTATTTTCTTTTATGTTATCTGCATTGTTCTCCTTGTTATTTTTTTGTCTTTTGGTCTTCTTGTTATTATCTGCTGGGTTATTAGTTTTGCTGCCTGTGATCTAGTTGATTGATTTCCCTGAAATTTAAGTATAATTGTTTCTGATATAGGAGTACTTTGATAGCTGCTGCTATGTACGAGTAATTGTCCTAGTTCTGAGGATTTGCTGAGCGCTTTTTTTTTTTTTTTTTTTGGTTAAAAAGGTTTGTTTCACAACTCTGAACTGACATCTGAGTTCAATGACATCGTTCCCTGATTCTTGTAGACGACTAGCAGACTCAGCTTGCAATTTTGCTTCTTGCCTGTAACTTCTTCAGTTAGGTGTCATTTGTTCAGGCAATTATCTTAGGTGTCATGCATGTTTACTTTCACTGTTTCGTCCAGTTGCTTTTGGTTTTTGGTGTTGCTATTTGTTTTTGCAAGCAGCCAAGCCTTGATCTTTGGTTTCAGTTATATGTCTTTGGACAATAATATTTTAAAATAACACAGAGTAAATTTATATTGGACTTATGGTATAAAGATTTTAGTACTATTTCTTAAATTTCTTAAGCTACCAATATGAAGTTTCAACTTTTTCTGTACCATTTTTCATACAATGATTAAAAAAGTGCTAAAATAGCAATGCATGATTTTATGCTTTTTGGGAAATACAAAGATGTCACAATTTATTTGTATTTCGTTTTTCTCTTTTTTTCTTAATTCTAGCATTTTTTTATAATTGTGTAATTATTTTTTCATGGACAAAAGATTTATGATTTTTAGAAAACAACGTTTTGTACTTTAACTTCCATATGGATGTGAAACCATCCCCCCCCTTTTTTTCCCACAAACCGCTGTCCCTAAAGAGAAAATTTTAGCTTGTTGGAAATTAATTTTTCTCGTGCAAATTACGGTTGACATGAGAATTTAGAAAAATGGCTCAAAAAAAATTCTTGACATGAGAAACGAGAAATGGATACGACATTATAGTTTTTTTGGCCCAAAGAAGCTAGACAGGGAGAATTTAGAAAACAATATGGGCTTTTAAAAAAAACTTGGCCCAATGAAGCGACGGGGAAACTAGGTACTGGGCCGCGCGATGCTCGGTTATGTATTGCGCGTGCACCGCTATATATAGTCGCGCGCGTGCACCGCTATATGAACTAGCGCGCGTGCGCCGCTAGTCATGCTGGCGAGCGTGCGCCGAAGAGTGACGCCCAATCTGATGGCTCTAGAATTGGATCGCCTTGGAGTTCATCACAGATGCATCGCGATCTGTTGCGTACAAAAGATCCAAGTCGTCATTGAACTGTGCACTCTACCTACGACAGATATATATGATCGACACGCATAATGAGGTTGGGGTTGGAGCGTTACTACACACTCATCCTACGACGATAAGAGACGACGACGTCTTCAATCAGACGGCTCTCATGCGTTTCGCCACGACGCCGGCCCTATATACGTACACGGTACACGTATCTCGCTGCCTACGTCTTCGTGCATATGCATGCATGTTGCCAATGTTGGTGTTGGCTGGTCGGTGCATGTTGCCATGTTGGTGTTGGCTGGTCGGTCTGGCCGTGTCGATCAATGTCACACGACGCTGGAAATTAAGTGGAACACACCCAAAGCCATGTCATGCGACCTTGAAAAGTGGAACCCACCAAAACGAAGGCCGTATGTGTGTCACACATTTCACACACGTGTGTGTCACATTTCACACACGTGTGTGTGACACACTGTGTGGCTAAGTACTAAATCTGTTTCAAAATGTAGTTTGTTAGACTTTTTCAAACATAAGTTTGACCACTCGTCTTATTTAAAAATTTGTTCAAAATATCATAACTTTTGTTGTGGCATGCTTTATTAAGCAAACGTCCTTAAGAATGACTTAAATTTGACTATGTTTACACAATTTTTTTTTTAATAAGATAAGTGGTCAAATTTGTCGTCAAAAAAGTCAAACGAATTATAATTTGAAACGAAGGGAGTACTACACAGATAAGTTGATCAACATGCATGATCATAATCTCGCGTGGCACACGGATCGGTTTGGGATGCGCGGGCGTAACGACGGGATGCCACGATGATGATGGCTTCTTGGTTCTTAATTGCGTGCCGTAGCGCTTCTCAACTTTTACCCAGGCATTACTCGCACGGCACACAAAGCTTAGATATGTCCTTTTATTTGTTGATTGAATCCATGGTAAATTTTACCATCTGCGTCGATCTTTTTCTTTCAAATTCAAAAATGAAATTAAAATATCTGTCACGAATTACTAAAAAAATTCTAAAAATTTTTATTCTTTCTTCTTGGTACATTCCGACTTGCATGAAATTTTTTAGATTTCTAGCTTGATTTGTGTTGATTTCAAGAAAACAAAGAGGGACCGCATGAACGAAAAGACACAATTATCGCACCTGTGGCTCGCCGATGACCACGGGCGCCGGTGGTGGTCGGCGGCGACACGCCGCTTTCGCCGCAATGTTCGCCTCCGCCTGCTGACCCCAAACCCTTAGCTAATACATTATCTGTATCAACTGGGTATCGACAAGCTTCTACGTCCCTTGCTCCGTCCAAACCGCCACCGTCCCTATCATGGACGGAGGCGGCGCTACACTTGATGTGGTGATCCACGCTGCAATAGCTACTCCTAGTAACATTGGTGATCCACTTATTACAACTAGTGTTAATCAGGAGAGGGATAAGCTATATCACAATCCACAATATCAACATAATTTTCAATGGAGAATTTCACTCGTGCCTTATGAGTAATTTTAAGTGTACCACTTTGATTCATCCATTGCATATAACGTGGCTTTGGAAGCCTCCACGTAGACAAAGACAAAGCATGCACCAAATCTGAGCTAATGGCATTAGTAAAACTACCACCATCAATAATTAGCTTGCAAACCTTATCTTGAATGTTGCATTTTGATTGAAATATATTGGAGCAACTATTTTCTTTGAATAGAATTTGGACTCACTTGGCGGAACGAATGTAGGCCGTAAAAATTTCTTCATACCTTCACGATCCACTCATCACGTAGTGCCAAACTGCATATAAGTTTTACTTACTACAGTATGAGCATTTTTCAAGTCCTTGCAATCACTATCTGAGGCTTTTCCCAAATAATTAATAATACACTCTTCTTCCCTAATAGGGACTTTAGAATTACTGGCTGCCACAGCTTTGGGATCCACACCAAAATTACCAGGTGCAACAATTCTAGTACTTACAATGACATCATTCTCTCCCTCTTGAAGCAAAGCATTAGCTGAAGTTTCTGAAGCTGTTGGAGAAGTGATAATCATAGCATCCTTGCTTCCATGAACATTTAGCTTATCCCTCTCCTGATTAACACTAGTTGTAATAAGTGGATCACCAATGTTACTAGGAGTAGCTATTGCAGCGTGGATCACCACATCAACACTGCCCCCGCCCGTCCATCTCCGGGCTGACATACTATTAGGGATCTAGAGCCATGGGGGTAGGGAGAACTTGGGGAGGGGGAGACAACATCCTAACCTGCCTTTCGGTGGAGACAACAATGGCTGGTGCCCGGTGTGGGGCTGAGTGGTTCCGCAAGAGCCCAACCTCTCGCACATTAGAGTTTGTGATTGCGAAAACTCTTGTGTGTGTCACTCATATATATACTCGGAGATTTACCATGATCTACCTTGTACGTAACGTATGACAGCTTGCGTGCAACTATTGTATATATGATTTATGTTATAACCTGTATCGCTTTTATCTTTCGCTTTAATCCAAACTAGCAAATGTGCTTATACCCAATACATTTTGGGGTTAGATTCCGTGCTACATCATTGGATGCAAAGTCGCTCATATGAGCACATACAGAACATGGAGGGCATAGGGGAGTTTTGAAATAAAAAAAGAAAAACGGGTTAGAAAAAACTCCTCACTCTTTTAATATTTGGTAGATAGTTGAGATGGAGATTAAGGATTTATTTCATGCCATCTATATATTTCGTTAAAATAGACGATCTTATTGTCCAATAATCAGGAGGAAAAATCAAGGCATTTATATCAGGTAACACGCTAATTTAAATGCGTTATTATTTGTTCAAACAAAAGAAGGCTCTCATCACGCCTTGATATTTTGACAATATAATGCAGTTAGTATTGGCTAGTACTGCCAAAATACGCATATATTCAATTGAAACGGAAAATCTGTAAATTAATTAATTACTTGCCGTGTGTTCCGCCAATTCAGCAGTGGCATTTTCACCGCACTCTCCCCTATTTAAAGGCTCCCTCTCCCTCTCAACATTCCACACCAGCTCAAAACCCCTCATCACCCATCACTCATCAACCATGGTGCTCACCATGGCCACCGGCAATGAGGACTCGCTCCTCCTGCTGCTCCTCCCGACCACCTCCCCACTCCCGCCCCTCGTTGCCGTGTTCGTCCTAGCCGCCGTCCTCCTCTGGCTCTCCCCCGGCGGTCCTGCGTGGGCGCTGTCCCGCTGCCGCCGCCCGCTGTCCGGCCCAACGGGGGTGGTCACCGCGCTCTCCAGCCCCGTGGCGCACCGCACCCTGGCGGCGCTGTCTCATGCCGTAGATGGAGGCAAGGCACTGATGGCCTTCTCTGTGGGGCTCACCCGCCTCGTCGTGTCGAGCCAGCCCGACACGGCGCGTGAGATCCTCGTCAGCCCGGCGTTCGGCGACCGCCCCGTCAAGGACGCGGCGCGCCACCTTCTCTTCCACCGCGCCATGGGCTTCGCCCCCGTCCGGCGACGCGCACTGGCGTGGGCTCCGCCGCCTCGCCGCCAACCACCTGTTCGGCCCGCGCCGTGTGGCGGCTGCCGCACACCACCGCGTCTCCATCGGCGCGGCCATGCTCTCCGACGTCGCTGCTGCCATGGCCCGCCACGGCGAGGTCCCCCTGAAGCGCGTGCTGCATGTCGCGTCTCTGAACCACATCATGGCCACCGTCTTCGGAAAGCGCTACGACATGGACAGCCAAGAGGGCATCCTTCTGGACGAGATGGTCGCCGAGGGCTACGACCTCCTGGGCACGTTCAACTGGGCTGACCACCTGCCATTGATCAAGCATCTCGACCTTCAGGGCGTGCGCCGCCGGTGCAACAGGTTAGTCAAAAAGGTTGAAGTGTTCGTCGGACAGATCATCCAGGAACACAGGGCGAGGCGCGCAAATGGCGAAGTCGATGATGCGTACATTGGTGACTTCGTCGACGTCCTTCTTGACCTCGAGGGACAGGAGAAGCTGTCCGAATCCGACATGATCGCTGTTCTTTGGGTAACATCTCGATTCGACAGAGTTTAATTTGCTGTGTAAAATGCATGCTCTTTTAAACGTTATATACGTTCATGAAAAAAATGGTTGCCTGAATTTATTACGGTCGTTTTGTCTTGTTCGATCAGGAGATGATCTTCAGAGGCGCCGACACTGTGGCGATCTTGATGGAGTGGATCATGGCGAGGATGGCGCTGCACCCGGACATCCAGGCCAAGGCCCAGGCGGAGCTGGACGCGGTCGTCGGCCGGGGCCGCGTCGTTGCCGACGCCGACGTTGCCAACCTCCCCTACATCCAATGCATCGTGAAGGAGACGCTGCGCATGCACCCACCGGGCCCTCTCCTGTCCTGGGCTCGCCTCGCCATCCACGACGCGCACGTCGGCGGGCACCTTGTCCCCGCCGGCACCACCGCCATGGTCAACATGTGGTCCATCGCGCATGACCCCACCATCTGGGCCGAGCCGGAGAAGTTCCGCCCGGAGCGCTTCCAGGAGGAGGACGTGAGCGTCTTCGGGAGCGACCTCCGCCTGGCCCCGTTCGGCGCCGGACGCCGCGTTTGCCCCGGCAAGATGCTCGCCCTCGCCACCACCCACCTCTGGATCGCCCAGCTCCTGCACAAGTTCGAGTGGGCTCCCGCGGCCGGCGACGGCGGCGTCGACCTGTCCGAGCGCCTCAACATGTCCCTGGAGATGGCTACCCCGCTGGTGTGCAAGGCCGTTGCCAGGGCCTAAATAAGCGCCGCCTCCATGCACGCCCTCTCAAAGTGTCTCGTTTTGTTCGTGTGTCCATGCATGCCTCAGCTACCGTAGCTTGTGGCCGGCTTGCTAGTTTCTGAGATGTCCTGCGTCGAGACAAATAATAATGATTAATGAAGTTTAAGTTTTGATATTATGATGATGCGCCATGTTATTTCATTTGTGGTTGCCTTCTCATAACGAACTGTTGAACACTTGTGCCGTGTGTTCATGCCACTCGTTCTGCCTTCCAACCTCGAACGTTAATCGTGCTTCATGCATTCTACCATCCTACTTTAATCCATGCATGATGCATTGGCCTTCAGCCTTCAGGTTGTTTTTCATGATCTTCTAGATACTTTTTCTTTCTAATGTGATCTGAATATTGCTTGGAAAAAAAGGGCACTAACGTCAGATAAGACAGCCAATTGGCAAAGCATCGAATGATTCTCTCGAGCTTGGAACGGTTTCAGTATCGACGCAAATGGTTTTGGCCTCTGCATGTTTATCAGATTGGGTGCTGCTACTATACTATCTTTTCCTTTACCAAAATGTGTGTTACACAACAAGTTAATGTGTTCGTTTAGTGGGGCCGTTTGTGGCAAAGTTGCAGATAATAGCGTGAGTTGCATTAGTAGTACCAAAGTGGTGCGGGATGAGTGGTCACTCTCCTAAGTTGTATGGTTTTTCCGCCTGGTTTCCATTAAAAAACTAGGCGGGCAAAAGTTGCCTTCTTTTATCTTTCTTCGTCTAATAAAAATTACGACAAAACTTTTGTCGTCCTTTCTAAAAAAAAGCTAATGTGTTGGAGCCATTTCTTTGAGGCAAAATGAAGGAGCCAAAGGGTAGGAGATTACTGCATGAAACGAAGCAGATGAAAGCTGGTGTTGGAGTCAACTCTAATACTGGCATACTGCATGCCGAGACGAGAGAATCAGTTTACTTTCTGCGTTGCCAGTGATCCTGAAACCTCACTTGTGGAGACCTGTAAATCCTTTATTGTTAATCTTAATCAGCACCTCGATATCTAGTCAGACTCGGATCACGATCATCTTTGATACGTACGTGCCAGCAGTCAGCAGATCAGAAAATCAGCTTGGTCATAGCTCAAGATTCGACCAATTCAAGCTGACGCATGCAAGCAGGTGCAGGTCAAGAGGTGTGAGGTCAACGCCTATACTCTTCAGATATGTCCTGTGGCCCTCTGCAGTTGGCGTCAGTGCTACCATTAAGAAATGCAGTAATCGAAGTCAAACCTCAAACACGGGGACACCGGGCACTGCTTGCTTCGTCCAAGGAAACAGAGAGCTGGGTGCAGAGTAATTAAATCCTTTTTTTTTAACTGATCACGCCGAGTGATTTGTTCTGTTCCTTTCGAGGAAGCAGCGATCTGTTTGACTATTTCAAAGTGTTTTTAGAGTGTGTTTACTTCATGAAAAGTGAAGCCAAAAAGTACTACAGTACCTGTCACATTAAATCTTTTGACGCATAAATAGAGTATTAAATATAGTTAAACAAAAAAACTAATTGCACAGTTTGACTGAAAAGTACGAGACGAATCTTTTAAGCCTAGTTAGTCTATGGTTGGATAATAATTAACAAATACAAACAAAAAAAAATGCTACCGTAGCCAAACCCAAAATATTTCATCAACTAAACACCCTCTTAATTTCTATAGCACGAACCGTTTGTTCACGTAGTCAGAGCTTTCAGGCTGCAGGCAGCTATCTCATCCCTGGCAGATGAATGGATGGATCTCACTATCTCAACCAGGTCTACGCTTGCAAGCTACTTGAATTGAGAGCTATGGAGTTGTACGCATCACATGGATGTCTTGGACTTTAGTTCCGAACTTGTATGAGCAGGTACAATAATAGACTATAAGCCAACCTAATCAGCAATTTTGATGATATGGAGGGGAGAAGAGAAGAGAGAGAAGAAAGCTTGGCTCTTGTTCTAGCACCAAGCTATGCACGGATGCATAGGTATTAGTGACTCCCAATAGATATGGATGTGAGGAGGAATAGGAAATAAGGGAAACAAATAATAATAATAAAAATTTGTAGCCAACTAAGAGACAAATTATTGTATAGCTTAGCTCTTATTGCTTGGCTAGCTCTACAATTAGCCATGCTCTAATGAGTTTTAATTATGGCTGTGTTACTATAGTAAGTTTGAACTGATGCTTATTGTTCTAGAAGCAGCCTCTAGCTCGTCGACCATAGTTTTCTTAGGTCACCGGCATTTTTTTCTTTTCTTTTTGGGAGGTGTAGCTAGCCACCCTTGACTCCCTCTCCCAGTGAATCTGCTCTTTAGAACCTGATCACCACCAAACGATATGATTCCACGGCCCTTGCAAGCCAAGAACACGAAGCGATACGATACGATTCCAGCTTTCACTAGGTTCTGTAAGATCCAAATCTGCACAGCATATGTACGTGACGAGATGAGAGACGCGAAAGTTACGACGAGACGACCTGCTTGCCACCAAAAGGAATGTGCCAACGTCTCTGACGAGAACGGAAACGTCCAAATCCAAACGTGTTTGGTGTGCAGCTTGCACGAGACGACCCTGATGCACCGTACGTACTACAGAAGAAGCTATATGCCGGCATATATTGTATTGTGGGCGCGCCATGCCGGCCGGCGGCCATTTGCAACCAGCTGGGAACTGGCAGTGCGCAGTCGTCGGCTGCCATGCCACGGGCGCCGGCCGCCGGCAGGCATGGGCAGCCAGCGAGCCATGCATAGCCCCGGGCCCCTTCTCAACCGCGGCGCACGTTCCCGGGACGCGGCCGGGAACTTTCGCCTGGTCGTGGTCGGAGATGAGTCGGTAGCCGACCAAACGTCTGGCGCGAGCTCTTACATGGGCTGAATTGGACTACGGGCCTTCGTGATCGTGGCCTGTACTCATAGGTGGAAGGACTAACTAATTTGGACATCTATGGATTTTAACAAATAATCTTTTTTTTAATAATGGAATTAAAATTCCGGCCTCTCGCGTAACGCAGACACAGCTTAAAGCCTCTGCGTGACCACATACAGCCAAACTTATTACAAAAGCTAAGAATAAAAAAACTTTAGTACATGAAGATATATGTACTAAAGATCTACTACATCCAAAAAAGAATTGAGTTTACGATAGTGCTAAAGATATCGATGTCGCTTTCATGGCGCTCTATCGAATCAGCCACCACGCCTTAAACAACGTGCACCAAAATGAACTTGAAAAAAACTCATTGGATGTAGATCGCCCCAATCGAAGCCGCAAAATCGCCCACGCTTGAAATCGTGTGCCCTTACCGTTGTTCCTCCACCTTGATCGATCCGCCGACTCTATGCATTCGCGCGTGCGCACTCCGCGTCCGGATGCGTGGATGATTCGGAGCAGCCAGGCGGATTGTGCCGCGCCGCCTACCCAGATCGATCGTTGGGGCTGGATCCGCGCCACCCCGCCGAAGAGGACGACGCCGGTGGAGACCTTGAGGAGCAGCGCGCGCCGAACACCGGAAGGCTATGCCATAAGCACTCTGTCGGCCAAACCGATGAAGGCCGCGGCGCCACGCCGCGCGCCGCCTACCTGGTGGGCGAGGCATAGGTATATCGGCGCCTTGGCCATGGCGCGGTCGAGGCGCTCAGCCGGAACCGACGGCGGCGAGGCCTTGATGCGCCGCGACCGCGTCGGTGACCGCCATGGGTGCCGGCCGCCGGGACAGGAACGCCCACGGCGATGAGCACGGATCTCCATCCCGGGGAGGTGGGATGCGAGAGGTTGTGGCCGCCGGGCGGGCCGGGTGGGCGGGCGTCGCCATCGACGCCCGCCATGTCGATCCGATTTTCTCGAGACCTCCCCGCCCCGGGCGGAGGATTCCTAGCGCGCATGCGTCGGGCGATGGGCGAGGCGGGCCAATTGCCAACGGAGCCGGCCGGAGGTCCGCAGGCAGATAGTGGATAGCCCCGCCGTCGGCGAGGTGCCGACGGCCTCCGACGGCATGGCCGCGACGCCCTTGGGTCGCTGTCCGCACAAAAACCGGATCGGGACGTTGAAAAGTCCTCTCCGTCTCGGGACGGAGGCACCTCCGCGGCCTTCAACCCGAGTGGCGGCTCCCCATCGCCGGCGGCCGCGGCCGAAGACGGCGGCGACCAGATCCAGCCGGCATGGAGCCGCCGAGGGCCACGGTGGGCGTGATCGCAGGTGGCGGCGATAGGAGCTCAATCCGCGTCGGCGACGGGGAATGCCCGCGCTGGAGGCACGACGAGCGAGGAAGGGGCGCGGAGAGGGCGAGGAGGAGGTGGGGGCGCCGGCATTAGGATGGCCAGTGCCGCCCGGCGGGAGGCGAGAGCCCTTCTCTCACTCGCGAGGCATGGGTTGTTAGACTACTGATAGTAATTAAACTGATTTTTAACAAATGACCTAAAATTCAAATTTTTGTGAGAACCACCTCTTCCTAGTTCATTTTTTTTTGCCTGTACTACTAGCTGTATAACACACCCGTTTCAAAATATTCTTTTTTTTTTTTAACAACGCGTATATATACGTACACATGCAATTTATTTATTTATTTATTTATTTATTGTACTGTCACATCAAAATCAGTTACACATTTATGAATAGGAAAATCTTTAGGTGGAATTTGAAAAGAGGCACGTAACATTTCTTTTAGAACATGGTACGTATATCACATTAAAAAGAGAAAAATAATTGGAAAGGAAAAAGTGCCGTGGCCTGCCTGTTGGTCTGCTGCTCGCTACGATCGCTACCTGCCTACAGGCGCGACCGCGTACGACGACGGAGCCGCCGCACACGGCTGCAGCCTGTTGCTCACCAGGCCGCAACCTTTCGTGCACGCCTGGGCCGCAACATCGATCGGCGGTCAGTCGCAAGGAACCACGCGGCCGAGCGGGTGCACACGTCGGCGACTGGGCGCCGTGGGTCATGACTTAACCGTGTACTCTAACATAGATATCTTTCATAAAAAACAACTAACATTTTTTATAACGTGGTAGACCCTTGGATCATCATCCAAGGGTGGAATCTATCATTAACACTGTACGTACAAAAGTGTTAGCTAGCGAGGACGGGTTGAACAATTTTTACCACAAGAGACAATTAACAATGTTTTCTATGAAAAACAAAGACCAAAGAGGATGGTATCCTAGCACAAAGGAGAAGATACAGATTTGAACAATTTTACCACAAAGAAACAAGAGATGATAAATAATTTTTCTATGAAAAAACAAGGACAAAAAGGGTGTTGTCCTAGTACAAAGCACAAGATATAAATTTAAACAATTTTATTACAACAAACAAAAGACAATAAATAATTTTTTTATGGATAAACAAGGACAAAAGAGGGTGGTGTTCTAGCATAAATACAGATTTGAACAATTTTTACCATTAATCGACGCGACGATCTTGACACGCATTGGACAGAGCACACGTCGCAAGATGGAGTTGACAAATTTCTTTCAACGGAGACATAGGAAAGGTGCAAAATTATATAATTTTACGGTCCGATCCTTAAGTTTTCTGCGCTAAATTAAAAGGCTCTTTACCACTCCTTACTATTAGAAACTTATGAAAGAAGGGTAGAGGCGTGTCTTTGACAATAAGGTCCATTCACAACAAGAACACGGTAGAATATATAGATAGTCGTAGTGACCACACAGTTATTATGGTTGGAAATTGTTTCGATTTCATAGAAAAAAATATATTCCAATTGTCCGTGCTTCATGAAGAGTAATGATTGGCTACAAACTAAAAATTGCGAGCATTATATGCCAAAGAATCTTTTTATATAATACTTCCTACATTCCAAACTACAAGTCATTCCAAGGATCTCAGAAAGTTAAAGCATCTCAAATTCGATCAAAATTTTAGAGAAAACTATAACGATTTGTGACATAAATCAAATAAGTATAATATGAAAATATAATTAATAAAGAATCTAATGACACTTAGTTGACATCATAAATATTATTATTTTATCATATACGTTTGGACAAATTTGATATGTTTTATCTTTCCAAGATTATTGGAATGACTTATAATTTGGGATGGAAAGAGTATATTCAAACTTGTCGAGACATTATTTCGTTCCTGTTGTAGCACACTGACATGATTCTAATAGATAGATGAAGCATGCATGTCTATGTAGCTAAGTGCTAGTACAGTCTCTAATTAAGCATCTTTGTGTACTAAGATGAGATTAATGGGAATCGCTGGGTAAATTTGATTAGTATGTGCATATATACGCAAGAGGTTAGCATGAGCTGCAAGCATCCGGCCGCGTCCAGAGAATGTAATTAGTTTGTTCATTACAGCCAGAATGCTGCGTGAGAAAATTGGATTGCAGTCTTGGACACTGCATATGATCTTGTTTTGCGGCGAATCTTAGTTTGCAGCTCCCCCTTGTGATCATACTTGAGGCCAAACAATGTGACGTGGAGCACGGCGTTGCGATCATTATGGCGAGGCATGACCTTCTCGATGAGGCAAAACCTGCTGTCACCCATGTAGGTAAGGGTGGTCTTGAGGCGCTGCTCTGCATATGATCTTGTTTTGCGGCGAATCTTAGTTTGCAGCTCCCCTTGTGATCATACTTGAGGCCAAACAATGTGACGTGGAGCACGGCGTTGCGATCATTATGGCGAGGCATGACCTTCTCGATGAGGCAAAACCTGCTGTCACCCATGTAGGTAAGGGTGGTCTTGAGGCGCTGCTCTTCTGGGTAGTCCTCTTTGCCGAAGAGCTTCTCCTTGAGCTTGCTGCACTCGGGCGGCCGCTTGGCGGTGGCGCTGCGAGAGGCGACTGGGCAGCAGCAGACGTATCCATCCTCTTTGTGGTGAAGCCCAACCCACGCGTCCAACTCGGCGTCGAAGTAGGCTTGGCCTCGAAACGGCAGCACCCAGTCGCCGAGCTCCGTCCACACGCCGTTGCCGGTGTCGAAGGAGTGGGTATCGTGGTGCGTCGTCGAGATGAAAATGGTGCGTCCGTCCGGGTGCCGCACGTAGGCGGCGATGTCATACCCACTGAACCGCGGCGGCGGCGGCAGGCAGCTCCAGGACCACTCCATGCGCGGATCCCAGAGACCGAGTCCGCGCTTGGTGGTCGGCGCCCACGACAAGGCCTGGAAGGAGGGGGGCTCATCGAGCCCCAATTCAACCGACGTCAACAGGTACAGCCTTTCGCCGACACCCATTGCTAATGCCGTGGGGCCGAACTCGTAGAGCTTGTCCTGGTGCGGAAGGCGCGGGCCGCCTGAGATGGCGCCTGTCTCCGCGTCGTAGACCAACAGCTTGGGAGCGTCGTCGTCGTACATGCAGCGCGGGTTGGTGGCGACGAAAATTTTGCTGCCCATGCTGGCGAAACCCATGCGGCAACTGACAACTGGCGACGCCAACCGGAGGGCAGCAGGCTCCGAGAGCTTGTGCAGCAGCTCCCGCCGGTCAGTTGCTGCTACGGCGCCGGCGGCGGTGGCGGCTTCATCGTCGTCGTCATCATCCATGATTTCGTCGGCGTCGATCTTGTGGATACTGTACCCGCCCTCCCAGTCATCCAGCGCCAGGTACAGGTGCTGCTTCCGCCGCGGCCTGCTGCTACTCCTAATAATCGCGTAATCATGGTTCCGCTTCTGCCGCTTAGACGATGAAGAGGACGAGCACGACGACGTACATCTCGCCATTGCGCGTTGCGCCCGGCTCCGAGGTCCCCAGTAACGAAGGAATCTGATCTGAGATGTGTTCTGCGGATCGATATGCGGGAGGGGTTTGATACTTTGATTTTATAGATGGATCGAGCTGCATTTAGATTGCAGAAGAATCCAAGTCGTAATCGGCGAAAGGAAAATCGATGCCGATGGAAGCAAGTCGGCAACTCGACACCGAGGTTGCTTTTTGTGCAGCCGCGATTGGATTCGAATCTGAAGTCTGAACCAACACGGAATCGAAGTCGTCTGTCCCCACCCCCAAATTCCAATGTTAAGTTCTCCCTTCATACGTCTTCGCGTTTCCATTTTCTCACATACTACTTGTCTATGTGTAGTTAATGCCATTCACCCATGAAGAATCAAATGGAGTTGTATGGAACATCACAACACAGCTAGCCTCAGCTCACGTATGTAACCAATCAGTATGGTCAATTTCACTAAATCGATCAGCACTACTACTGTAGTATACAGTGCAACGACGACGTCGTCGTGCATATATATCTATCTACATCACAGATAAGAGATGAGAGTCAGTCGATCACAGCGCGTCGTCGGTATGCAAGGAGAAGTCCGGCTCGTCGGGCTTGGCGAGCTTAGGGAAATTCATGGTGGACACGTCGTCGATCCTCTGCTTCTGGTGCAGCGCTGCTCCACGTTTGGTGTTCTTGGCGAACTTGGACGCCAGGAACGTGGCCCCGAGGTGCGCGCCGGCGCTGGCGTCCGCGACCGGCCTCGGCGCCGTGCTGGAGGCGCCGGTGCCGAGCTCCCCGCCGCCACCCCCGGCCGCCTTGTTGTACTCTCCTAGCAGCGGCGTGCCGGCTCCAGCGGTGTCTCCGAGTCCGAGGCCCGGCCCGTCGGCGTCCGTGCCGCCGCCACCGGCGCCTTCCTCGGCGTCCTGGTAGTAGATGCCCTCCTGCTTCATGAGCTCCTTGGCGAGCTTGCGCTTCTTGTAGCGGCGCCAGGCGCCCTGCACGAAGCAGGCGCCCCAGCTCCGCCACTGGTGCGAGTAGTAGCGGAACGCGTGCTGCAGGCGCTTGCTGTGCAGGCGCTTGAACTGGTTGGCGACGTACTTGAGGGTCCTCGGCGCGGAGCGCGAAGGCCTCGACCTCGGTGACGGAGCGCACCGTGCGCGTGGACTGCGGGAAGTTGAGGCTGGCGTTGGGCATGAGCGCCCAGGTGAGGAGCTCCTCGCCGCAGAAGTCCCCGGGCGCAGCGTGATGGAGCTGAAGAAGTTGGTCCGGCCGCCGTCCGTGGTGGAGCTCTCGAGCTCGCCGCGGATGATGAAGAGCATGTCGCTGACGGGGTCGCCCTCGCGGACGATGTAGGCGTCCTTGGTGCTGAGCGAGGAGACGAGGCGCTCGCAGATGGCGTCCAGCAGCTGCTCGTCCATCTGCGAGAAGAAGGGCACGCGGCGGACGAGGGCCAGGCAGAGGTGGCGCTGGATCTCGCGCCGGAGGTCCAGCGGCAGCGACTGGAGGATGGACTCCTCGTCCACGCCGCGCGTGGCGAGCCACTTGTACTGGAAGAAGCGGCGCACGCGCTCCTGGAGCTCCGGCGGCAGCTGCCGGTGGCGCATCCACTCCTCGATGTCGCGCCGCTTCACGCGCCACTCCTCCAGCCTCACCGTCATGGACTGCAGGTAGGTCTGCATGTTGCCGATGAGGTGGGAGAAGAAGACGAGCCCCATGATGCAGATGAGAATGCAGAAGACGGTCTCGCCCTTGTAGGTGCTGTTCTGCAGGTTCTGTCCATAGGAACTGTATGTGGATGGTGAGATCGAGCACGTACGATTATATATATTACTGAAAGATCGAATGAATCTATCTAGTAGTAGCTATTAATTTGTCGCAACAACTGAAGCTGAACACGGGGTTAATCGATCCTTACCTCAGGTTCCGAAACCCCCACCAGAGGCAGTAGAGGTACTTGTCCATGAAGCCGACCCCGTTGCGGTCCAGATTGAGGGCATCGGCAAACAGCCCGTAGTCATATTCGGCGTCCGGAAGCATGCACTGCTTTTGAATCGCGCTGTGGTTGTGCCAAGTCTGGCGTATGGGATTCTCCCCTGCTTTTGCAGTCCAGGAAGCTCATGAAACACCTAGGCACCTCTGGTGTGGTACCGTTCTCGTTTGTGCAAACCTCCTTCCAGCACGAGTACTGACGCTCAACGGACAACAGGTACCACAGAGCACCAAGAACCTGCTTCAATTCATACATTATTCGATTCATTCATTCCAGGTATATATGTATCTGATAATTACGGGACGGAGGGAGTACATACGTACATGGCTTGCCAGTGTGTAAAGAAGCAGGTTGTACGCGGCCCCCGCCCATGCTGTTCTTGTCACCACTCCACTTGCCTTGACAATCTTGGAGTTCAAGGAGATTATAAGGTACACTCTTGGTATGTACTGGATCAAGACGATCATGGAGAGCGTGTTGTTGGTGCTGTGATTGGCCGAGGAGGTACTCACAGCTGGTATAACAAACCAGATGATCATCTGCAATGCAAATTGAGATGAACAATTCATTCATCCATTCACACGTACAGCTCCTCCTAAGATGCAAATCTGACCTGCGGGATCGGGAGCAAGGCGGCGAGGTCGATGATGAAATCGTTCTTGAGGTAGCGAATGGCGATCTGGTCGGGGTCCCGCACCAGCTCTCCACGCCCGAAGATGCGGGAGCTGGGCGCCACGAAGGCGATGCGGAACTTGAGGATCATGTGCGCCAGGTAGAAGAGGTCAGCGAAGGTGCGCACTGCGGTGACCAGCACGCCGATGCCCATGTCCATGGACACGCACGCCGCCAGGCCGTCCGTGTGCAGCAGGTAGAAGTAGAGCGGGTCCACGAACAGACCCACCAGGCAGGTCACCAGGAAGAGGCGGTACCACCGGAGCACAACGTCGTCGCCCGGGTCTAGAATGCGCCGGGGCGTCCATGGCCGGCGGCCTGCGGCGGGCAACGTCGAGCCGGGCACGCTGCTGGCGCCCGGGCGGAAGAATGGCAGCGGCGGCCGGCGGAACGGGGGCAGGATGTGGCGGTTGATGAAGCCGGCCATTGCTGCATGCGCGCGCGGCAGGGAGCTACAGGGGAGGAAAGGGGGCGACAAGGCTGCCCGGGTGGAGCGACAGGAGGCCCAAGGCGGAGGCCGGGCGCGCGTTGCGGCTGCGGGGAAGGCATAGGCCATGCATGTCGTGCGACGCCGGCCGATGCATCCCAATTCCCACGCACAATCCTCTACTAGCTCATTGCTCTACCTAATAATAGAAGGCGCATGCCGTAGGGACACACCCGCACACTCTCCCTCCCTCTCTCTCACCGGCGATGATGACTGGCGGCGTCCTCCCCGCGCCCATGCCCGCGCCACCGCCTACACACGGGCAGCCATGGTGGATCCACTCCAGCATGAGCTGATCGAGGCCCTGTGCTGTGATGTTCCATAGAGCTCCATTTGTACGTGCGTGCGAACACATGGTTGATTTATGTGACATGTGTTTAGTTTTGTGATTGAGTGATTGTCAACAGCAACATTTTAATTCTATTTTCTTTTATTCTTTATGCTTCGCTATGTTCACCCGCACACGTGGAGTGTGTCGAAGACGATCTCTTTGGTTCGTGGTTGTACAGGTGTGGAGCTCGGAGATGGTAGAATGACGGCGAGGTGAAGGGGCCAAGGAGGACGTGCGTCCGGCCGACGGACCGCGGAGGTGAAGGACGAACGTGAGGCTTGGACCGAGGGACCGGATCGCCGGGTGGCTAGCCATGGTGGCCGACATCCGGGACATCGACGAATGCAAGAGGACGGGCGGGACCGCGGTCGATCGGGTCAAGACGGCGAAGCGTGCAGCAGAGCGGGGAGCTCGGATGACTTGGCGACTTCGGGCGGTCAAGACGGGCGATGACATGTGTCGAGGAGGTTTGGTGGTTTGTCCTCAAAACCATCGGTGCGGGTTTCATGGTTTGGGCCTCAAAACCACGGTGCGGGTTTGGTGGTTTGGGCCTCAAAACCATCGGCGGGTTTTCACGGGTTTGGGCCTCAAAACCCGGGCGTTCCGTGGACGGAAGGACGGCACGTGGCGGCATCCGGGAGATTGCGTGGAGCAAGGCTGCGATGAGGAGGCGCGGTGGTCGCCGGATCAAATTATCCCGAGTCGGACTAAATTAGCCTTAGGGTTAGCGGTTCGGCTCATATGTATCTAGGGGTAGTTTGGGAAAGAGGATTTCAGACTATACGTGGAGGATGACATCCTCCTCCCCTCTTTGCCTCTCTTATTTTCGTTTTTATTTTTTACCTATTTTTAGGGTTCTTGGTTAGAGGTCCAAGAACAAAATTTTGTGCGGATTATTACTGTGATTGTGATTCTTGTTCGTAGAAAGAGTGGCCCTTAGTCCACTCATGCCCTCTGGGATTTTTCATATGGAGCTGTGATTTTCTTGTCCCTCCGTGTTGTGTTCTTGTTCCCGTCCGCCTCTTTTCCTCTTGCTTGATTTTCGTTGATTCACGATTTTACAGTATATCGTTTGCGATGATCTCCTAGGCACAGCCTGCTGTATCCGTCGTGAATCGTTGTGCCAAGCTTGAGTGGATGGGGTTTTGTTTTCTGTGAGTTACTTGAATTTTCGGATCTGGGAGGCCTTTTGTTCTCTGGCAAGAATGAGCCTGGCGGCGGCGCTAACAGCTGGGGTGTCCTGACATCACGGTGGCTATCCTGAGCAGCGATTGCCCTGCAGTGTTCTCGCTCATCGATTTTAGCTGGAATGCAATTTCTCTTGTTCGATTTTGTCCCTTTGTTTGTGTTGAGCAGATCGACGCCGGTCGCTCCTCATCGTCGAGCAGAGAGCGAGCCCGTCAGGCAACCAGCAGCAGCTTATCCTCAGCAGGTAACAGACTTGGTCGGCAAGGTAAAGCAAATCAAATCTCTCACGTAGCTCCTCTCTTGTATCCATGAATTGGTACTTTTAGCAATCCAATTTGAGTAGCAGCAGATGTTTCTCGATGCTTGAGCCTTGAGCCTTGATCTGAATTATTTTGCTTAGAGTGCTACTAGCCCCGACAAGCTGCACTTTCCTGCTTGTGGCTTGTTTCGCATTGATGCACTAGTGTGCAGTGCTAAGCTTCAAGAGATTTCTTCTTACTGAACAACAGCTCGTAATGTTCAAAGCTTTTAGTGGCTATTTATGTAAGTATTGAAATACTTCTTTTGCTAGTAGTAGCTCACGTAGCTTTTTCACTAGCTGTTTGCTTCCCTTGCTTGTTCACCGCTTGCTTTGCGGTGTTCCCGAGCATTGCTAGTTGGAGTGCAGTCCCTCCACTAGAGTTTTGTGTTCGCCTTGTTTCTTCGATTCGTCGGCGAATAGCAGATCCAAAGTGCTCGTGGTGCTTTGTGCTTGATTTTTCAGCCGTATTATTCTGTCTGCAACTTGCGTATTTGAGCTCCGAATTGAGATCCGGCTTTTGCAATAAATTTCTATTGATTCGAGGATTTTATCTGAGTGCTCCTGTCACAAGTTGACTTGGGTATTTTAGTTTAGAGAACCCACTTCTTCTCAATAGAGTTGGGTAACTCTTTTTCGCCCATCGATTCGAAATTCTTTTTCGCGGCCGTGTGTGGTTGTTTGAGGTGTCCCGCCATGTTCTAGGGGAACATCCACCCAACCATTTGGGTCGTGGACATCTCGGGTGCTCTTTGCTCGTGACACCTTGCTACCGCTAGCACGTGTGTTACCCGCCTCTCGTTTGGGTTTGCTTTTGAGGTTGGGGTTGAGCCGATGACCCATAATTAAAAAGAAAAATTGAGGCTCCCATTCACCCCTCTCGTCGCCGCTTTGGGTCCTTCAATTGGTATCGAGGCGGTTAGGATCACTTCCACCCTAATCGGTCCGTGATCCGCAAGGAGGCGACATGGATCGTGGTTACGCCACGTTGGCAAACCTCCTGAGTTCGATGACCCCAACTATCTCTATTGGAAGATTAAGATGCAAGCACACCTTATGGGGATGGATTGGAGAGTGTGGGAGATTGTTGAGGATGAGAACTACCAAGTGCTAGCCGCTCGAGTGGGTGAGGAACAAATAGCCCAACACAATGCCAACAACCGAGCGAGAAGCGTTTTGTTCTCCAGCCTCAAAGACATGGAGTTTGAGAGAGTTGCCACTTGTGAGACCGCTCGTGAGGTGTGGAAGACACTTGAGAGTTACCACGAGGGAACCCAACAAGTCAAGGACCGCCTATATGAGACCTACAAGAGAGAGTACAACAACCTAATCTAGCTTGATGGCGAGTCCATCGATTCTCTCTTTGCCGTGTTTCGGGACGATCCGCAACAAGTCTGCGGGCAAACAAGCCTTCGGAGAGGCTTGATGATCTCGAGAAGGCGATGCGGCTCTTTGTGCGCCTCGGATCGAAAAGGTGTGGGATGTGAAGGTGTTCGCGATCATGCGGTCGGCCAACTACGACACCCTCACACCCGACGAGCTCTACAAAGAAGCTCAAGTCCTCCGAGATCGAGGCCCGATCCAGCGGCTCAAGAACCCATCTGCGCCGAACGCCGCCTCGCCTCGTAAGGGTAGTTCAAGTTCTTCGCTAACCCTTCACATATCTTGTTTGCCTTGTCTTCTTTGGTGTCCTGCGGATGAGGAGCGCTTGGAGTGCCTTGGGGACGACGAGTTGGCTCTCGTCATCACCGATTCTCGCGGTTCCACAACAACCGCTTGAACTGGCCGGCGCGGGCAAGGGTTCCAAGGGCGGATGCTTTGAGTGTGGCGATCCGACCATTTGCCGCCGCCGGCGTGTCCCAAGAAGAGCAAGGACAAGTACTCGGCGAGAAGTACTACTCCTTCGACAAGCACGACTCCGACAAGCGCAAGGACAAGCGCAGTACATCGCCGGGTAAGCACAAGTCCAAGAAGGGCTTCGACAAGGAGGCGATCAAGAAGAAGTACCTCAAGCGTGCCAAGGAGAACAAGGACGCCTTCTTCGCTCCTCGCCGATCTTGATAACAACGGGCAAGCTTCCTCCAAATGACGAGGAGCCCGAGCGCAAGATCAAGGAAAAGCCGAGCGGGCTTTGCTTCTTCACCGACTCCAAGCACGGGGCTTCTCGCACCATGGCCCTTGACGGAGCGGTGTCCGACAAATAAGCCGAGCCACACGAAAGCCGACTCTTCCCCTAAGGTACCACCCACTATCGAATCCCCACCGATGAACTTGACTCTTTGGGCGATGCGCTTGTGTGTCAAGAGAAGTTGCTCAAGCGAGTAGCTAAGGAGAGGAAGGAGTACAAGGAGAAGTGGGAGGTAGCTATGAGGGAGTTAGAGTTGGCTAGGAAGCCCGTGGGAGATGTCCGATGAGACGGAGTGCGATGGTTGTGCCGCGGCACATGTCTAGCATCATGACTTTGCAATCTAAGTACTCGCTTTGCTAGATGAGCACGTTGAGCTCAAGGCTAAGCCTATGTTGTTGAGTGCGTGCAAGTCTTGTCCGCACTTAGCGGTCCGAGTTGGCGTAAAAGGCTCGCCAAGCTTGCCGAAGCTTGAGAAGGCCAAATCGAGATAGCACCGTGGCCGAAGTGTGCTAAGTGTGAAGCTTTGGAGATGGAGGTCGTGTCTTGTAGGCACGACAAAGGGGAGAGTCGAAGAGGAGAACCATTACCTTCGCCTCTCGCCCCTCGCTTGGGTGTCTAGTGGAGAGCCACAACTTGGCTTGATGATGAGTCGGCTCAAGAGGGGGGACCGACACAAAGGGATTAGGCTTTGCTATAGGTGGGAAGGGTGAAGTTATCTATGGCAAGGTTGGTCAAGGTAGTGGTTTGAGCCCGAGTGAGAAACCCACAAACACTCCTAAGTTGACCAAGATCACCCCACCTGAGCCTACCAAGCCCATTGTGCAAAATGGCATTCTCCAAGAGACCCCAAAGACTCCACCTCCCAAACAAGTGTGGCTTCCTAAACCAAACCACCTCAAAAACCCACTTGACACTTTGCCCAAGATCCCTGAGGAAACCCTTCCTAGAGCCAAGGCCACAACAAGAGTGAACCATCCACCCAAGAGACTGAACCAACAACCACCCAAGAGAGAGGTGAGGTATCACTGTGAGTATTGCCAGAGAGATGGTCACTTGTTTGAGTTTTGCTTTAGGAGGAAGAGGAATGCTAGGCGTCAAGTTGCGTTTTGAGAACCGTGACTTGTATCACCCACCACTTGGCATGTATGAGAGGGGTGTGCAAATGGGTTGAGAGGCGCTTTGCTAGGCCAGGAGGTAGGAGGCCTC